>OX031056.1:76694776-77159776 GCA_943736015.1 Tridacna crocea | reverse complement strand
GATGAAAAAGGTCCTTTTATCTGAAAGTTATAACTTATGCTCTATGAATATCTGTATTCTATTATTTATTAATTAACATAATTATCAAAATAATAATGAAATAAAGTCAATTGAGCAGGTACATTATCAGATTATTCGATATATGTATCCAGCCGTTTCATTGGCCGTATCAATAATCCAACCACAGGGCACGGTACGTTTAGCTTGTGCCTGTTGTAATACACCGTATACAATGGTGGCCAGTTCATTCACCGAGTTGTTACGCACATGTAAACAGTTTGCTTCGAATTGGCCAGGGTCAAAATAGACGTAAGTTAGTAAGGTAGGATTTTAATGCAATTTTGATAAGAAGAGTATTTATTCCATCCATAAATTATGTTAGATTAAGGAATAAAGCATTTGGTTTGTATGTAAAACAGGGGGTAAGGACCTTTCTTTCTTTCTCCTATAGTTTTGTATCAAAAGGCTACCTTAATGTGATTTTTACGGGTACACACTTTTTACGCCTTCACCGTTCAATATGGCGGAAGTCGAACATAGGAAAATTTCGAGAAAGGTAAATATCTAATTACTGTGCTTGTAGCGTAGCTTCTAATGTTTCGTTTATTCTAGTTATTAAACTTAAAGTGTTTGACTCGCGAATCATGTTTTCAAGAGTAGGTAAAGTCCTCCATATTTATTCCAAAGTTAAATGTAACTCCCGGGACATAATACAGCGGGCTGAGATAAATCGCATGAATCATTAGATAAATGATAAACACTTTACCACACGAGAAAATTTTACACTGGTCCAAATTGAAAGCATTTGCAGACGACAAAATAGAGGTGACTGAAAAATTGAAATTTGTTCTGGGAAGGGTAGAAAACAGAGTGGGAAATGCTGGTTACCGGCATTTCTCCTTTTCCCACAGTGTTTTCAAAAAGCTTCTTTCTCAGGGACGTCAAAAGTACGGATTGTGTTTCAAAATACCAATTAAATCAATGGAAATTCACCTTTTTCCCCATTGTAAATAAATCCAGTGTACTTTGTAAACAACTAGTACAGACACTTCCGTTGAACAGGCATGTGCACTCAGCAGAATTTGAATATTGTAGAGTCTGGTTATCAAACCCTAATAATCATTTCCGCACAAGGTGCCTTTGTCAAAAGCAAAGTTCGCAACTAAACCGTCATACAGCAGGGATTTTGTGCGTTTTGATACACTTTTAAGGAAAATTACCTGCTTTTTTTCATTAATGCGTCATGGTGGACGCACAAATAGAATAAGAGGTAATAATACTTCTGACACTGTTACAGCGTGAGCAGATGAAAATTCAGGAGTACCAAGGGAAAATGGGACATAAAACACTGGACTGTGTATCGATTATACTAAAATACCGTCTGTCTTTAAACAAGTTTAAACTAAGCCAGTCGACGTCAAATGAAAATAATACGGTTCTGACAAAATCAACGGCATTCTTGCTGTCTGCAAGGAAGAAGAGTACTTAAAAATCAGATTATACTGCGGCTGGTAAGAGCACCTAGAATAAAATTTCAAGGTCTTGAGGGTTTACTGTAAATTAGCTAGAGAAACACTTTGTTTTGTTGAAAACAGCGGAATGAATGCGACCCATGTGTCAAAAGACAAGAAATGGTCATTTATCTAATTGCTATTTTCGGCTGAAATGGATAATCTTTAGTATATAACAGAAACTTCCCTCTCTGGCTGACAAGAAGCTTTCTTCACCAATGAAATAGTTCATTCCTGTGATAAAAATAAAATAAACTTAACCATAGCTAGAGGCTACACAAGAAAAAACACATACTTTCCCAAATAGTAGCTTTTGTTTACGTGATTTAGCGAATTACCTTTTGCTGTGACCCCCACAAATTCCTAAATGACCCCCATTATTTTTGACTAGGGGGTCACCATGACCCCCTATTTTTGTGACTAAGGGAAAACCCTAATGTAGTGGCTAGGTTGGCGTTACCGATCGCCATAATCACCATTGGCGATTAAATCTTATTGCTGGCGACTAAAAACAAGGAAAGTGCTGATACTGGCGATTGTAAAAAATGTGATCAGAGAAAATGGCCGACTGTCAAATTGTTATCAGGTTTGTATATTGAACACTTTCCAAACTGTGAAATCGGCCTACGCCAATTTGATTGTGATATATACCGGCTGTCCTAAGCTCTTAAACCCTTGTATCTCCCTTAATTATCGGATAGACCAAGACCCGATAACAGTCGCGGTCTGCCAGTTACCGAGTACGCTTGTTCTATAACCATCAAAAATATCTTAACCCATTACCACACAACAATATTTTAGACAGGTCCAAATTGAAAGCATTTGCAGACGACAAAATAGAAATGTGACTGAAAATTTGAATTTTGTTTTGTGAATAGTAGTTACCAGCATTTTCTCCTTTTCCCACAATGTTTTCAAAAGCCTTCTTTCTCAGGGGATGTCAAAAGTAGGGATTGTGTGGTAATGGGTTAAAAGAAGAATGACTTTAAATTTATATCAGTGATGCAAAGCTGTAGATCTAGATTTATTTTTACCATACAGGACTCATTGCCATGAAATAGTCAGAAATTGACACTAAGTAAAACTTTAAAAGTGATTAAGCTCACAGACTGATCCCAGGTTTTGACAGACAAAAGTTTTGGCTACTAAAAATTTTTGGCTGGTGCCAACCTAGAGTGGGTCAGAGATACTGAAGTTTCCTCTCTTGCAGTAAACTTCCGGCAAAATTAAGTACAGCAGTACTATCAAGGACCATCCTATATCAAAACAACAGCTCACTTATTCTTGTCTTTTCTAGGTTTCTTCTATGCTAGGCTGGGCTCTGTAGTGCCTTGCTGGGGACATGTCAGTTTTACCAGCTGTGACACCAGGACGCAAACCAGGATTTATTTATATACCAAAAGCCTGGAACAAATAAACCCAAGTTAACATAGAAGGAGGTAAGCCCTTTCCCAAACAATCCCTGGTTTTAAAGGTGGGTACTTAGAATTTTTACATCTCACCAAATTAAAAAATATATCTATCACTGAAATTCATATAAAAAAATTATACAAATCATCAATAATTAAGATTCTTAAAATTACAAAAAAAAATTTTTTCGATGGTATTCCCTTAAAAGGCTACGTAGCCTCTTAAGCTATTTTTAGATTTCGCGCCAAAAATCAACAAAGCATTGTGGGAATGTCAAGTGACTGGTACGTGACTCATAACGCTTAAATTCCCTATCATAACAAACATGCAATAATTATTTTCCATAATGTCTTCCTCGGACGCTATATTTGAAGCTTCTTCTGTGTATTCCTATAAGTAAATGAGCGAATTGATCATCTAAAAATAGAATGTGTCTCCCGTTGGTGTCAACCTGGGCCGTAGTAAATCTCTAATTTCTCGTGTTGTCTGACGGTTTTCGACTACTGGGGTTGTATGAATGAAAATTAAAAGGCTTTGGGAGTATAAGGATGATTTTTTTGCACTTTTGTAAAATTTTTGTCCCAAAATCTGAAGGGCCACCTTTAACGGGTTAGGAATGGAAGCCATTTGAAAACATTGTGGGAAAAGGAGAAAATGCCGGTGACCAGCATTTTCTCCTTTTCCCACAATGTTTTCTACCCTATCATAAAGAAGAATCATCTTTTTAGCAACTGTTAATTTGTCACCTGCAAATTGCTTTCAATTTGGTCTGGTCCAATACTTGCCGTTTGGGAAAGGGTTAAACATTTGTTCTGATGAAGGTAAAAAATTTCACGATTCAGGGGAAGGGGCTTGCACCACGACCACAAGCACTTGTATCTTCGATGCTCATCAAAGTTGCTGCACAAAAATAAAAAAGGTTCTGACATCTCTGTTGATTAAATTGTTAAAAGCCAAATATTTTTCTGCAGAGATTAGGAAGAATTTTCTTTTCAGGTATTTGATACTTAACCCATTACCAAACGACAATAATTTAGACTGGTCCAAATTGAAAGCATTTGCAGACGACAAAATAAAAGTGACTGAAAATTTGGATTTTGTTTTGTGAAGGGTAGAAAAAATTGTGGGAAAAGGAGAAAATGCTGGTTACCAGCATTTTCTGCTTTTTCCCACAATGTTTCCTAAAGGCTTCTTTCTCAGGGGCGTCAAAAGTAGGGACTGTGTGGTAATGGGTTAAAGGTAGCGTTCTCTGCTTATTTATGCTTGGCCTTCGATTTAAGTGCTTTTCAGGATGTAACCTACTTAGTTGTCTGACAGCTGGAAAATGTAATGGCTCAGACTGTGACTTTGATATTCATGGTTGACAAACTCTAGGAATATGCCCACACCAAATCATTCCGTAATTTAATGACAATCATCTGAAGAGTTCTTGGTAACATTACAGAAAAGAAAGAAGAAAATGCTGGTCTCCAACAAATGCTGGTCATTAGCATTTTCTCCTTGTCAAACAATGTTTCCTGTCCTTTTCGGAGAGAAGTCCATCTGTTGAGACTTATGGAAATTTGTTGTCTGCAGAAACTTTTAATTCAGACAAGTCTTATAATTTGTTGATTGGTAAAAAGTTAAGAATAGAGAAGATGCATTGAGTACATTTAATGCAATCAACCTTACACTTCACACACACATTATTTTAACTCTGTACCAAACAATAAAATGTTAGACTGGTCCAAATTGAAAGGATTTGGGGACAACAAATTGAATAAGGAGAGTTATGTCAGAAAGCAGCTGGTGGCTTGGAAAGAAAACTGCAAAGTATTGGTAAAAGATACTCCATGAAAACAAGGATAGGTGCACTGGCCACAGTGATATAAATGAAATAATGTTGCAAATCACATTAAACACCATAGGGTAATTCAGCATTAAGTTTTTATTTTTTTCCAACCATGTGTTGATTAAAGATATTTATTTCCAGATTACTGTTGATTTATCATTGGTTACTAGATTGACAGATTTTCAACACCATTTATGATTTAAATCTTTCCCACAAAATCTCTCCTTTTCCTTGGAAAAGGAGAAAGTGTTGGTAATCAGCATTTCTCCTTTTCACACAATGTTTTCCACCCAGGCAAATAATCTATTTCCCTTTTTTGCCAAATTTTACAAGAGCAGAGAAGGGCAATTCTGGCAGTCAGTTGTCCCAAGTACATAGAAAAAGCTATATCAGAGTAAATTAAGAATTCGATTCACACAAACATTTATTTCACAAATACAGCTGTCATGAGCAGACCTTTCTGTAGAAGGGTCACTTTTTATGTGACATGTCTACTTGATCACTTGGTATTTACCTGTGTTCTGCTTGATTGACCATTTCCCTCCAATCAGTCACATGACTTTTGAAATTTTCACATTCCCACTTCAGTTTCTTAGTTGTACACATGAAAAACCATTGTTGTGTTTCTAGAATTCAAATTAATGTGGAAAAAGGAAGGAAATTGATCTAAGTTGTACTTATGGATGATTTTCTTGTGATTCTTAAGTCCTACATGTATGTTTTTCATGAGGAGTTTGGAAGCCTTTTAATTTTTTTAACAGCTTTCCCTTATCAATTGTTTTCATCCGTCTTTGACCCTGAGTATTTCATTTATATAAGGCAATTTTTTTTTTTTATCCCTTTAACACACAATGCTGCATTTTATTGACCTAAAGGAAGAATCCTTTTGAAAAAAGTCTGGCAAAAGAAAAAAAATGCTAATAACAAGCATTTTCTCCTTTTCCAAGAATGTTTTATACCTTGTCAAAGAGATAATGCCTCAATAGAGCTACAATGAAATTGTCCTCTGCAAATACTTTAAATTTTGACCTGTCTCCAATGTAACATGGTAAAGAGTCAGTCAGCTTCTTACCTTTCTCTAGCCTCCACATCCTTTAATGATATTTTCAGATCTAAATAGCAGTCACAGAGGAAGGGATAGAGAACTTTTTTAAAGCATCATGGAGTGTGAACTAACCTAAATTGGTAAGAACATATTTTTTTTTGTAAAACAGAAATTTGAAGTCTTAAGATTTAAGTCATTACCAATTAACAAAATTTTCGGTTTGTCAAAATCAAAAGCATTTGCAGACGACAATATAAAAGTGAGTCAAACTTTAAAATTTGTTTTTGTAAAGAGTAGAAAATGTGAGGGGAAAAGGAGAAACAGAAAATACTTCTCACAATGTTTTACAAAGGCTTCTTTCTCAGGGTTTTCAAAAGGATGGATTTTGTGGTAATAGTTGCCATTTTGGTTACATTAAGTCTGGCTTTAGATAAGAATGTTTTGCTGAGGACTTATTTCTGTACAATTTGCACAATTAAATTCAGTGGCATGTTTTGAGTTGTATTGCATTGTATTGCTTCATCTATGCGCAAAGGATTTATATAAAAAAAATTCCATTATAGGAAAAGGAGAAAATGGTGGTATTTTCTCAACCCTAAAAGGCCTTTAACTCTTTACCAAATGACAAAATTTTATACTGGTCCAAATTGATAGTGTTTGCAGACGACAAAATGAATGTGACTAAAGAATTTAAATTTGTTTAAGAAAAGGAAGAACACATTTTGAAAAAAGGAGAAAATGCTGGTTATCAGCATTTTCTCCTTTTCCCACAAGGTTTTCAAAAGGGTGTTAAAAGTCGGGATGGTGTGGTAAAGGGTTGAAATAAACTGCCTTTGCTCATAGATTTGCAGTTAAAGATGATTCTGGTCATAGTTTAGCATAGTGTGTTTGTTAAAAACACATAGAGGCTGTAGTTGTAACAGTGTTAAAGTGAAAAAGATGAAACCCACAGCACAAGATGGAAACTTTATAAAATCTAAGGAAGGTTGTTTCAAATTTTCACAAAATGACAATGGTTGTAGTTTAGGTCAACCCTGTACCATACAATTTATTTAAAATCAGTTCATATTGGAAGCATTTCTAGCTGACACATCAAATGTGACTCAGTTGTTGAGGTTTGTCTTCAAACAGATTGAAAACATTGAGAGAAAAGAAGAAAATGCTGGTCACCAGCAGTTTCTCCTTTTCCGATAATGTTTACAGAAAGCTTTAATTTGCTGTGTCAAAAAAATTTGGGATTGTGTAGTAGTAGGTTAGTTTTCTTGGCAAACCACTGGCTGCTTTTCCACATAATCAGATTTGAAACAATGGTTAGCTGTGGAAGAGGAATGAATTCTGACACAAAGATTATCATCAATATTTGGAAAGACACTGGCCAAGCCAGGAATTGAATTAGTGACCCCCTTGTTCTCAAGTCCTGCATGCAACCAACTGAGCTGGAATAAGGCATCGGTTGTGTGTCAAGGTCACTGTATATTGTAAAATATTAACTTTCTTAGCCCAGTTGGCATCATGCAGGGCTTGTAATCTAGTGGTCATAAGTTAGATTCACAACTCATTTCAAAAATTGATGATAGTCATTGCTACTGGTTCATTCTTCTTCAGAATTTTCTCACTTATTTGCTGATTGGTATTGTCACTGATCAGCACCCTAAAGTTTGCAAGAGCTGGTCAGTATTAACCTTTAAGCTGCTTCACACTGACCTTTTGAGGATGGAGTAGATTAAGATCAGGATGCAAAGAACTTGCAGTCTGATCTTGATCTGCATTGTCGGATAGGGAGATTTTTTTGTCCAAAAATTAAGTTTGAAATAACATTGATCTGGCTTCTTAGCACAATAAGGGTTAACCCTTTAACCCTTTACTCCATAGATATTCATTTCTACACATTGATTGTAGGAGCCTTTGGAAAACATTGTGGCAAAAGGTGAAATTGCTCGTGACGAGCAATTTCACCTTTTGCCACAGTGTTTTCTATGCTATCAAAGGGTGTCACATACACATAAGAAACAGCTTCATCCATGCTGTTATTAAGGGTCAATTAAAGATACCATAGAAATGCCTAATGGGGTAAAGGGTTAACACATAATCACAACTTAAAAAACCCTGAGCAGAGAGCCTTTTGAAAACACTGTGGAAAAACGAGAAAATGCTGGTAACCAGCACTTTCTCTTTTATCCAACAATGTTTTCTATCCTTTCCAAGACAATTTTTATTTTTCAGTTATATTAATTTTGTTGTCTGAAAATGCTATTAATTTAGACTAGTCAAAAATTTTGTGATTTGGTAAAGAGTCAATCCTTTTTCACACAATCCTGAAATTTAACAACTCTGAGAAAGAGGCCTTTTGTGAATATTACGGGAAAATGAGTAAATTCGGCAATATTTCTATCCATTGTCTTTTGAGATTGACCTCAAAATAATTTTACCACACATGCTCTTCTCACCCTTTACACCCTTACCAAACGAGATTAGATTTAGACTTTTACCAGCTGTAGATGACATATTGATTGTGGTTCAAATGATGAGGTAATATGTTGTTTACTAGCATTTTTTCCTTTTCTCTCAATGTTTTCAAAGATTGCCCAGGGTCATTTAAACTTGGGATTGTGTTCTAAATGGTTAACAGAATTTGATATTTACCATAACCCCTTCCACCCCTTGACACGAAGCTTTGCTAAGTCTTGAAGAAGAAATTATTTGGAACTATTTAATCGCGCATATAATTTTAACTTTGACATTCAGTAAAGAGTTGAACTAAAATGTTTTTCAGCCTTTCCTATACTACCATCCTTGCATATTTACATCAGACAGTGTCAAAGATCAAACATGAACTAAAAAAACTTTTGTACACATGAAATACATAACACCTTTTTTTTTTTCTTTAATCTGAAAGTGTTTCATAAGTAGTTAATCCATTTAAATAATCCATCAATAAACCAATCTAAAAGGAAAATGAATCTCTTATCTATTTAAATTTATACAGTCCACACAATCCCTAAAGAAGCCTGTAGAAAACATTGTAGGAAAAGGAGAAAATGCTGGTAACCAGCATTTTCTCTTTTTTTCAAAATGTGTTCTTCCCTTTCTTAAACAAATTTAAATTCTTTAGTCACATTCATTTTGTCGTCTGCAAACACTTTCAATTTTGACAAACCTAAAATTTAGTCGTTTGGTAATGGGTTAAAAGCAAACATTTTTATCATTGTGCAAAAAAAAAAAATCAGCAGCTGACGCTGTTTTGCAAAATCAAGTGAAAAGAATAATATCATCACAATGAACATAATATAAAATTTGGGTAGAATATTCTTCTGTCTTGGCCGAATTTTCTTCGATCTGGATCTTCTCAACATTTTGCTTTGGACGGAAACTTCTTGGGTCCGAGTCTTCTCCCACTCGCGGGGGACCAGTGTCGTGAAATGTAAAGAAACAGCGTAATTTCCGCTAAGGCAGGGAACCACAAATGCAAAATACCGCCATCTTTGCTTTTTTATGACACAAATACCTGAATTGAAGCAATAATATTTGGGGTCCGACCTATAGGGAAATCTGATGAATGACACGGAAAGAGTGATTCACGGCAGGTAGGGACATAATAAATCTTCAGATTAGATATTTAAGAGCACGGTAGATGTGTGTTTATGTCGGCTAATCAGGGTTTTCATTTAAAGCCGATTGCCGATCAAAAACATCGGTTGAAATCGGCTTTTAATCGGTTATTTTTGCTGGATCTTTGAAAAATCGATCGATCTGTTTATACCGAAAATATTTCACGCGTTGGTAACTGTACTGCGACACCGGTTCAATTTTACCGCGAAACCAGAAACAGTTGGTTTATGAATGTTACGCGGTCATTCATTGGATGCTTGCATACAATTATCCAATCGTAGGCCTCGATACGTTGCTCCAATCTCCATTTGGTAATCATGGACGCCAAAGCAAAGAGAAAGAAGTCCGCAAATTGCTGTTTATTTGATTTTGGTTTTAAAAACGCCAAATTAGACGATGACGCCGATTAGTAAAGTTGACATAAAATTAACAATAAAGTTTAAAGTGCGTGACTCAGTTTTTTACAGACCGTTTTGCAATTTTAATCCCGAGAAGCGAGTTGTCGTCGAACTATTGTACATCGACAATACATACTTTATGTTTCATATTATTTTTGTCTTCGGATATTTACCATAAAAGGGAATGCATTGATCTGAGATATATGAAAGATTATTTCATTTTTTAAATGTTTTAAGGTGAATTGGGTTAAATTTAAGATTTAGAAAGTAAATTTAAATAATAAAAATGAAATGTCCTATCTCCTTTGCTCTTTGTAAAAAATCAAATAGGTATGTGTATGTCTTACTCTTAATTGGCTGTGAAGTAAGACATGTTAACATTTGTTTTCATATTTTGTACATGTATTTTTCTCAAAACAGTATTTGGACCTCACATATTGTATATGTACAAGTGAGATCCAAATAATGTTTTAAGAGCAAATTCATGACATAATGATAGAGAAAAAAAACAGATTTACCATCAAGGAGACCTCACAAAATAGGTTTAAAAAAGCTCAGAATCGTTTTCGGCCCCTTGACCCCCTGCCTGTTGTTTTTGTCAATCGATCTGTTGTTTCATTTCAAAATGAAAACCCTGCTAATATTGATTTGACCCCATTTTCAGCGATGATTTTCGGTGACAGTCTTGTCAAATTTTGATCGGAAATCCATTTCATTCCTTGTATATTTTATAATAGAGAGTTACCACTTCGGCTGACATTTAGCTATTTTCACCAAATAAACGTCCGATTCCTGTGATAATACTATAGGTTAGCTGTTATGTGATTTTATAGTGTCTTTTTCTGATTTGATATCCGTTGGACTGAAATCCATTTTGATACTTAACAAGAGAAAAAACACAGTTTTTACAATATGTAAGGTTTTTGAACTTACTTGAAGTCACCTAGATGATATGTTACAGCCAGTTTTGAAAGTTTAATGCTTTACATGTTTTGTAAGGGCAATAACGTTATCCCACCCACCCATTTTACAATGGGGAAAATTTACCGCGAGGTTAATGGAATGGAAAAATTAACTCATTTGAAAATGTACAAAATATATTTATGATTTAAAACATGACACTTATTTTTTTCTTATCAATGTTTTCTCCTTTCTATTTCAGTATACTACAGTGCATCACGGATTATTTAGATCTAAAACCAGTCTTGTTACTTGTTGGAACATTGCCCAGGTACCTCTCTTCCAGTTTCTGAATTTCAGGCTGCGTCACAGAAAAAGGGGGCTTCTTGTAAAAAATGGTTTTATGTAATATTTACTACATGACTGCTCAAGATTTTATGAAATTTCGAATTTTGATTTATTATTAAAAAGTGCCACAAACCACACACCTGTTGTATTTAATTCAATGATGCAATTTTTTGATCAATTTTTGGGAGGCATGAACATGTCCTTTTAGGATAAAAGAATTCAATTTATATCAATTTCATATATTTTATGACAAGCACTTGTTCGGGGAGCATAACCTGTCTGTGACGGCTCTTGTTATTAGAAGTCCCCTACCGAAACCGATCCCAATATTTGAAAAGGGGAGAAAACAATGCTGCTTACCAGCATTTTCTCCCTCCTGCAACCTTTTCAAAGGCTCTTCTCTTTAGGGTTGTCAGAACACTTGATTGTGTAGCCAAGGATCAAATCCAATCTCCTTGACAAAGGATTACAATGTGAAGCATTTGATGGCATAATATACTGGCAAACACCCAGCAGCCATACAGTCATTATGTGCATTGGTTTTTAGTTGAAGGAAAAAATTAATGAAATTTTCATTTTCATTCCAGTGACAAATACTGAATTTGATATAAACAAAATGAATCTGTAAAACCATTGCAATTTTTTGACACATAATTTTTAGTTTCATGTGTTTTCCCCAATTTATGGAGGGGCATTTTCCGGTATTTTGCCCATTTATTCTCGTGCATTTGGTCCTCAGATAGATTGAATATGATTCTTTTGCTTCAGGACTTTTTTGAAATGCTTGTGGAAGATGTAGGGGAGCCCAAAGTCTGGCTGAATGAGCCATAATGATGGGAAAATAAAACAACTCACTGGTCAACTGACCTCACTAAAAGACATAAGGTAAGATAACACCTGATTTTTAATTTAACCTTTCCCAAATGATAGCATTTAAGGCTGGGTCCAAATAGAAATCATTTGATGACAAAATGATAGGTTGTCTGAATGACTGAATTTCTTCTAGATAAGGAGATAAAACTGTTTACCAGCATTTTATCCGTTTTCTTTTATGTTTTCAAAAACCTTTTTCCTCAGGGTCATAAAAAGTAGGATTGTTTCGTAAAGGGAAGAAGCTTTCTGAAAACAATGTGGGAAAAGGAGACTTTGTAACCCATATTTTCTCTTTGTCCAAAATATTTTATAGTCTTCCAAAGTCAAGTTTCAATTTTTCAGTCATGTTTAGTTGTCTGTAAATACTTTCACCTTGGACGGTTGTAAACTTTTGTCATTTGGTAAACAGTTAAACCTTTATCATATGATTCCAAGTTTTAACGACCCTCATGAGAAGACATTGCAGTGTTCCCACTCATGAAAATTATTGTGTAAATCGCATTATAGAACTGAAACTCACATGACAATTTTTCGTTGCATGTGAGACCTCACTTAAGAAAAAAATGTTAAAAGAAAACCCAATATCTTGCTAACTTGTAAAACAATCGGATTTGAAGTGACTTGCTACCTTTATTGATAAATTATTGTTAAATCATACGGAAATATCTATCCATAAATTAACACATGGAAAAATGCTCCATGCAAAAAAAGAAACCCATGACACAAAATGTTCCTTTTGACATTGTCCTATCAGAATCACTTCATACCGTCTTTTCAGGTTTTTAATGATTAAGCAGTAAATTTCCACAGACATCTTTACCCTTTCCCGAACCATCCCTGTTTTTTACGGGTCTGGAATAGTAGCCTTTTGGAAACATTGTGGGAAAAGAAGAAAACGCTGGTAATCAGCATTTTCTCCTTTTCCCACAATGTTTTCTACCCTATCATAGACAGAAATCATATTTTCAGCAAGAGTTTAATTGTTGTCTGCAAATACTTTCAATTTGATCAAGTCCAAAAAATTGTCGTTTGGGAAAGGGTTAATATATATCAGACTTCCGTGCGGCAAATCATTAATATTAATTGCTCTATCACTTGTTGAGAACTATTATTGTCATACCCTCTAATATGAAACCTTACTCCCAGATTTACAGCATAGGGGTTAAGTACTGTATACACTTGAAATAGGAAGCTAGCGGGAACACTTCATTACACAAAGTTGAAAAGGAGAAAATTCTGGTAACCTGCATTGTTCCTATTCCCACAATGCTTTCTTCCCTGTTTAACTCTTTACCACAAAATCCTTACTGAATGACTCTGAGTAACATAGCCTTTGAAAACATTGTAGGAAAGGGAAAAAATGCTGGTAACCAGCATTTTCTCCTTTTCCCACTATGTTTTCTACCATTTCCAAATCAAATTTCAAATTTTGAATAACATTTATTTTATTGTCTGCAAATGCTCTCAGTTTGGACTGTTCCAAATTTTGGGTTTGGTAAAGATTTAAGACAAAAGTCATCATTTAGGCTACATTTCAGTTCAGCTTTTCCAGTGCCTACAATTTGGTCAGGTCAAAAATTTCAATGTTTTGTAGAGTTCATTCATTTTTATAGTACTTTTACTCTCAAACTGATTGACTGAACCTGATTTCGTTTAGTTTATCAGACAGTTTAGATCAAGATAAGACTGCAAAACATACAGTCTGGTCTTGATTATACTTTCCACTATTTTGATAAGAAATATCTCAAAAGAGCATGAAAATGGGCCATGTTTTGCCAAAGACTCAGGTACACAAGTTCAGGGCCATGGCCCCTTGTCTTCGTGATGATGCTTTGACAAGCTTATATTTCTCAAGTTAGTTAAAATACAGAATTGTGTGGTAAAGGGTTAATTCAGTTTTCTATATTTCGGTAGCTTTTGCAACTGCCTGCCTGATACTGGTACAAAGACACGAAGTGTAACTGAATGAACCATGATGAATGGTAAAATAAAGAAGTACGTCGCACAGTGATGGTATCAGGAAGCAACTTGAGACATGAAGTAAGAAACCACCAAACTTTTAAATCTAATTAGTTAAGTCCTTAATGCGCCTAACTTTACTTACATTGTTTTTGCAGACAATATATATCATGATCAGGTTGCTTTGATTGTTGGACCTAGCCTTTGTTCTAACTGTCTGCTACTCAGGGGTTCAGAGTTCTGACAAAAAAAAACTTGAAATTTCACTACTTGCATCTTCTTAAACTGATTGTGCCCGAGCCCAGGTAGCTCATTCGATAGAGTGTAGGACTGAAGAAGAAGGGGTTGTGAGTTTGATCCCTGGCTTGGCCAGTTTATTTTCTACGATTGATGATAGTCATAGCGACAGGATTCATTCCTCACCCACCACTAATCATTGTTCCAGTGATGGTTATGTGGGAAAGCAGCCAGTGGCTTGGAAAGAAAATTATGCTGAGTGCCGGTAAAAGAGACTCCAGGAAAGCATGGATAGGTGCACTGACTAGCACAATATAACTGAAATAATGTTGTAAACTGTGTTAAACACCATAAAATTAAATGAATGAACTGATTCTGATTATTTATTATAACGGTCAAGCTGCATCCAGGATTTAGATAACGAACAAACCTTAACTGTGTCTCAATTCCTGCAGGGCCATATAGAAAAGAAATATTCATTTTTTTATTCACATGTTCCCTGTCATGGCAAATAACAACTAAAATGATTTCAAAGTTGGATAAGCCAGAATGTCTCAGAAAAGCTCACTTAGATCCAAGATCAGATGACACATTAATTTCATTTCAGGTTAACCCTTCACCAAACGATCTTGAGTTTGAATGACACCCCAGTAACCCTTTACCAAACAATCTGTGGTTTTTACCACCCTGATATAGAAGCCTTTTGAAACCATTGTTGGAAAAGGAGAAAATGCTAGTAACCAGCATTTTGTCCTTTCCGGCATTGTTTTCTAATCTCCAGGAAACAAATTTCAATTTTTGAGTTACATTTTGTCATCTGCATGTGCTTTCAATTTGAACCTGGCTAGCAGAGGCTCAGTAGCTCAGTCAGTAGAGTGCAGGACTTGACAACATGAGGCCCAGGGTTCCATGCTTGACTATGAAACCTGGTTTGGCCAATTTCTTCCCGAGGATTGATGATAGTCACTGCAACAGCCGACAGGATTCATTCCTCTCCCACTGCTGACCATTGTTTCGACAATGGTTATGTGGGAAAGCAGCCAGCGGCTTGGAAAGAAAATAATTTGAAGTACTGTTGAAAGAGACTTCAGGAACGCATTGATAGGTGCTGTAATATAACTGAAATAATGTTGAAAACGGTGTTTTAACACCATACAATTAATTGCACCTGTCTAAAATTATTTGGCAAAGAGATTTATGAGGCCTTGTTGAAATGGGGAAAAGACTTAAAAACTTTGTGGTAAAGAGAGAAAAAACTGGCTACAAGCTTTTTCTTTGCAGCATATTTAGAAATTTTTCAATTTGTGACATGGAAATTCAATAATTCGCAGTTTTTTGACTCGCTCATACTTATACGGTATTTCCCACAATTTTTTCAATCCTTCCTAACACAAAATCCAATTTTAATGTCTGTAGTTTCTTTCAAGTTGGAAAAGTCTTAAATTTTGTCCTCTGGTAAAGAGTTTGCCAGAGTCCAGAACTATGGTTTATCAGTTATAGTTTTTGCAAATTTATTCTGACAAAAATGAAGTAGCAATGTTCCAAATACTAAAACTAAGAGTAAAGACATGCCTATTTATGTTTTAACATTTATTTGTAGGACATGGAACAATTTAAATTCTTTTGTACATAACGCCTGAACTATTCCCAGTAAGTTTCTATCAGCAAATCTGGTCATCAAATAACGCTGCAACTAAGTAAAGGAGCTTATTTTAGCTTTAGGACCGTTTCTGTTAGAAATTATTCAGCCGCTGTTTTGCTAAATTACAGCAAGATTCATTCCAAAATTAAATTAAACGGTATCGTATAGGATTGCAGATGGTGCTGCTGCCATGTTTTGTAACTCATTACCAAACAACAAAATGTTAAGTTTGTCCAAATCAAAAGCATTTTGAGACAACATAATAAAAGTGACTGAAAATTTGAAATTCGTTTTGTGAAGGGTAAAAAACATTGTGGGAAAAGGAGAAAATGCTGGTATCCAGCATTTTCTCCTTTTCCCACAGTGTTTTCTAAAGGCTTCTTTCTCAGGGGCGTCAAAAGTAGGGATTGTGTGGTAATGGGTTAAATCATGCTGAAAATTTTGTTGTGACCGAGATAAAAAAAAAAAATTGCCTGATTTGATGCTTAAGTTAAACGGATTAGTTGCCGACAAATGAAGAAGAAAAACAAGGTTTTGTATTCTATAATGCTGCATTTTTGTTATCATGGGGACAACACTAACAGGACTTTAACCATTTCCTCCTACGGAAAGACTTTTCATGCTTGAACTGCAGCAGATGCATTCAGAAACATTGTGAAAAATGGAAAAACTGCTTACATAGCATTGGAAAGTCGGGAAACATTTAACCCTTACGCTTCATTCAGGCCTTAAGTTGCTGAACTTAGAGGTCTCTGTAGATCAAGATCAGACTATGGACTAAATGTCGTGTCTCATCTCTTATCGTAATCTTCTCTGTCCGCTGTGAAGAGGTATTTCTTACATAAAACAGAGAATATGGAGTGGCGCATTTTTTTGTGTGTGTTTGTAATTTCAAGACTGAGAATTACTGTTGGTCGACTACACTCTCGAAAGTTTCATGTACATGACGCTATTATGCATGATCTACAACTGCGTTCACCATGCAGCCGATCATCCTATCTAGAGTATTTTCCAAAAATTTAATGTGAGGCGTTTTGGAAAATTTATTTTTCAGACTGTCCAAGTATTGGTATATAGGAGTCGGCTTGTCGGTTGGTCGGTCCGTCTGTCCGTCGGTCGGTCGTTCTGTAGCTTTTTGTCCGCTCTATTTCTCATAAACTACTGGACAAATTTTATTCAAACTTCACAGGTACACTCAGTATCAAGCAGAGATGTGCATATGAAATGTTGGTTATGGTTCATTGATTTTTCACTGAGTTTTGGCCCTTTCATGAAATTTTTTGTCCCCTCTTTTTCTGATCAACTATTGCACAGATTTAGTTCAAACTACACAGATAGACTCAGTATCAAGCAGAGATGTGCATATCTTATTTTGGTTATGGTTTATTTAGGTTTCATGGAGTTATGGCCCTTTGATGATTCTGGACAAATTTCTTTTTTTTGTCTGCTCTGCTTCTCAGTATCTGCTGGATGGGTTTCAGTCAAACTTCATAGGAAGTTGCATTATGAAGTCAAGATGTGCATATTGTAATTTAGTTACAGCTGAATGATTGTCAAAGGAGTTACTGCCCTTTCATAAATGATTTTGTCTGCTCTGTTTCTCAATAACTGCTGGACAGATTTCAACCAAACTTCATGGGAAGTTTTATTATGAGGTAAAGATGCGCATATTTTAATTTAGTTACAGTTGAATGATTTTCAGAGGAGTTATGGCCCTTTTATGAATTTTTTTTCTCTGCTCAATTTCTCAGTTTGTATTGGATGAGTTGCAGTTAAACTTCATGGGAAGTTTAAGCATAAAGCCAAGATGTGCATATTATTATCCCCCCCCCGTAGGCGGAGGGATATAGTTTTAGCGTTGTCCGTCCGTCCTTCCGTCCGTCTAGCCATCTGTACGTCCGTGTGTCTGTCCTGGCAAATATCTCCAATACCATTGGATGGAATTTCGTGAAACTTTATACACATGTACAATGACCCATTCTCCCGAGACCTATTTTTTGTTTATTTTATTCGATGCAAAATGGCCGACTGAGAGCGATTTTAAGTTTCACTTAAGTTACACTTAAGTACACTTTTAATGTTTGGAGTCTTCTCTTCAAAACTATAAAAAGTTTTTACATGGAACTTGTCACATCTGCCAACCTCCATTAGGAAATGCAGGAAAAGAAGTTTCACCTACATTAACCGTGCAACACCACAGTTATTTGCCCTTGTTTTTGTAATAAGGTGTCATGGAAAAAGAGGGTTTCATGTTATATTTCATTCCATTTCTTTTGAAGGCAACTCATTCTAAATTTCTTGACAGAATTGAATAGAATTTTGACAGAATATTTCTTGTCATGTCACCTATTGCATATTGTCATCATTTTGCAACTTGTACCTGTGTCATGACAAAAGGGGGCTTCATTAGTCGCCGCGCAGAAGCGCGCGACTATATTTTTAATAGTTTTTCGAGTTAGGACATGGATAGTGGGAATTTCGTTTTTATAGGGGTGTTAGGTTAACAAGGGATCTTTCTAACGTTACTTTGCCTTAAACTGGCTTTTTAATTCATTCTTAAACTACGAAATTGCAATACGATACTATTTTTGTTCTATTAATACTTACAACATCAAAAAACCGCCTAATTATTTCTTTTATTGTCGCTATTCGTGAGAAATGGACTCGTCCACATAAATGCCTTGTTTCCATTGGTCAAGGCTGTACAGGTTTCCAGTCATTTCGTACCTTGTTAATTTCGTACCTAGGTCATTTCGTACGATTTTGGTCATTTCGTACCTACTTATACTTTCAATTTTGGTCATTTCGTACCCAGTTGGTCGTTTCATACAAACTTCGTACACAGGTTTAATAATCATTTTGATTATTTTGTAGATAGTTTTTCCTACTATTTGTGTGTTTTTTGTTGAATGACCACTGCTAAAATTGTGCATTGCTGAAATTGTGCTAAATTCCGCCGAAGAACGGGTATGATGGTTATGATTGTATCTGACCATTATTGGTTACTTATTTCTAAGTTTAGTTTTTACAACAAAGATAGTTTAGAACTCCTTTGTTTATTTCTCAACGAGCTCTGCATAAATTTAATTTGTGGAAAAAATCTGGAGAGAGGCCACTTGTGTTGTTCATAATTATAAAGCGTGATGCAAAACCATGATTCTTTATGAACACTGTTCACCAAACACTATAGTCTTAGACTTGTTTAAATTGAAAGCATGCCTTGCAAACTTACGTCCTCTTGAATCATACTTTCCTAGGACAGCAACATTTTAGTAACTTAGCCCTGCTTTCACCACTTTCCCAAACAAACACGGGTTATCACATGTGTGCTATCAAATTCTTTTGTCCAAACATGTTGGATAAGGAGAAATTGCTCGTTATAAGCAATTTCTTCTTTATTAAATACTTTTTCCCCACTACTAGCGAATTTTCCACCATTTTTGCAGCTTTTTAAATTGTCATTTGCCAACTCTTTGAATTTGGAAGAGTCTGATATTTGTCATTTGGAAAAGAGCTAAGAGAGCGCTGTGCTAGGGTATTAGATACTGTAACAGAAGACAAGTTTTGATATAGGTTACTATTCACATAATTTCATAATGTGTTAAAAAATCTGCTGATGAAAACTGACATTTACTTACTTGCCCTGGCTTTCTTGAAGCATTAAACACATTTTTTTTGCGGCGACTTTGATGCTTTGCATCAACTTTTTCTTGTGTTTTATTTCATTTTATTTCTTGTGAATGCAACTAGTCCCATATTTATTGACAGAATTGAAATGAATTTCACAGAATGTTTCTCATCATTTGACCTATCGCATATTCTCAAGGTTTTACGATTTGTAGCTGTGTCATGAAAAAAGGGGGCTTCATGTTTTATTTCATTTTATTTCTTGTTAATGCGACTCGTCCCATATTTCTTGACAGAATTCAATGGAATTTTCACAGAATGTTTCTTATAATCTGAGCTATTGCATATTTTCAAGGTTTTGCAATTTGTGGCAGCGTCATGAAAAAAGGGGGCTTCATGTTTGATTTTATTCTATTTCTTGTGACGGCAACTCCTCCCACATTTCTTGGTAGATTTCTATGGAATTTTTACATCATGTGACCTAACACAACACCTCCCACATTTCTTGGCAGATTTGGATGGAATTTTTACATGATCATGTGACCTACGCCATATTGTCAAGGTTTTGGGATTTGTAGCTGCATCATGGAATAGGGGGGCTTGAGTTATATTTTCGTTTTTTTTACCTGTATCTCTTTAATTACTGGACATATCTCGACATATTTGGACGAGATTTTCACAGATATGCGACCTAGCACATGTTGTCAGGGTTTTGCATTTTATCACTGTATCATGGAAAAAGGGGACTAAAATTATGTCAAATTGAATTTTTATACGCCCGTCGAAGACGGGACGTATTATGGGATCACCCGTGGCGGGCGGGCGGGTGGGCGGCGTCCAGTTCTTTGTCCGGAGCATATCTCCAAAACTATTCTACCTAGGGTTATGAAATTTCATGGGTGGATAGATCTCATCAAGGGGGAGTGCAGTGCACAGGAACCATAACTCTTGCTTGCTTAATTTTTGAGTTATTGCCCTTTGTCGTTTTTCATACTTGAACTTTGTCCGGTGAATATCTCCAAAAGTATACTAGCTAAGGTTATGAAATTTCTTGGGTGGATAGATCTCACTAAGGGGGAGTGCAGTGCAGAGGAACCATAACTCTTGCTTGCTTAATTTTTGAGTTATTGCCCTTTGTCGTTTTTCATACTTGAATTTTGTCCGGAGCATATCTCCAAAACTATACTAGCTAGGGTTATGAAATTTCTTGGGTGAATAGATCTCACTAAGCGGGAGTGCAGTGCACAGGAACCATAACTCTTGCTTGCTTAATTTTTGAGTTATTGCCCTTTGTCGTTTTTCATACTTGAATTTTGTCCGGTGAATATCTCCAAAACTATAGTAGCTAGGGTTATGAAATTTCATGGGTGGATAGATCTTATCAAGGGGGAGTGCAGTGCACACCAATCATAACTCTTGCTTGCTTAATTTTTGAGTTATTGCCCTTTGTCGTTTTTCATACTTGAATTTTGTCCGGCGCATATCTCCAAAACTATACTACCTAGGGTTATGAAATTTCATGGGCGGATAGATCTTATCAAGGCGGAGTGCAGTGCACAGAAATCATAACTCTTGCTTGCTTAAATTTTGAGTTATTGTCCTTTGTCGTTTTTCATACTTGAATTTTGTCCGGTGAATATCTCCAAAACTATACTAGCTACGGTTATGAAATTTCATAGGTGGATAGATCTCATGAAGGGGGAGTGCAGTGCAGAGGAACCATAACTCTTGCTTGCTTAATTTTTGAGTTATTGCCCTTTGTCGTTTTTCATACTTGATTTTTGTCCGGAGCATATCTCCAAAACTATACTAGCTAGGGTTATGAAATTTCATGGGTAGATAGATCTCATCAAGGGGGTGTGCAATGCATAGGAATAATAACTCTTGCTTGCTTAATTTTTGAGTTATTGCCCTTCGTTGTTTTTCATACTTGATTTTTGTCTGGTGAATATCTCCAAAACTATACTAGCTAGGGTTATGAAATTTCATGGGTGGATAGATCTCATCAAGGGGGAGTGCAGTGCACAGGAATCATAACTCTTGCTCGCTTAATTTTTGAGTTACTGCCCTTTGTCGTTTTTCATACTTGAATTTAGTCTGGTGCATGCCCCAGCTTTACAACTTGGGGTAAGACGGGCGTATCTTGCGACAGTTTGCCGCTCTTGATTGTCAGTGTTTTTCCAACTTTTATGAATTGCCAAGTTCTGCCAAAAGGATACTTATTGTATAATCCTGTTATGGACCCCTTTTATATTTTTTTATGTAATGATATCATGTGCCGTGGAACAAGGGAGCTTAATGTATAATTTCATCATGGACCAATAACAAAAATGCCACATGTACATGCAAACAGAATACCTCCTATACGTTTGTATCAAAAAAGGTCTTTTTCGGCGGGGGATATCATTTCAACGAAATTACTTGTTATTTGGTTATGGTTGAATGATTGTCAAAGCAATTATGGCCCTTTCATTAATTTATTTGTCCACTCTATTTCTCAATAACT
Organism: Tridacna crocea; assembly: GCA_943736015.1. Lineage (NCBI taxonomy): Eukaryota > Metazoa > Mollusca > Bivalvia > Cardiida > Cardiidae > Tridacna > Tridacna crocea. Next base: position 77,137,880 of record OX031056.1, on the reverse strand, counting down.
ACTCAACAGATTTCAATTGTCAGCTCTATTTCTCAGTATCTACTGGACAGATTCCAGTCAAACTTCATGCAAAATTTCATTATGAAATGAAGATGTATTATTATAATGTGTTAAGGTTGAATGATTTTCAGTCTGAGGTCAATATGTGCATATTACAATTTGTTAATGCTTGATTGATTTTCCAATTACTTACGGCCCTTTTATATTTTTTTTGTCCACTCCATTTTGCAATAACTGCTGAGCATATTTCTAACAAACCTCAAAGGAAGTTACCCTATAAAATAAATACATGTATGTGCATATTATAACTTGTTTATAGTTTAATAATTTTCCATTGACAGGTTTCCCTTTCTGTTTTTTTCCAAATAGTCTTTTTTTTCAATCTTTCTTTTACACTAAACCATGCTGCATTCTGTTAAAAAGAGATGTTTTGTGACAAGGAGCTGGTGGAGGGTATGATCATGTTTAGTGATAGCTCTAGTTTAATATCTGGACTATCTTAAGATTGAACTTGAAATCAAATTTTTTGGACAAAGAATATAACATGTCCGAACATACAGGGTGTCCAAATGCATTTGCGAGTTACAGAACATTCAATATCGCCGTTACCATCTACATACAGACAGACATTTCGACGTAAAGTTTGTATGATGTAAGATTGTGTGCAAAGATAATTATGGGACAAAGTCCTTTTGTTACCTACTGTGCATGTATCTGTCAAAGTAATTGTGCAAAGCCATAGGTGATAAATGAAATCAACAAGGTAAAGGTGTGAAAAATTGTCAGATTATGTGCACGGTATCGATTTTTTATTTGACCAAGAGGTGGTTTTTATTTACATCGAAGATTCTTGTAAGAGCTATGGTGGATTCAGATCGGACCAAAAAAGAGTCAACCCTGGAAATTTTGGGAGCCAAAGGACACCCGCATTATAATGGAATCAGCCCTATAGCGCACTTCGTTCTAACAGGGTTCCACTGTTTATAGTATATACTGTAAGGGTCGTTATTATGTAATGGTCCTGGTCATCCATTCATTTGCAATGTCTTGTGTGCGCAAGTCCTCCTAGTTTCCATTGAAATAAGTTCAAACTTACCACAATATACCTCTGTGATGTGTAGTTGTGCATGTGACTCTAAAAATTTGGATCTCTTTAGTCATGGTTGGTTTTATCCCATTTCACAAACAAGCCCCTTCTTGTGTATATGCGCCCCTCTGCGAAGCTCCTGTTTAGTTTTTAGTCTTTATTAGTTAGAACTAATTTCTATTTTTCAGCACCTTTTGTAAGTTATGCCTGGATGAAATGGTACACAGACACCAAGTTAAGCTGAAAGAGCAAAGATCAATGGTTAGATAGGTAATAAACTACTACAGAGGTGACCTCAGACAACAATTTTTGACACGAAGTAAGATAGCATCTGACTTTAATCTAATTCATGTTAAAAACTGTTAAACTCTAAATTTGTTAAAACCAACATAAGTTGTTTTGCAGACCATATGAATTTGCTAAAACCCACATAAGTTGTTTTGCAGACCATATGAATTATGATCAAACAGCTTGAACTCTCTCAAATCCTACAGGACCATATAGATGAACAACAAGCACATTTTTTGCCTGTGTGCCCTACCTTTGCAAATATAAATTCCAGTACATGCCTTTTCCAAATGGTGTATACAGAAAGGCTAGATTATTTTGATATTTAAATTAAAACCAAGATACATTAGAACAGTTACAGAAAATAAGCCTTTTCTTATGAATAATTGTTTAACCCATTACCACACAATCCCTACTTTTGACGCCCCTGAGAAAGAAGCCTTTTGAAAACACTGTAGGAAAAGGAGAAATTGCTGGTAACCAGCATTTTCTCCTTTACCCACATTGTTTTCTACCCTTCCCATAACAATTACCACATTTTCAGTCAGCTTTGTTTGTCGTCTGCAAATGCTTTCAATTTGAACCAGTCTAAAATTTTGTCGTGTGGTAAAGAGTTAAAGCTAGTAAATGAAAGAATGAAATAGGTGCGTTCACAAGGTTCTGTCACTTGGGAAGTTTAAGTTATTCGCTGATCTTGAAAGGATTGCATTTATTTTAATGGTCATTTTGGATTATTTGAACTTGGCAAAAATTGGAACATTTTGCTTGTCCCTTTGGGACTTTAACTCTTCACCTAAGGACAAAATGTTAGAAAAGTGTCTCTGTTTATAAAATTTGCCTCTGAAAAGGTAGAAAACCTTGTGAACAAAGGAGAAACTGCTGGTCCCAGGATCATGAGAACCAGAACTTGTTTTGAAAAGAGTTAATTATGGAGGTTTTACTGTATTTTTAACCCTTACTACATAATTGTTATTTGCAAAGATCCAGGATATAAAACCCTTTAATAAATCAATGTGGGAAAAAGGTTGAAAACACTGGGGGAAGTAGAGAATATGCTGCCTCTCCACATCCAACAATGCTTTAACCCATCTTTTATTCAGTTTTTGACTCACATGTACAGGGTTGCATCTGAAAAGTAGGATTGCCAAAATCCCGCTGCAAAATAAGAATTCATTCAAAAAAGAAATTGGTTTCCTCACCAAGTCCCGGACTTAAACGAACAAGCGTGCAAAAATTGCATGATTGCAGACTATAATGGAAGGGGGGAAAAAAAACAATGTCGAAGAATGAAATGTGACAAAATATGAGTGGGTCAACTCAAAAATCATTTGATACTTACTGTAACTTGTAGACTGTTGGGTTATTTTGATCACATTGGATATTCTTACAAACAAAAAAGACAAAAATACAATAATCCTTTCAACTGGAAATTTGTTTGTTTGTATAAGAGGAGTTTTTATGCAATGAACATTTATTTAAAGTAACAATAGAGCCCCAAAGTAAACAAGACAAACATTTAAATGCATTAAAGTTTGTCATACCATTTTAAGTATGGAAACTATTGTGAAGATGACATATAGTCATTGTACCTTTGGTCCAAGTGTTAGTCGCTGACAGAGGAATTGATTTGAAAACTAGATTAAAATCCTGCAAGGAAACGGTCTTTTATGCACTTTTTCCTGATTTTAAAAGTTCTTTCTCTGCCAGCGACTAAAACATGGCCTGACCACACAATACAAGACTGTCATCTCCTCAATATTTTCCATACATTTAAATAGTTTGATGTGAATTTAACTCTATTATGACACCTTACTTTTTCTTTGGCTTTTACTGGGCCTTTAATTATCCCCCGCCGAAAGGCGGCGGGGGATATGGTAATAGTCTCCGTCTGTCCTTCCATCATTCCGCTTTTTGTCCGGAGCATATCTCCAAAAGTATTTGAGATATCAACTTCAAACTTCACAAGTGGATAGATCTCATTAACCCATTACCACACAGTCCCTACTTTTGATGCCCCTGAGAAAGAAGCCTTCTGAAAACACTATGGGAAAAGGAGAAAATGCTGGTAACCAGCATTTTCTCCATTTCCCACAGTGTTTTTTACCTTTCCCAGAACAAATTTCTATTTTTTAGTCACCTTTATTTTGGCATCTGCAAATGCTTCAAATTTGGACCAGTCTAAAATTTTGTCGTTTGGTAATGAGTTAAGGAGGCGTGCAGTGTACAAGAACCATAACTCTGTCTTCAGTGTTTTTGGAGTTATTGCCCTTTGTACTTTTTCTTCTGGAATTTTTGTCCGGAGCATATCTCAAAAAGTATGAAAGCTAGGAACTTGAAACTTCACACACATATAGAACTCGTTGAGGAGGCGTGCAGTATGAAAGATTCATTACTGTGTCTTCAGTGTTTTTGGAGTTATTGCCCTTTGCACATTTTTACTTTGAATTTTTGTCCGGATTATATCTCCAAAATTATAAAAGCTAGGAACTTGAAACTTCACACATATATAGAACTCATTGAGAAGAAGTGCAGTGCACAATAACCATAACTCTGTCTTCAGTATTTTTGGAGTTGTTGCCCTTTGTAAATATTAACTTTGGATTTTTGTCCAGAGCATATCTCTATAAGTATAAAAGCTAGGAACTTGAAACATCACACGCATATAGAACTGATTAAGGAGAAGTGCAGTGCTAAAGATTCATAACTCTATCTTCAGTAATTGTTGAGTTATTGCTCTCTGTAAATTTTCACTTTGGAATTTTGTCTGGATCATATCTCCAAAAGTACAAAGGCTAGGAACTTCAAACTGTATACACTTATAGAATTCATTAAGGAGAAGTGCACTTTACAAAAACCAAAACTCTGTCTTCAGTAATTTTTGAGTTATTGCCCTTTGGTAATTTTTATTTTGGATTTCTGTCTCTCAAAAGTATAAAAGCTAGGAACTTGAAACTTCACACACATATGGAACTTATTAAGGAGAAGTGCAGTGCACAAGAACCATAACTGTATCTTCAGTATTTTTGGAGTTATTGCCCTTTGTTAATTTTTACTTTGGATTTTTGTTTGCACATTTTCATTTAGATTCACAGGCTTTTTTGGACTGATTGCCCTTTGATGAATTTAACCTGTTCTGAGATAAGTGCTAGTTTTTTGCCCTTCTTTTTGTAATAAGGTGTCATGGAAAAAGGGGGTTTCATGTTATATTTCATTCCATTTCTTGTGAAGGCAGATCCTTCCACATTTCTTGACTGAATTGAATAGAATTTTGACATAATATTTCATGTTATGTGACCTATTGCACATTGTCAATATTTTGCGATTTGTAGCTGCGTCATGAAAAAAAGGGGGCTTCATGTTTTATTTCATTTTTATACGCCCGTCGAAGACGGGACGTATTATGGGATCACCCGTGGTGGGCGTCTGGGCGGGCGGGCAGCGTCCAGTTCTTTGTCCGGAGCATATCTCCAAAAATATACAAGCTAGGGTTATGAAATTTCATGGGTGGATAGATCTCATTGAGTGGGAGTGCAGTGCACAGGAATCATAACTTTTGCTCACTTAATGTTTGAGTTATTGCCCTTTGTTGTTTTTCATACTTGAATTTTGTCCGGTGAATATCTCCAGAACTATACTAGCTAAGGTTATGAAATGTCATGGGTGGATAGAGCTCACCAAGGGGGAGTGCAGTGCACAAGAATCATAAATCTTGCTTGCTTAATTTTTGAGTTATTGCCCTTTTTTGTTTTTCATACTTGAATTTTATCCGGAGCATATCTTCCCAACTATACTAGCTAGGGTTATGAAACTTCATGGGTGGATAGATCTCACCGATGGGGAGTGCAGTGCACAGGAATCACAACTCTTGCTTCCTTAATTTTTGAGTTATTGCCCTTTGTTGTTTTTCATGCTTGAATTTTGTCTGGTGCATGCCCCAGCTTTACAACTTGGGGTAAGACGGGCATATCTTGCGACAATTTGCCGCTCTTGTATTTCTTGTGAATGCAACTTGTCCCATATTGTTGTCAGGGTTTTGCGATTTATCACTGTATCATGGAAAAAGGGGACTTCATGTCAAATTTAATTTTTTATCAGTGTATCTCAGACTTTTTGCACATATTTTTATAGAACTTCATATTTTTATTGCTTAATCAAAGCCAGTGACCAATGAGTCAAATGTGCATTCGTCTCTCCATGCATCAGTCTGTTCATAAACCTTTTAGATCACAAGTAATACCATATATCCATTCAGTTACCCAGGCAGGTGCTACAAATTTTAACACTGTAGTCTCTAGCTACCTGCTTGAAATGGCAGCAGTGTGGCGGCTTATATCGTGAGAGGGTTATCTTCTAAAGTCCTTGACAAAAATTGATGAAACTTCATGCATGTTTTCCATTGGATAGTCCCCACATATATAAAAAGCCTGAAATGGGTACTTAATATATAATCATGTTATGGACCTCTTTTATATTTTTTCATGTAATGAAATCCTGTGCCATGGAAGAAGGGAGCTTAATATATAATTTCATCATGGACCAGTAACAAAAAGGCCACAATCATGTACATGCAAAACACAATACCTCTTATACGTTTGTATCAAAAAAGGTCTTTTTCGTCGGGGGATATTATTTCAATGAAATTTCTTGTTAAAATAGTTGACCTAACTTCTATATTTCAGTACCTTTTGAACTGCCTGCCTGATACGGTACACAGAGGCCATGTTCAATAAGCTAGGATGAGTGGTACCACAGTGATGACTTCAGATAGTAGCTTTTGACATGAAGTAAGATAGCATCTGTCTTTTAAATCAAAATTATGGTTACATTTTGTACCAAGTTTTAACAACCTTGATAGAGTAGGCTTTTGAAAACATCCTGAGAAAAGGAGAAAATGGTAGCAATATTTAGTACCCTCTCAAAGACAGAAATTATTGGATTATGCAACAATAGAGTTGTTGTCTGCAGACTCTGTCAGTTTAGTTCAGTCCAAGATTTCATACTTTGGTACGATCAATTTTTTATACGCCTGAAGGGTCGTATTATGTTATACCCCCGGTTGTCCGTCCGTTAGCAATTTCTTGTGTGTGCAACTCCTCATACAGTTTCTATTGGAATTATTTGAAACTTGCCACAATGAATCTCCAAGATGTCTAGTTGTGCACCTTGGTCTTAGAATTTGGACCGCTGTTTGCGTTTAAAAATCATCTGCCCCCTGATTTCTGAAATTACCAACTTTTCATTTTGAATTTTTGTTCAGGCTATAACTTCCATACTATGAAAGGTATCATATTGAAACTACATACACTGATAGAACACATTATGGAAAAGTGCAGTGCACATGAACCATTACTCTGCCACCGTTATTTTTTGAGTAACTGCCCATTGTTCATTTTCACTTTGAATTTTTGTCCAGGCCATTACTTTCAAACTATAAAAGGTATCATCTTGAAACTACATACACGGATAGAACACATTATGGAAAAGTGCAGTGCACATGAACGATTACTCTGCCACCGTTATTTTTTGAGTAACTGCCCATTGTTCATTTTCAGTTTGAATTTTTGTCCAGGCCATGACTTCTAAACTATAAAAGCTATTAACTTGGAACTTCATACACTGATAGAACCCATTATGGAGAAGTGCATTGCACATGAACCATAACTCTGCCACTTTTATTTCTTGAGTTATTGCCCTTTGTTAATTTTCAGTTTGAATTTTTGTCCAGGCCATAACTTCTAAACTATAAAACCTATTAACTTGGAATTTCCTACACTGATAGAACCGATTATGGAGGACTGCCTTGCACATGAACCATTACTCTGCCACCATTATTTTTTTAGTTATTGCCATTTGTTAACTTTCATTTTGAACTTTTGTCCAGGCCATAACTTCCAACCTATACAAGCTATTAACCTGGAACTTCATACACTGATACAACCTATGATGGAGAAGTGCAGTGTACATGAATCATAACTCTGCCACCGTTATTTTTTTAAATTATTGCCCTTTGTTAATTTTCACTTTGAATTTTTGTCCAGGCCATAACTTCCAAACTATAAAAGGTATCGTCTTGAAACTACATACACTGATAGAACACATTATGGAGAAGTGCAGTGCATGTGAATCATAACTCTGCCACCTTTATTATTTGAGTCATTGCCATTGGTTAATTTTCAGTTTCAATTTTTGTAAAGACCATTACTTCCAAACTTCAAAATCCATCGTCTTGAAACTTCAAAGACTAATAGAACATATTATGAAGTAGTGCATTGCACAAGAACCATAACTCTGCCATCCTTCCTTCTGAGTTATTGCCCTTTTCACTTGGAATTTTCGTCTGGGCCATAATTTCTAAAATTTAAAAGATATGATCTGGGACCTTCAAAGACTGATAGAACACCTTGTGGATAAGAGCAAATCAGAAAATTTGTAACTTTGCCACCCTTATTTTTTTAGTTATTGCCCTTTAATATTTTTCACAAATCATGGAGAATATCTACTTGTTATTCATGGCCCATTCATCAGTGCAACTCATTTCACTGACAAGCCCCTTCGGGCGTATATGCGCCGCTCTGCGAAGCTCTTTTTATCAAATGCTGAAAGTTTGGAGTTGTCCAAATTTGAAAGCATTTGCAATATGTGGCTGAAATCATGGTTTTTGTCCATGAAAACATTGAGGGAAAAGGAGAGTGTTAGTCAGCAACATGTTTACCTTTTTTCCCACAATTTTTTTCAACAGCTCTCTTTATCAGGGTCAAGAAATGTTACATAGTAAAACCTCAATAATCCAAGGTCCCAAGGGGACGAGCAAAATGCTCGAATTTTTGCAGTGCTTGAATCATCCAAAATATCCTTGGAAAAAAATGCACTGCTTTCGAGATCGGCGATCAGAGTCTTCATCTCGAGTAGTATAACCTTGTATCTGTGCCTGTCTGATTCATTGTCTGTGAATTTCTGCGGGTTTGATCATGTGAGCATGGATTCTAAATAATCTGGCCTTTTATTACGATAGTTTTTGGAGAAGTAGTGTTTTGTAACTTCAACAAAATTGTAAAATCTGCCCTTAAAAATGGCAAGAAAGACGACAAAACACTAAATCACAAACAGTACCATGTGATTACGGTGCTGTTGAAATGGTCATAGATAGAAGTGTAAATTACTGAAGTTATAGTGCTGAGCTAATAAGAGATAAAAAAAAATTTCTACGACATTAAAAGGTACCAGTGATATTCACAAAGAATCAGAAATATAATTCTGATATTCACACAAAACCGAAGTACGACATCAGCGTAACAAGACAGATTAATTTTATGTGATCAAACGGGTCCTGATCTGTGGTGATGCGACTGGGAAAAACCTGATGCTATAGTAACAAGGTTTTACTGTAATTAATTCTTTACCAAACAACAAAATATTACATTATGCCAAATTGAAAGCACCAGCAGACAACAAAATAAACACTGCTAAAAAAGTAAAACATGTGATGAGAGGGGTAAAAAACATCGTGAGAAAAGAAGGAAATGCTGTTTATCAGCATTTTCTCCTTTTTCCATAATGTTTTCAAAAGGCGTCTTTCTCTGAGTCATTAACCCATTACACTGTACCACACAATCCCTACTTTTGACGCCCCTCAGAAAGAAGCCTTTAGAAAACATTGTGGGAAAAGGAGAAAATGCTGGTGACCAGCATTTTCTCCTTTTCCCACAGTGTTTTCTACCCTTCCCAGAACAAATTTCAATTTTTCAGTCAACTTTATTTTGTTGTCTGCAAATGCTTTCAATTTGGACCAGTCTAAAATTTTGTCGTGTGGTAAGGAGTTAAACATCGGGATTGTGTGGTAAAGGGTTAATCAAATTCATATTTACAATCCTTGACTTTTTATCAAATGACAAGCTTCTAGACCTGACAAAATTTGGAAATATTTGCAGTTCACAATTGACCGCTGGCCAGGTCGTTGTCCTGGACCCACCAGGGTCCCTAGCAGCCCCTTGCATTAAATTCAGGATTTTCAACTTTCAACCATAAAAAAGGAGGAAATGTAGCTACCAGTGTTTACTCTTTTTCTGTCAGTCTTTTTAAAATGCCTATATCCATCAAGGTGTAAAGAGTTGGGATTGTCTGGTAAAGATTTGATTAGTGAGTGACATGGTATAACAGACAGAAATGCTGATATTGGTTGCTATATTAAATGCTATATACCAAGATTGATCTAGATTCAAAGCAGATATTTGATGAATCTTTGGGTATAAAAACAGCATTATGGACTTGTGTGCATTTTTCAAGAGAGACAAAATATTCTAAATTATTTGTAGGAGATTGTACTTGTTCTTTTAGGCCCAAGGCCCAAGGTTACCATAGCAAACATGGCTCTTCTTAAAAGTTGTTGATGAACTGATTTTTGCTTAAAGAAATAGCCAATAATTACAATATGATTCCTTATAACTTAGTTATATATTTTATATTTACAGCCAAGACAAACAAAACAAGGTAGATGGTTGGCTATCATACAGAGAGAGAAATGTTAGAGAGAAGATCAGATACCTCATGACATCCCCCTTAACCCTATACCCCCACCTCCCTACCCCCACCCCCCACCACTCACTACCCAGTCCCAAATACCCATATCTTTCTACTATGTTACAGGCAATACTAGATTGACAGAATTATGGACTACATAAAGAGACAGAACATATGCTGAGGAGAACAGACTTCCCTGCCTCCCCACTTTTACAACTTGGCCACAACTTCCATTTGTCCTGTTGTAAATACCAAGGATGAGCTGTGCTCTTGTAAAAGGGGGTTAGATGTATCTCCTTGATGTTTTATACCAAGCAAGTCATCACATAATTATGGATCCATTTAATCTGTTTTGTCTTATTACTGACTGAACCATTAGGTAGACTGTTCCTTTGACATACAGTAAATTGACCAATGGCAAAAAGTTTTGACCCAGGTGATTCGGTGCGGACTGTACAGGCTGACCTGGGTCAACACCCAAGGCAGATATATCAAAAGCCCTTTTCACAGAGCTTGGCTCACATCTCTTGACCATTTGGTACTTGTTGAGTTATTACTGTTTGACAGATCTCAGTTAATAATTGAGTTACAACTGATTTGGTAGATCTTGATTACAATGAATTTTAGACCTAGCCTACAAACTTTTGAAAACAGCAAAATATCAGTTCTTAACTCTTTACCACACAATCCAGACTTATAATGACCCTGAGAAAGAAAGGCTTTGAAAATATTGTGGGAAAAGAAGAAAATGCTGGTAGCCAGCATTTTTCCTCTTCCCACAATGTTTTCTACCCTTTCCAAATCAAATTTTATTTTTTGATTCACATTTATTTTGTCATCTGCATTTTTTTTTTTTCAATTTTTACTTGTCCAAAGTTTTGTCATTGGTTAAATTGTTAACTAAGGTGTACAGTAAGGCTCCTTTTTCTTGAATCTTGGGTGATTTATAGTGAAATGCCTTTAATGTAGAAGCAGCCATCAGTCTCTTAAAGACCATATAGTATTGGTTCAAAAAAGTTATCTGTATACAGCCCCTGTCTCATTATATACAGTACTGGTTGAGGTGTTTATGTATAGCACTGGGACTATATATACCAACCATTCTCAACTCCTTACCACACAATCATGAGTTTTAACAACTTTTAGAAAAAGGCTTTTAAAAGATAGTGGGAAAAAGAGCAAGTGCTGTTAACCAGCATTTTCTCCTTTTCTCACATTCTTTTCTTCTCTTTTTCTTCACAGTGTATTCTAAATTGAGGAAGAAATTTCAGTTTTCAAGTTTATAAAGCTTGAATATATTATTATGTGGTGAAAATATTATAGAATAGTTGGTGAATATTGTCCTAACTTAGTTTAACATATAGGTATTGGCTGTTATAGCTATCAAATATGAAAAACTTTTGATTTTCTAGTAATTCAATATTTACCTGTTATTTTTTTTTCTGTCTATTCAAAAAGTGAAAATGAAATATGTCTTGTGAAGGAAAGAAAACATTTTGGAAAAAGGAGAAAATGCTGGTTATCAGCATTTTCATTTTTCCGACAATGTTTTCATTACCCTTCTTTCTCGGAGTGTTTAGAAGTCAGGATTGTGTGGTATAGGGTAAAATGCTAGAAAACATAGTAGAAGACATTGAATGAAAAGATTGAAATGCTGGTTATCAGTATTTTCTTCTTTTCTCATAAACTTTCAATCGCCTTTTCAGGGAAACATAAACAATGGTTATTGTTGGGGAAAAAATTATCAGTATTTTCTTCATTTCTCACAATATTTTTTTCCTAACATTAGAATCGATTTAACTCATTACCACTCACCCCCGACTTTTAATGACCCTGAGAAAGAAGCCTTTTGAACCAGCATTTTCTCCTTTTCCCGCAGTGTTTTCTACTCTTCCCAAACAAAATTTCAATTTTTCAGTCACATGTATGTTGGTGTCTGCCAATGCTTTCAATATGGACCAGTCTACAATATTGTTGTTTGTTAAAGATTAAAGCTACATTTATCATCTGCAAAAGGACTGAAGTTAGATCAGTCTAAAATATTGTGATGTGGTAAAGTGTTGAGCTTTTTTTCCATTCTAGAAAATAGTTAACTTTTAGATTTAACACTGTTTTTGTAAATGGTGGATGCTTATTTTTTCTATCACGTTTTTATGAAACAAAATTCTAGGATATTGTTGTCAACATTAAGATGTTTTTGCACTTTTCCATGCAAGTTTAGCTAAGTATAGACAAAGAAAGTGATACAGTACTCTCAATGAAAGCAGCTAGTAAAATTGTTGACTCTAAACAAGCTTTCTGTGGTAATGGGCTTGAAGAAATCCGATATTGATCTGTACGGATTGTATAGATGGACTGTCCTTTGGCAAGGCAACAAAGATACCCAACCTTGACTGTCAGAACTTGAGACACATTTACAAATGAGCTGTTCCTGGCATGCTTCTAATGTATTGTTGAAAGTAACTAAAAATACCATTTAAAGCATAAATTTGTAAATGCTGTATTCAGTGTTTTCAACAATTTGGCTTCAGCCGTACACAAAACTATGATATCACAGACATTTCTAAATAGAAAACCTTTACAGATGATGTTTGTCTTTGAAAGGCCGAGCTGTGGAAGCTCAGTCGGTAGCAGGCAGGACTTGAAAACACCGGGTCCAGGGTTCGATCCCGGGCTACGGCCCCTGGCTTGGCCAATTTGTTTCCCAGGATCGATGAGAGTAACTGCGAAAGGACTCATTCCTCTCCCACCGCTGACCATTGTTTGGATGATGATCATGTGGTAAAGCAGCCAATGGCATGGAAAGAAAATTGTGCAAAGCACTGGTTAAAGAAACTTCAGGAATGTATGGATAGGTGCAATGGCCATCACAATATAACTGAAATAATGTTGAAAAGGTGAAATAATTTCAAACATCATACAATCAATCAATCAATTGTCTTTGAAAGGATAGAAAACATTGTAGGATAAGAAGTAAAATGCTGGTTACCAGCATTTTCTCCTTTTCAGATAATGTTTTCAAAGGCTATTTTCCTCTAGGAATGTTTGGAAAAATTCAGATTTAACGTTTGGAAATAGGGGCACTGGCTATGTATAGCATTTTGTATGTATGAACAAACATCCATTTAGAATTTTTAAATTTTCAAAGAAAGCATGCACCATATGTATTTCTGCAATGGTTTATGTTGTAGTTAAGAACTGGAATCAAAGAAGACTGCTTTTTATACGCCCGTCGAAGACGGGACGTATTATGGGATCACCAATGGCGGGCGGGCGGGCGGGCGGCGTCCAGTTCTTTGTCCGGGGCATATCTCCAAAACTATACTAGCTAGGGTTATGAAATTTCATGGGTGGATAGATCTCATGGAGGGGGAGTGCAGTGCACAGGAATCATAACTCTTGCTCGCTTAATTTTTGAGTTATTGCCCTTTGTTGTTTTTCATACTTGAATTTTGTCCGGGGCATATCTCCAAAACTATACTAGCTAGGGTTATGAAATTTCATGGGTGGATAGATCTCATAGAGGGGGAGTGCAGTGCACAGAAATCATAACTCTTGCTCGCTTAATTTTTGAGTTATTGCCCTTTGTTGTTTTTCATACTTGAATTTTGTCCGGTGAATATCTCCAAAATTATACCAGCTACGGTTATGAAATTTCATGGGTGGATAGATCTCATACAGGGGAAGTGCAGTGCGCAGGAATCATAACTCTTGCTCGCTTAATTTTTGAGTTATTGCCCTTTGTTGTTTTTCATACTTGAATTTTGTCCGCAGCATATCTCCAAAACTATACTAGCTAGGGTTATGAAATTTCATGGGTGGATAGATCTCATCGAGGGGGGGTGCAGTGCGCAGGAATCATAACTCTTGCTCACTTAATTTTTGAGTTAGTGCCCTTTGTTGTTTTTCATACTTCAATTTTGTCTGGAGCATATCTCCAAAACTATACTAGCTAGGGTTATGAAATTTCATGGGTGGATAGATCTCATCAAGGGTGAGTGCAGTGCACAGGAATCATAACTGTTGGTGGCTTAATTTTTTAGTTATTGCCCTTTCTTGTTTTTCATAATTGAATTTTGTCCGATGCATGTCCCAGCTTTACAACTTGGGGTAAGACGGGCGTATCTTGCGACAGTTTGCCGCTCTTGTTCTTTTTGCTTTTCATTGAATCATAACAGTTTGTAAACAATTAACAGTAGAATTGACAGCTCTTCAAAATCTGTATTGGAAAGTGACATGATCACTCATAATGTGAGCGTCTCCTCCCCTTTCTAATTATTAAGTTTTATAAACAGATTTTAAACCTTCTGTTTTAACCTACATCCAGTCTTCTTGGTAATTACAAAGGGATACTGGCATTTTGAACATGTTGCGCTCATTTAAACCAACATATTTCTTGACTGGGGGATTTTCATCCAATTTTTTTTTTCCCGATGTAAATAGGGTTTGGAATGGGAATTAATAGGCCTGTGGGACCCCATGTGGTTTAATCAGGGATATAAGAATAAACCACTGCAGTCCTGCGATCGTCACACCCACCATTTCATCTGGCGTAACAAACGTGACAGCATGCATGTCGTAAAAGGCGACGAAAGGGGCATCATTCTGTGTTTTGTCCACTCCTCATTTATCATGTTTGTCTTATGTTGTTGCACATGTATGTTATTTTCACCTCCCATTATTGTTTATTAAGTAAGTGCGCCCAATATGACCTCAGTTGTTGACGGGTCTTGAAACACTACTCATTCATTCATCCAATTCATTCCAAATATAATGAAAGCTTGTTAATAGAACAAAAAGTGTTGAGGGTGGGTTAGGGTTAGTGTTGCCATAAAGTGGATATCTATCTTAAAACTTGGCAAATTTCTTTCCCAGGATTGATGATAGATCTAGGTCTAGGCATTGCTACAGAATTCATTCCTGTCTCTGCACTGATCACTGTTTTAACGATGGATATGTAGGAAAGCAGATTGGATGTAAAAGGAAAGCCACATAGTGTATATGCATAATCTGATTTTAGCTATCTAAGCACTCTGATTTAAAGAAACCCCAGGTAATACGTGGATAGTCAAACAAAGAAATGAAAGATTTTTTTTTCCTTTTGTGTGTAGAGTGGGAGTGAGTATTTACAAACTATCGGCAATTACTGAACAAGATTTTAGAAATAACACCAACTCTTCTGGAGACAATAATAATACCATATGACGTCATAAGCTGTTTGACATATTTCTTTTTTTTTTTTTTTTTACTATCTTTCAAAGTTTTGAATGATATGATAATCATCTGAAGAGAAATCGGTAGTTACCTACATTTGACAGCTCGAAGGTCAGGAAATTACCACTTGATTTTTCGAGATATATTGCTAAGAGTATAAACTTCTCCTTTGTCTCCCTTGAATCAATAATTATACCCCACAAAACTATGTTTGGGGGGTATATGGGAGTCAGCTTGTTGGTTGGTCGGTTGGTCAGTCGGTCGGTCGGTCCGTCGTTCTGTCGCTTTTTGTCAGCTGTATTTCTCATAAACTACTGGACAAATTTTATTCAAACTTTACAGGTACACTCAGTATTAAGCAGAGATGTGCATATGAAATGTTGGTTATGGTTCATTGATTTTTCACTGAGTTATGGCCCTTCCATGAAATTTCTTGTCAGCTGTTTTTCTCAACTATTGGACAGATTGGTTCAAACTACACAGATAGACTAAGTATCAAGCAGAGATGTGCATATCCTATTTTGGTTATGGTTTATTTAGGTTTCATGGAGTTATGGCCCTTTGATGATTCTGGACAAATTTCTTTTTTTTGTCTGCTCTATTTCTCAGTATCTATGGATTTCAGTCAAACTTCATGGGAAGTTTCATTATGAAGTCAAGACGTGCATATTGTAATTTAGTTACAGCTGAATGATTGTCAAAGGAGTTACTGCCCTTTCATGAATGTTTTTGTCTGCTCTGTAATTCAATAACTGCTGGACAGATTTCAGCCAAACTTCATGGGAAGTTTTATTATGAGGTAAAGATGCGCATATTATAATTTAGTTACAGTTGAATGATTTTCAAAGGAGTTATGGCCCTTTTATGATATTTTTCTAGACATAAATTAAGGAAATTGTCAGGAACTGTGTTTATTTTGTTCAAGAAATCAGGGATGGTTTGCTCTATTTCACATGTATAAATCTACAAAAGAAAAATACTTTCTACTTTTTACAATGCTCAAAATTAGTTATTTAAATTCAAACTCAAAACCCTTTGATTTTAAGATCTGGAATCTAATTGGTTGTTGGAATTGATAGATATTTGTTCCACAAACCATTTATGTCGCTCTTGTTGAGGCTTTGCCTTTTTCTTCACTTTCAGATTTTAGCTTGGATGTACCGTAAAACGCTGTGTATACCACGCAGGCATGTATAACACGCAGGCCTTTTTCAGTGTCAGATCCGAGGAAAAAAGGTTGTTCGGATGTACAACACGCATCAAAAATTGACCAAAATATCGTAACATGTGAAGCTTAGTTCGCCGTCTTGAAAAATTGTAAATGGCGATACTTTATCAAAGGGAAATAACCATTTTTTAATCAAAGTGGAAATGGTAATGATTCGACGTGTACTCGTGGGGATTACAAAAACATGCCAGCTTATGACATTTGCAAATTTACACATTGAACTGACGACCACATCGTAGTTAATCTCTTATTGTCTCACCTCGATCGACAAATGTGACAGGTATGAAATAAACATAGATCTATATGATGTAAATCACGGTTTTTGTAAAAAGTAGCGATAAATGTATATATTTTTAAATCATTCATTTCTTTATGAATCGTTATTTTACTCTTTTATAAATGTTCAATTTTAGCTATTAACAAAGAATAAAAATAAAAAAGTATGAGACGAATCAGACGATAACAGTAAATCAATATTTATCATTCCGGGGTACGTTCGCCGTTGCCAAAATGGCTGATAGAATCGGGAAATTAGGAATCCTAATCGACAAATTAAGAATGTACAAGTACATTCTAACAAAATTAAAAGATAATGTTTTTTTTTTTTTAATCGCTAAAAGCTGAAATGGGATGATGACAAAAGTTAAGGCTGTGGCGAGAGAACTTTACTGTTTTGTACCTACGCCACTCCCCCACCCACTTTGAACAGGTATACGACCGACTTTCAAGGAGGAGAAAAACATGGTTTTGCCTATTGTAGTGTATAACACGCAGTCCCCACTTTGAAATTATTCAGAGCTGAAAAAAAGTGCGTTTTATACACACCAAAACACGGTAATTGAATTAATAATTTTACAAAAGGTCTCTATAATTGAGTTGCTTGTATTTTAAGAATAGTGGATCCGTCTGTGAAAACATTTATTATTAAGTTTTTTGGCATAATATATGTACCATTACTTATAAGCCAAGCATATTCAATTAAGTAACAAAGTGAAAATTGTTTTTCGTGACAAATACAGTATCAAACACATAAACGAATACAGATGAATTCCAGCAAAACTGTTGCCAATGATGGATCAAGGCATACCAGAAAGGTTGTCTGTCTATTCAGGGACATTACTTTTCTCCAGGAGATTCCTTATACACAATTGTGATACTGGTTTGAAACCGTTTGTTCATATTTGGACAATTTTATTCTTATCACTGTATATCTATATATAATATGAAAAAGGAAAAGCATTAATAGGAGCAACATAAATAATTTGTGGAACAAATAGAGCTATGTAATAATTTGAATTAAGACCTAGATTCTAGATCTTGAAAGCAAAGGATTTTTGTTTGTGAATTCAGGCTTTGCTAAAACTAATTTTGATCATTGTCAAAAGTAGAAAGCATGCTTCTTTTGTAGATTGTATACATGTGAAATAGAGTGAATGGTTCTAGATTCTCTTAAATTAAGCCATTTTCTCAGCAATTTTGTTCATAATTTTAAAAAAAGGAATAACTTGGGAGTGATTATTGTTTCACATACTTTCAAGGAACAATTTATGAGGACATTTCCTCATTGCATGTGGGTATAGGATCTAGAAGAGAGAGAAAAAAAAGGCAAGAAACTCACGGTCATATTTTTACATATCTTGTTAAAAGGCTACGAGAATAAGAAAAATCTCTTTTTATAGATCTATGTAGATGTAGATCTAATTTCATCGAATGCTGCTGTCTCCTTGCAATGTCCATGTCTGACCACTACGTTTTGAAGGTTTTAGTTGGAGTTTAAAGGTGGGTATTTAGAATTTTTACATCCCACCAAATTAAAAAAAATATATATACATGACTGACATTTACATGAAAACATGATACAAATCATCAATAATTAAGACTCATAAAATTTAAAAAATAATTCTTTTTTGGTGGTATTCCTTTAAAAGGCTACGTAGCCTCTTAAGGTATTTTTAGATTTCGTGCCAAAAATCAATATAGCATTGTGGGAATGTCAAGTGACTAGCAATTGACTAATAACGCTTATAATTCCACTGCATAACAAACATGTAGTAATTATTATCCATAATGTGTTCTTTGGACGCCGTGTTTGAAACTGCGTCTGTGTATTCTTGTATGGAAATGAGCAAATTGATCATCTAAAAAAAGAACATGTCTCCCGTTGGTGTCAACCTGGACTCTTGTTGTCGGGTGGTTTTCAACCACTGGGGGTTTATAAACGCAAATTAAAAGGCTTTGAGAGTATAAGGATGATTTTTTTTGCATTTTTGTAAAATTTTCATCCCAAAATCTGAAGGGCCACCTTTAAGGCTGGCTAAATTGTTTCCACCGCCACTTGGGCACTATGCTGCAGTTACATCTGATAATTCTCAGACCTGATTCACATCTTGATTTATTCACATCTTGATTTATACATCTTTGGAAAATTAGCCTATGATTTTTCCCCCCACTACGATTTTAACACTTTTACACTGACATTATTTCGCTGGTAGATCAGCCAGTGGTGGCAAGAGCATCTATCCATGTTTTATCTGGAGTTTCTGCAAAATAAGAGTGCATAGATCACCTAAATCAGATTATTTGTTGAGCTCTGTCCTTTTTCATTGTATCTGCTTCCCTACACATACATTGTTGAACCAGTGGTCAGTGTAGAGAGAGAAATAAATTCTGCCTCAATGACTAAACCTGTCATTAATCCCTTGATAGAAATTTGCTGAGTTATTGGGTAGACATTTAACTTATTGTAAATGAACCCAAACTTATAGATCAATCAATAAGGTTCTATAACATTTGAATAAATGTTATAAATACATGTATATTTGAGCCATGTTGCTGTAAAAGAGGGGTTTAATTTAATTATATAGATCAAGATTTATAAAGTTTCAGATCCATTTTGTAAGATAAGTACTGCCTGAATCACATAGCATGATACTAATGTGCAAAAAATTTATCGACAGATCTAGCATAGAGTTTTAATTCAGGTCAGCTTACGCAGAGTACCCAGACAGACCTGGATTGATAGTTTTTGCAGATGCATTAAACCCCCTTTTCACAGATCATAAATGCAGATTTCTCTATAAATAGTAATTTTGAAACAGTCAAGAGACTAGTTAACCCTTTACTCCATAGATACTCATTTCTACGCATTACTTGTAGGAGCCTTTGGAAAACATTGTGGCAAAAGGTGAAATTGCTTGCGATGAGCAATTTCACCTTTTGTCACAATGTTTTCTATGCTATCAAAAGGTGTCATATACACATAAGAAATGGCTTCATCCTTGCTGTTATTTAGGGTCAATTAGAGGTACCACAGAAATTCCTTATGGGGTAATGGGTTAAGTCATGAATTCTTCAACACATTATTTTCTGGGAAAAAACGGCTCATGCATGACGTAAATAAGTATGATTAGTGATGTCATCATTTGCCAGCATAGATCATTTTGTATAGTTATACAAAATAGATGTTTAATACTCTCACTACTGCAACAACCACCATGAAATAACCATGAAAAATCCATCAAAAAGCCATTACCTAATACCAATTAAAAGCGACATAATCCATGGCCATTAAATTCGGGTAAGACACCATCAATTTTTGGTAATCACCCATTAAAAGTTATGCCATTGACTTTTAATGGGTACATTAAAAATATATTTCATGGGTCATTACTTGAGGGTTGAAAAATTTAATGGTCATTTTCAGGGGGTTAACGGCCATGAAAAGCGACAAAACTCATGGGCCATTAAAATTGATTAATGGGTTTATCATAATTTCATGGCATTGTCATTGGATAACATCATGCCATTAAATTTCCAGTAATGGGGATCGTGTCTACCCATTAAATATATAATAATGGCCATGAACATTATTATATATGAATGTCACAGTCATTTAATGGTTAGTGGAAAAAAAGACCATTACATCTTCAGTAATGGTATAGGCCATAAATTACATATTAATGGTAGTTAATTAATTTGAACGCTGAATTCATGGCCAGAATATTTCTGGATATGTTCTTGCCATTAATAAGCCATCAAATGGCAATTAATTAATATGCTGATGCAATAAGCAATTACAACAAGCCATTAATATTGTAACTTACATGTAGTAACACAGATTGACTCATCTTGATTCTGTCTTTTACATGCTTGATTCATCTTTTCTGTCTTTGACTCTTTATCAAATGACATAATTTTAGACTGGACCAAATTCAAAGCATTTGCTGCTAAAAACATAAAGTTGTCTCAAAAATTTAAATTCGTTTGGGAAAGAATAGAAAACATTGTGAAAAAAGGAGAAAATGATAATTCTTAGTGTTTTCTCCTTTTTCAACAATTGTTTCAAAAAGGCTGGTTCCTAAGGGTCTTAAAAAAAATTTACAAACTGTCAACATTTTCATACACAAAGTAACAATGACAGGGCTTTGACAATACTGATCTGAATTGCTAAACTAAAACTGCTATGAATAACACTGTATTTTCATGACCCCATGACAGAAATCCTCTGAAAACATTTTGAATAACGATGAATTGCTCTTGACCAACAATTTCTTCCTACCTTGAAATATTTTCTACCATTTTAAGAAAACAAGTCCATCATTCGATCATACATGTTTTTTTTTTCTGTTATCCTTTTGATCTCTAGATCTTAAAATGCTTTTAAGTTGGACAAGTCATGAATATACACGTATATGGTCATCTTGTGAAGAATAATCCTATGAAACCTAAAACTGTCAAGAACCAATCACGAGTTCTGACAACCTTGAGGAAGAAGGCTTTTGAAAAAATTACATTGAACTAAAAATCACAGTATCACCATGGAACTAAGAAAACTGTCTTGAAGCCATAGGTCTTCAATTACCTTGACTGCATAAATACCTCGATAGGTATAATGACGTATAAAAATTGTGGTTTCAGTCTTTTAATTTCAAAATGTTTTAAGGCAAGTCAGCAATTATTATAATAAAATTTGAGTAAGAACAAAGTCAGTACAACACACACAAGCCAGGACTGAGGACAAGTCTTCTCCTTGCTGGGTTAAATCATCGTGGGTCCCTCAACTATTTGTTTTGGGTCGAACTGTCTTTGGGCCGAATCCTCTTCCACCAAAGTGAAAACATCCCCCACATTCAGTGAGATAAAAACATTAATGTCATAAAATTGTTTATTCATATTCAGCAGTATTAGCTAGAACTTGCTTTTTTTCAATTTCGTTAGATCATAAGCAATTTAATATTTCACAACGGCAAGGCATCATAGATTTCACCTTACACTTTATTATAAACATTTCCTTGTCCAAACCTAAATCTGCCTAAGTGTCTCTCCCATCAGCCAATTTCCTAGATATGCTTGTTATTTTCAAAAAAGAAATAAGAGTCTTATGGTCAATATTTATCAGTAAACTTTTGACTTCCTGGATTTTTCAAATGTACCGCTTCAAAATGCGCATGTCAGACAGGAAGTTGTACACTCTTCTTGGTCTTTATTTCTGAAGAGTATGCAAGAGGAATAGGCTTTTTCGTCCCACTACTTGTTCTCACCTTAGCTTATTGGTCCGGACTTCTTTGTTTCAACCAAATTCAATATAGTATGAACAGATGTAATGAAGTTCCCTTGATCCAGAATGGTGTTATTTCAGAGATTTGGCAAAAAATATAAAAATATGTTTGTATTTTAAAATCATTTTCACACGAAAGGGTTAGCAGTAAAATGTGGTGATACAGAAGTAGATTCAATTTTACTGTATGAAATACATTTAGGTTAAAGTTTATCTGACCATGTCAAACTTCCATTGGGCACTTTTTATCAATTAGAATTAATGCACAGACCCTGTAGTACATATATACTTCATGTATAGTTTGTGCAAAATACACTTTATGCATGTTCTGTGCAACTATACATTAAGTTGACCAAGCCTAAGAACATTTTTTCAAGTCAGTCCAGTGCATGTAAAGTGTACTGCAGAGTTGAGATACAAAATTTAAGTCAGGATACCAAGAGAAATTGTATAAGTCCATGTAGATTACATGATGCCTACTGTTTAATATACTGAAGTTTTTTTGCCATGTAGAAAAGGTGTACTGGTAGAAAAATTAATTTTTGCTGTGATCATTAAAATTACTAGGGTTCTGTGGTGTACTTACTGCATAATTTGTGAATTAGTATGCAGCATATGTACCACATGCAGTATATGTATAATGTACTTCTGTGATGTACTGCCATGTACGCAGCATATACACATATATATATACACAAGTACACTCTATGTATCAACTGTTTTGTTTTATGATGTGTAGTGTTATGCCCATTAGCGTTGGTTTTATTCAATGGCTATTTCTTCAAGATACCCTTTAATGGGTTTATTAATGGGGTTTGCATTTTTTTCAGTGACAAATTCAAAAAATTTTTAAGTATATTCCCATTAAATTATGAAATAATAGTCATCAACCATATGCGGAAATTTTTTAATGGCAATGAATGCAGTTTCCTATGTGTGATGGCAATTAGTTTTTATTTACCTGCATAAATGGCCCCATTAATTTGAAATCAATTGGCATTAAACTTGTAAACATTATGAATTAATGATCCCATTAATATATGTATGCCATCACATTAAGGGTATTAGACAAAATTCAATGTTTATCATGGCAATTTCATGGGCAAATTGGCCATTAATGATGAAAATAATGGCTATAAGCTAACACCATTAAAAAAAAAGAAAAAATATTAATGGGTACCTTTAATGGTTTTGTTATTATTAATTGGCAATTGATGGGTTTTTAATGGCATTTTCATTGTTACCTTCTGCAGTAGTGTCTGAAAGTAAAAAGAAAATTAGATATCTGTACTCATTAAACTCACAATTTTGATGAATAATCCAATTGGAAGGTAATTTTTGTCATTTTTGACCAATCACATAATTGTTTGAAAGATTGTGATATGTAGGATGCTGTGCGACAAAACAGAGGACACTGAATGTTTAGTCATCTGCTGCTAGATTTAGACTAAAACCAAGAACAAAGTCGTATATTTTACTTTTAAAAATCTAGAACGGTGTTACTGCAAAGCTCCATAGAGTGTCATCATATACTTATGATTCACATCCTTTCATTTCTTCTTATTTTTTTGCAAACTAAATGACCCCAATGGTTGATGGGCCATAAAACACCATCTATTCATTCATAATGTGAGTACTGGTAGTTGTGATATTTTTGTATTTGAAACTATACCATACAAATTGATCTTGCTCTGTCAGTTGTCCATCATCAACTTTTACCTTAGGTATGCTCTTGAGGCCACATTTTCAGTCCGATACTGGGTTGTGGGGATCACAAACTAGGTCACTAGGTCAAATCTTAGAAAAACCTTGTGTAAAGTCTAAGGTCACATTTTCAGTCTAAATCTTCTGAAAGTTTGGCAGAATCTGCCTCTTGGTGATACCTTTGATGAGTTTGAAAATGGGTCATGTCAGGTCAAAAGCTAGGTCTCTGGGTCAAATCTCTGAAAAACCTTGCAATTATGTTTATGCTTCCCTTTGATTCCAGTTTTAGATAATACATATATGTATGAAGTGCCTGAATTATATAACTTGAAATTTTTTTAAAGATTTTTCTGTCCCATTTTGTATTACACTATATATATTATACAGCTTAGTCTGACAAGAAAGTGCTTCTATTTAGACCTGATACTTGATGTTTTAACACATGATCTTGATTCTTAACAATCTCAAAGAAGAAGGTAATAAAATACATTGTGAGAAAAGAAGAAAATGCTACAAGCAAGCATTTTCTTCTTTTTCCAGAATTTTTTTTATCTGAAACAAATTTCATTGTTTGAGCCAGATTGAAATTGTTGTCTGCTAAAGCTATCACATTTGACAAATCTAAGATTTTGTTGTGTTGATACGGTTAACTCTGTACCTTATGATGGTTTTTGCTTCGTATATCACAACTATTAATAATATTGTGGTAAAAGCAGAAGTAAATTGTGAAAAGCTTCTGTAACTTTTAAACATATTTGTCATGTCTTTGACAAATAACAGACCTCTAGACTGGTCCAGCTTGAAAGTATTTACAGACAATGTGCTAAATTTTGTCAAAATGAAGATATTCATCAGTGACGGTGTAGAAAACATTGTGGGAAAAGGAGAAAATTATGATTTCACCTTTGCTCACAAGATTTTCAAAAGGATAATTCCTCAGGGTAATTAAACCTTGGGAAAGGTCAAATATTGTATTTACATTTTTAGTTTTCTACTGTAATCTGATTGTAGAGATAGCCTTGCATGTACACTTTATATTTCTAGTGAAAAGTTCAGGCACTTCTATATTGACATATTTTATAGTTTGACATGATGATTTTATTTAACCCTCTAACTCTTTACCAAACAACAAAATGTTTGGCTCCTTCAAATTGAAAATATGTACAGATGACAAAGATGAAGCTCAAAAGACTATTTTTGTCTAAGATAGGGGAGAAAACATTGTGAGAAAAAGAGACAAGCATTTTCTCCTTTTCCCACAATGTTTTTAAAAGCTTTCTCTTCAGGATTGTTAAAAGTCAGGATTGTGTGATAAAGATTCAAGGCTGAATTTATAAATATTGCTTAGAAAAGCAGAAAATGTTACCATTCTAGGAAAAGGAGGAAATGCTTGTAACCAGCATTCTGTCCTTTTCCAAGAATGTTTTTTGAAAAAACAAATCCAATTGCATCACAGTTTGTTGTCAGCTAATTCCTTCAAGTGAGAAGTTTAAGATTGTGTTGTTTGGTAAAGAGATAAGACTATATTTCTTGAATGTAAAACAAAAACCCTTTACCTCATGGAAAACTGAACTATTGAGCGTTATAGAAAATGCCTTTTGTGCCAGTAGATCATTTTGTGTGTAGTTCCATTAAAGTGGCTTTATCACAGGTTGGAACAAAGAAGGAAAATTTAAATTTTTTTTTTCTCTTAACCTTTTACCACATAAGGCATTTCTATGTTATCTCTAATTGATCTGAAATAACAGCAAGGATGAAGCCATTTCTTATGTGTATATGACACCTTTTGATAGCATAGAAAACATTGTGACAAAAGGTGAAATTGCTCGCCACAATGTTTTTCCTACAAGTAATGCGTAGAAATGAGTATCTATGGAGTAAAGGGTTAAAGGGGAAGGTGTAGAGCTTTGATACATGTATTTGGTATGTAGCATCTTTGAGTGGACCTCTACCAAGTTTGTTCCAAGATTGCTGCTTTGGTTAAAACTGACCCAGCCCCTTTGAAACTGGAAGGTGTAGAGCTTTGATATTTGATTGCCCCATGTCTGGCGTCTGTCGCCCGTCAACAATTTCTTTAAAATCGTCTTCTCCGAACCCATTTGGTCAATCTTGATGAAACTTGGCAGGGATGTTCCTTGGGTGAAGTTTTACCAAAGTTGCTCAAAGAATTGAATTTCTCTCGTAAGCTATAGTCTAAGGTGAGCGTTCCAGGGCCAGTGGCTCTCTTGTTTTGTGTTTTTTTTGTAGAAAAATCATGATTTTTTCCCCTCTTGTTGCTGTAGTCTATTTGTAGAGATATGTATTTGAGGTAAAGGGGTCAAGAGAAGATGTTGGTCATTGGAAATGAAATAAACCCTACATGGGATTTTAATTGTATGAGCTCTGCATTGTTAAAAGGGGGCTTAATGCATCTACAAAAAAAGTATCCACAAATGTCAGGGTGTGCCGTCCACAAAGGGGTCAAAAGCTTTCACATTGAGGCAATTCTATGCATGTCAAAAGACTATTCTACCTCCAGATCCAGTCAACTTCTGGATAAAATAAACTTAATGTATCTGTAATTATATGATGATTAATTTGGTGTAATGCATCGTTAGAGATGTATTAAGCCTGTTTTTCAAAGAGCATGGCTCAATTATGTACAAGTCATGCTCTGAAAAAGGGGGGCTTAACCCTTTACCTGATATGCCAATTTTAGGGTCTTCCATTTCAGCAGCTAGTAAAGATATGATGTCAAAAATATGGACAAATGAGGATACAAATATCTGATTGAATAGAAAACATGGTGGGTAAAGGAGAAATGGCTCGTTATGAGCAATTTCTCCTTTTCCCACAATGTTTTCAAAAGCTGTGAGTTGTTGATACTTCAAAATGGGTTATCTATGGAGTAAAGGGTTAATGCATCTGCAAAAAGTATCGACCCAGATGAGCCTGTACAGTTCATGCAGGCTAACCTGGGTTGAAACTTTCTGCTATTTGTCAATTTTCTGTATGTACAAGGATCAGTCTACCTCATGATCAAGCTGGTTGTAAAAACAAAAATGGCCATTAGGGATCTATGGCTATATGATGGGTTACCATGGCTTATGATTGGTACTATGCATCATGGGAATGCATTAAGCCCCCTTTCCACAGAGCAAGGTATATATAAGTGTACATGTTGCTAAAATTCTCTATCTTTTTATTTAGTTATATTTGTTTATTGTTTAATGTTTCTAGATTTATTGTCATGTATTGAGATATGTACATGTATGTACTTTTATGTGGTTGACCAAGTTTGCTGATCTTTAGGGTCGCTTTTCACCAATCATACTATTGTTTCTCTTCTGTTAAGTTTAAAAATCAACACAAAAAGGTAACAGTTTGGCCAAGAAACAAAAGACTACAGTAGAATACCAGCTAAAGGTCAGAGGACTTCAGTGACTAGCCTCCATTCAGACCAGTATTTTTCTATCTTTAATAGATACTTCCCTGTAGGACAATCTGGTTTCGTTGTACATTTAATTGATGCTTCCTTTATTCTCAAAATTTTAACTCAAAACTTTTGTTATGGTTAGGAAAACTCAGAACAATGTAAAAGTAACACTTGACCTCTGTGACATTTTACTGCCAAATGATAGAAATGTGCATTTTCTTCTACACAGGAAATGTTATTATGTTCAAGTCTTTTTTTGTCTGTAGATCTTTAAATATTGGAGTAGATCAAAGATCATGCCTCAAGTTCTCTGTTGGATGATCGTGGATCTGCACTGTTTACAAAAATATTGGCTTAAAGTCTGATTTCTGTTAATAGAAAATCTTGGTTTAACCCTTTCCCAAAAAATCCCTGGTTTTTACGGGTCAGGAATAGAAGCCTTTTGAAAACATTGTGGTAAAAATGAGAAAATTTCTCCTTTTCCCACAATGTTTTCTACCCTATGATATAGAAAAATCATCTTTTTAGTAACTTGTTTCGTCATCTGCAAAATGCTTTCAATTTGGTCTGGTCCAAAATTTGCCGTGTGGGAAAGGGTTAACTATGTTGTTGCTGGTTACTCTGGGCAGGTCAACTATGTAGTCCCCAGTCTAGTACTGGTTAAACCTGGGAAAGACAGGAAATAGCTGGCTGGTTACTGTAATATTGTTTAACATTAAAGTACAAAACTAGTTTAAATACAAAAAAATTAGTCAAGAATGATAAAAAATGAGAGGTGAAAAGCAGCCCTGAAATCAGAAGTTGGAGATAATGGAACATGTCATAATATTATGCAGTTGGAAATGATTCTTATAAATATTACAAAACTGAAAACATAGTGACAAATAGCAAAATTGCTGTGTATGAGAACACTGTAAGCAAAATTTTGAAACAACCAATTACTGTACAAGAATGATGTTTCATGCTCCTACAGTTGACAACCTTCAACATGAAGTAAACAGTTGCTCATTTACACACAATGTTGTCTTCATTATCACAGAAAGACATTTTCTTGTCATACAACTCTGTATGTTACTTGCACTATTTTGTTATTCTAAATTTAAGGTGTACAGTAATAGTATTGACAGAATAATCTTTAGGAAAAAGAGAAAATGTAAGTTACTAGCATTTGTTGTTTTATCTATGACATTTTATAAAGCTTTCTTCAAGTTTTTTAAAGCACAGCATTGTTTGGAAAAGTATCAAAATCTATTGAATTTAGAGAAGTCAGATTTTTGCTCATTTGAAAGCAAGTAAGAAAGTAACTCGGACATGTTCTATTGCTCCAACTTCTAGATGTTTTGATATTCCACATTCAGTCACAATTATGAACTTCTTAAAGGTTTTGGCTGCTAACCCTTTACCTGATGACAGTTTTTTTAACCCCTAGAGCAGTAAAATAACTAGTTGAACTTGCTTATTTTGTGAAAAAGGTCAAAATAATTATTTAACTGTTTTGGCAAGACTGTAATTTGAAGAAGGGTACATGGTAGGTCTAAGATCAGACTGCATGTTTTGTGCAGTCTGATCTTGACATACACTACATGAGGACAGAGCTCTAAGGGTTAAAGCATTTGCAGATGACCAATTTGGCTGATATGACAAAATGTTTATAAACTGGTACGAGATGTGGGAAGAGAAGAAAATAATGAAAACCAGTATTTTCTCCATTTCTCTCACTGTTTTACTGTAGCTATCTTTCCCTGTAGGGTGAACTACTGACTTGTTTGGTTAAGGGTTAGATGAAATTGCAACTTCAGTTATAGGAAATGGCCCATATATTGTTTCATGTGTTCTTTGACTAGAAGAAAACAAAAAGCTTACAGTGTAGACCAAGATCAGACTGCATGTTATGAACAATCTGATCTGATCTATTCTGTCTAATAAAGCACATCTTGAAGCCTTTAACATGTAAAGACTGAAATGTTTGCAAACTGAGGGAAACCTTGTGTTCTGTGCAGATTAAGATTAGACTGCAAAAAAATGTGTATTCTGATCACTGATCTCCATTTTCCAACATTTTGTGCTGTATTTAGGCCAAAATGACCCTGACATTGCTATGATTTGGACTCCTTCCTATGAAGTTGTTGGTTTCATTTATACAGCAGTCAAAATGTTAACATATGACCCTGTAACAATATGGTGGTGACTATAAAAACATTCTGATATAATATAGATAGCTTACATGTGTAAAGGTTTTCATACCGGGAATACATGTGAAAATATAGTGGCAAAGAAAGAAACTGTTTATTATCAGCAATTTCTCCTTTTACCACATTGTATTTCAAAATTGGTCTGCAGAAATTTGTGCCATTTGATAGCGGGAGTCAATGTGTTACAATGTTTTAAGAAGTTCAATAATTGGAAAAATAGCCAAGTTAACTTCTTTCTGATCTTTATGTCCAAGTTGACAAGATTGTTACAATACACTGTATGGAAAAAATGTGATTCATGCTTAACCATGTACCACACATTCTTAGTTTTATAGATCCTGACAGATAATGCTTCTGAAAACATTGTGGGAAAAGGTAGAAAATGATGATAACCAGCATTTTCTCCTTTTCCCACAATGTTTTGTATTTTTTGTAAGAGAAATCCCATCATGTGAGCAACATATTGTCATCTGCAAATGCTTTCAATTTTAACAAGTCTACAGTTTTGTCATGTGGTTGAGCACTGAAGTCGTAGCAACTTAAAATTTTTCCACAGTGTTTTGTTGACAGTAAATTACTATGTGAAAAGATTTTATTGCTCGTGTCTTTGCATGAGAGATATCTTCTTTATACACAGTATTTGGTGATCTTGTCAACTTGGATGTAAAGTAAGAAAGAACTATGTTACCTTCTGTAGACTAATTGTTTCTTGCAGCGGACAACAGTTTAAAACATTGTAGTGAAAGGAGAAATTGTACTTAACTCTCTATCAAACAACTAAATTGAGACTTTTCAAGTTGAATGCATTTGCAGACGACAAATTAAATGCGACTCAGAGTAAGACAGTTGTGTATCATAGAGTAGAAAACATTGTGGAAAATGGAGAAAATGCTTGTCGGCATTTCTTCTTCTTCCACAGTGCTTTAAAACATTGGACTGTCTGGTGAAGAGTTAGGAGCATTTCTCCTTTTGCTACAATGTTTTTTACTTGTATTCATTTAAAGTTTTGATTAATTCGTTGTCTGCTGCAAGTTTGTCTTAGGAGGTAACAAGTTAACTTGGTTATTCTGAATGTGGATATCGATCAGCAAACTTGGTCAACTGGGAGGGGAGGGGAGGGGAGGGGAGGTAAGTGGGAATTGAAAAATAAAATGCTACAGGAGATTACTCTGAGTTCTTGATTTTATTCAAACAACATTTTTTTAATATATAATAAAATACAAAGAAACCAGAAGAGCCCCATGACCACTTGCCAGTGCCAAGGGAGGTAACTCAGTCCAGACAAGACATTTGGTGAATTATTCCCCTTGAATGACTCTTCAACCAAGTTTGTGTATGAGCAGCTGATTCCCACTGGAATTGTAACGATGTGTTCTTACTGCACAATACAACATGTATTTCAAGTGAACTCTTGTAAAGTTTCAAGTCCTTTAGTGATAATGATGGAACACCAATGTTTCTAGAGAGAATGTATGTCTATGGGTTTGAAAGTTATGAAACCATCTAACCAAAAAACAACCACACACAGAGTTCTGAATTCAGATTCAAAATGCAATTATTTTCTCTAAAAACCAACATTTACTTGTGCTATGATGCAAATACAAGTCTATTCGCAGTTAAGGATATCTTGAACAGTGCTGTGCGACCTTTCATTTCTATGCCATACATACTGTAAGTTTTACAATAATTACTTCTGTTAACTTTAGCCATATACCGATTTTTTGAGTGTAGATAATTCTAAAAGACACAAGGAAAAAAAAAATGCCAAAACTTGACAACAAATGGA
The DNA here is from genome assembly GCA_943736015.1 of Tridacna crocea. Classification (NCBI taxonomy): domain Eukaryota; kingdom Metazoa; phylum Mollusca; class Bivalvia; order Cardiida; family Cardiidae; genus Tridacna; species Tridacna crocea. The sequence continues at coordinate 77,106,892 of OX031056.1, read as the reverse complement.
GAAAATAGTTTTAAACAATTTCTCCATATGTCACAATGTTCCCCAAAACCGTCGATCAATGAAGTCAAGTCCTCATCTGTCACAATGTTTTCAACCGCCATCTTTCACAGTGAAGACTAAAGGGATTGTGTTCAAGTAAGGATAAACAAAAGTAAAGAACAAATCCCCATGAAAAGTTGTCAACACACTGTCCTGAATACATGTTTATATAACCTGTAGCAAACCTTATACTACATGTATTTTATTCAGAGAAGTAAGTTTTTGAGAATTTAATTTGAGAAAAAAATTGAAGTTATTGTTGAAACTGAACTTAAATATAATTCTTATTGTTTCATAAACCAGGACTTTGACTGTTTAGAGCTTTAAGAGGCATCAAATTTTATGAGCAATTAAGCCTTTTGCCTAGAGGTGTTTTATTATTGTTAAAAGTTTTTATGTAATATTGCATTATTGTCGAAATTTCCCTAGAGTATGATTCCTGGCATTTCATACACCTGTAGTCTAAACAACAGTCTAATCTATAAAAGGGTATTTTATTTTTAAGGTGAAGTTTTTATTTGATATCGCAATAACTTGAAATCACCCTAAAATATTATTCCTCGTATTTCATAGTCTTGATAACATTCAAAAAGGCAAAAATATCAATGGGCAATTTAACCTTTTGCCAGAGTTCTCTTAACTCTTCACCACATAACAAAATTTTAGGCTTGTTCAAATTGAAAGCAGTCGCAGACGACTGAAAAATCAAAATTTCTTTTGGGAAGGGTAGAAAAAATTGTTACAGCATTTTCTTCTTTTCCGACTATGTTTACAAAAGGCCTCTCTCTTAGGGTCGTCAAAAGTTGCTGTTGTGTGGTAAAGGGTTAATGTAAATTTGTTTAAATGCAGTAAATGTTGGAACTGTTTACACTCTTAACTACAAAACAAATTGTAGAATTTTCCAAGTGGAAAGCTTTTGCAGATGGCAAATTATACCTGGCTCAAATGACAGAATTTGTATTTGAATATGGTAGAAAGCACTGAGGGGAATGAGAAGATGCTGGTTTACAGCATTTTCACCTTTTCCCATAATGTTTTCAAAAGTCTACTTTCTCAGGGCTGGTAAAAGTTGGGATTACATGGTAAAGGGTCAAGCATAATTTTTAGGGTTTCAAAAAGGCGTCAAGTTATATATGCAATTAAACCTTTTACCTAAATGTGTTTTGTCTACAGTTGTTCATTTGATTCTGCAATAATTGTTGAAAGCGTACTTAAGTATGATTCCTAATGAAGCTAAATAGACCAGTAGTGTAAGCAAAGTTTTTTCTTTCAGACTAAACTGGCAATTTAAATGTCTGCCTACATGTATGTTATACATTAAGTTCAGTTCTATTTGACATTACAATCATTGTAGAAATATATTTGATATTACAATTATTGTTGAATTTGTAATTAAGCATGTTTCCTTGTGATTCAAAAACCAGGAGTCCAAACAACAATCTATAAAACATACCTGCAATTTTTCCTTTTATCTACATGCGTTTTATTGGTGAAGTTAGGTATTTATTCAATTTTGCAATTATTGTTGAAACTGCACTTAAGTACAATTCTGGATGTTTCATATACCAGTAATCCAAACAAGTCAAATCTATAAAAGGTACAAAGTGAACAGGCAATTTAACCTTTTACCTTAATGTACTTGATTCTGAAGCAGAAATTGTTGAAACTTTACTTAATTATGTATGTTTGCTAAACATCAGTCCTATCTTTAAAAGGAACACAATATGTGCTTTTACCTCAATGTTATTTTTGTTTTTAAATTCCAGTTTTAATTTGATGTGAAAAAATGCTGAAACTCCGCCTAAGTATATTTTCGTATATTAATCCTTTTTCAAACAATCCCTGGTTTTTACTGCCCTAAGATAGGAGCCTTTTATTGTGGGAAAAAGAGGAAATGCTCACCAGCATTTTTCTCCTTTTCCCACAATGTTTTCTACCCTGCTGGATACACATTTCAATTTTTGAGTTTCATTTATTTTGTTGTTTGAAAATGCCTTCAACTTTGAAAAGTTTAAAATTTTGTTGTTTGGTAAAGAGTTAAAACTATTATTTATCTTTTTGCTGCAATGATTAGTCCAGATTCTGTCTGATGAGAAAGAATGCTGAATCTGCCTTTAAGTATTTTCCTAAGATATCCTAAAACTATTATTTGTCCAACTATTTTCAGACAGACATTAAGGTCCTAACATACTGGATTCAAAGGAAAAATTGTCTTGCCGAAAATGGGTTAAAAAGATCAAACAATATCTATTTCACAACTTTGAGGAAAAAAACATTTCATCAAAATATTTCTATCACAAAAAAATTATAATTATGTGACCCAAATGTTGATTTTTTTAAAAAATGGTTCCAGCATTTTCCCCTTTTCCCATAGTGTTTTTGGAAGGCCTCTTCCTCAAAGTCATAAAAATTCTTGATTGTTTGGTATAAGGCTATAGAAGGAATGCAATGCAGACAAAGTAAATTACATATAACACTACAAAAGATCAAACTTGCGCACAAAATCTTTGAGGAACTTTCTGTACTAGTAAGTCACCATGTGTCGGCGGGTCAGACTCTTGTGATTTCGTAAACAAACTAGTTAAAGTTTGTTGTCTGTGATCGGATTTTGCCTTCTTTTTGGTGGTATTGCTTACGCTTTACATTGTTAAGATACAGATCTACGCATTGAAATTTTTTCGACGAAATGGAAATCATTTCAGGATATCGAAGACGAAATCGCCAGGGTATAAAAAAGATTCAAAAAGTAATTATTTGCCGATGAGGACATGAAATGCAGTTGTTCAATCATATTGACTACAATTTTCTGCAATTAAGAAAGGAAGAGTAGGCTATGCATTGGAGAGGATCTACAACGTCTGTGCTGGATGTCGATCTTCCATGTACCCGAATAAAAAGAAAACCAGAAACCATTCCATAGACTATAGATTACTTAGGCTAAAAATAGACCGGAAAATGAAGGTACCAGCCTAGAGTAGAAAAAATTACCGGTGTTTGGATAGGAAATGTAAACACTTGAATTGATCGGGATCAAACCAAATTTTGCAAAGGCATTGATATCAAAATCCGTGCGTCTCGAAAATGCACATATGTCAAAGTTTTGCATCCTCAGTAATTTCTTTGCATCCCCGACGCGGGACGCACAGGTAAATGAAACACTGGGAGTATATTTTCCCCTCAAAATAATTATAAAATTGAAATGGCTACATTTGGGTTTATACAATCAACAGGAAAGTTTCAAGTTATTTATCTAGCAGGATAAGGGTTAAATAAGTAAATACAAAGTTAGCTTGTCTGAGGATAGTTGCTGAAGTAGAAATAGCTCATTACAATGTTTCCTTTCCCTACAATGTTTTCAACAATAGTCTAGTACAAGATGCAAGAATTTATCTGTAATAGATAAGGGGCTAAACCCTGAACTCAAGATAAATCCAACACTTCCGTCACAACAAACATGTATAATCAATATTATATACATTACAAGCTTCAAACTGAACACCTCCTATTTGACCTTTGACCTCATGTAGACTGCAGCAAAAAAAATCTTACCTTTACAGACCAAAATGTATAAAACCATTGTACATAAGAAAATGTTGAAATTCCTAGGGTTCTTTTTGTTTGTTTTTTGGTCTGAAAATATTATACAGAGGCAGTCAAAGGATATATGATTAAACTGCATTCTGTGCAGTCTGATCTTGATCTATTCTGGAAAGAAAATTGTCCTCAGCCCTCTATGCTTGGATTCAAACAGAGAAACCTAGAGGGAATGATGTACACCACCCAACATACAGCACAAAACATTGTGACAAAAGCAAAGTTGAAAATATAACCTTGACAACTGCACAATAAATGCCGTCGTCTTTCAATAGTACACTAGAAACTGTGTGACAAAAGCCAAGACAGACACATAACCACGATTTTTGTACTACATACACTGTTTTTAAACCTCACAACTTTCTCTAAACTAAGATTATAAACACTCCAGCCTGTCAGTAATCTCAAAACACAAGCATGGAAAACAACATGACAAAAGCATGCATGTGTTCATCCTATAATTTCACAATTCAAATTACCTACAGTCTTACTGTTGAAACATATACACACTAGTCAGAAAGTTCCAACCTATCAAAAGTATGGTAATACATGAGAAACAGTGTGACAAAAGCCCAGGAGACATGGTCACCTTTGTTGTTCAATCTACAATTCTCCTGGCAGAAGACTTAAATGTACACTTTGACTAAAATAGTTCCAGCATCTCAATAAAACATGAGAAACAGTATGGCAAAAGCCAAGATGGAATCACTATAACTAACAAATATGCCCGAAGTACACAATTTACTCTCTACATTCTAATTATACACCTCGCATACTTCTTTAAAGTATAGGCTATCAAGACAGCAAACAAATATGACCAACAGTGTGACAAAAGCCAAAATTAGCTAGTTTACAATTTACAAGAAGACTCTAACTTACATTTTGTTGAAAAATGCTTCAAATACAAGACTGCCTTCTTAAAGTCAGCCAACTTGGAACTACAGCATTTTTTCATACCATCAAAAGATCAACCAACTAGACCATAGTCAAGTCAAAGTAAAATCATCCCTACTCTGTCTTTTCAGTATGAAAACCTTCACAAAGACAAGTTTGTCACAACAGGCTGTTTTACAGCAAACATTTCTATAGCATTGCATTCCTTTTTTTTGCCCTTTTTCCTTTATTCACATTTAATTTAGAGTTGACCTTCCATTCCCAGTAATTAATGCAATAAATCACCCAACCTCCTTTTTTAAAGTTAACTAAACATGATTCACCACATAATCTTACTTGACTTTTTTTTTTATAGAGTTCTGGTCGATTAATAATTTAAAAGTTTATCTTACAAATTCATTTATCAAATTGTGAAGTTATTCTATAATGTTTATTTACCAAACAATTTAGAGTGTGCTCCATATTTAGTATTTATCCTATCACACAAAAAGTCTTCCTAACCTTATTTAAGGTTTGGATCAGGTTTTAAACTTGTTGCATAGGCCAGTCTGTGTTTGAGTTAACAGAAGTAATTATTGTAAAAGATACATGTATGAATAGCATTAAAATGTGGTCATAAGCACTGTTTGCAAATACACGTACATTGATCTACATTCAAACAGGGAAATAGCACAAGCAAACATTGATTCCTAAAGCAAATAATTACATCTTGAACCCAAATTCAGAACACTGGGTGCAGATGTCTCAAGGCCAGATTGAATCAAAGTCATTTCCAGTCAACACCATAGAGATACATAAACTCCACAGTACTACAACAAGTACAGAGGTTTTCCTCGTGAACTTCCCCGTTTTATACTGCTGGTCCACATTGGCTCATACATCATTATCACCAAAGGACTCTACTTCCTCACGAGAGCTCACTATAAAATACACATTGTTATTGTGCAGTAAGAACACATCATTACAATCCCAGTGGGAATCAGCTACCCATACACAAACTTGGTTAAAGAGTCATTCAAGGGGAATAATTCACCAAAAGTCTTGTCTGAACTGAGTTACCTCCCTTGACACTGGCAAGTGGTCATGGGGCCCTTTTGGTTCCCAGAATTTTGACACCAACAATACCCAAATACTACACATAGTTATTAAGAGATTGCAACAGGTAACCAGCACATAAATTTCCAAGTTTTTTTTTTTCCAGAAAAGTTTACTAAAAAGAGTCCAAACTATAAATTTGATTTACAGAATACTTTTCACTTGAGTATTTCAATCCAATACAAGGACATACACATTTGAGATAATCTTCACTGGCAGTTAAATACTTGACATATTGAGTCTTTACCATACAAAAAAATGTTGTATCCTTCCGAATTTGGAGGATCTGCAGATGATCAAAGTGGCTTAAATGAAGGAAACAATTTTTGAAAGGATAGAAACTTTCTTGACAAAATGCTGGTATTCAGCATTTCCTCCTTTTTACACAAAGTTTTCCAAACTTTTCTATCTCAGTCATTAAAACAAGGAGCTGTTTGGTAAAAAATAAATCTACATAGAAGTTTTCTGATCTTATACATAAATAATTTTGTCCATCAAACTGCTAAAGAGGTCATTTTTAGCTCTTTTTGATCTATCATTGAAGTGCTGGTTAACACATTGCCATCCCTGTTACATATAGAACATATGTATATACAGGTTGAACCTGTTACCTTCTGTAGACAATTTGCTGTCTTGTGCAATGGGCTACTGAAGAAAACATTATGACAAAAAGGAGAAACTGCTCATAGCAGATAATTATCTCTGTCACAATGTTTTCCCTCAACCATATTTATGACAAAAATCCTTACTTTAAAAGGTTGTTTTTGTAACTGTCAATTGAAAATTGATTTCTTCAGATTGAAGGTAACAAGTTTAAGGCTTTCCTCCCCTGAAATTTCTTGTCAACATGGCATTTTTTTCGGTTTAGATTATTGAAAATTCAAGAAAATCCAATTATTTTAAACAATTAAACACCCAGAATTTTTTGAAATGTCTATCTAAAGAGTTTCTGTTCTTACCTCTACTACTTTTTTGTGAAGGCAGGTATTAATAATCTCCCTTTGAATTGAAGATATAGCGATTTTAGAATTGAAAATGATCATTCTATGAAGTCAGAACCTCTAAAAGTGGCTTGTTTATGATGCTACAACAGTGTTGATTTTCAATGATACCATATTTTCCAGAGTAAAATTAAAGTAGAAATAGATGCTCCGCTTCAGGGTAGGAATACCTATACACAAATTTTTAATAACCATTTATGTACAGCTATTATAGTGAACCTTTCTTCCATAAAGAGAGAATTTAACCTTTCACACACAGCAAAATTTTGAAGTTGTCAAGTCTGATGGAATTTTAACAAGACAATTTAAATGATTTGTAAAAGGCAGTACTTTCTCTTAAATGCATAGAAAATAATGTGGAAAAAGGAGAAATGCTGGGTACTAACAGCATTTTCTCCTTTTCCCACAATTGTTTCTAAAACCTTCTCTCTGGCAGTTGATAAAAGATGAGATTTTGTAGAGAAAGGTTTACCCTTTTTTTCCTGCAAAATACCATTATTTTTGGTGAACAGACAAGATCTAGATCAGATTAACGTAACATGCTGTCTGATCATAGATATCAACTGACATAAAAACACACATTGAGACCAGACCAGCTTTTTTATAATGCAATCTATAAATCTCTCCTCACTCTATCACTAGAAATTAAAGTGTCATTCACTGACCCTCATTATCTAATTATCCGAAAAATGTTGAAAATGCATACATGCTTCTGTAGCTTTTTTCAAAATATTTTTGTTGTTTGAATATATGGCTATTACCAAACTTTGGTAGCTGTGCATACATGGTTTGACATCACTCATCTTTATAACAGAAATCCATAAAACTCAGACAAAGGTCAAATACACATGTATAAAAGTTTTAACTCTTTACCACTGACAAAATTTTAGACTTGTCCAAATTTAAAGCATTTGCAGACAACAAAATAAACATGTCTTAAAAACTGTAACTTGACTTTAGAAGAGTAGAAAACATTTTGAAAGAGGAGAAAAATGCTGGATACCATCAATTTCTCCTTTTCCCACGTTTTCCAAAGGCTTCCATCACAGAGTTATGAAAACCAGGGACTGTTTGGTAAAGAGTTAACTCTCTGCAGCAAGATAGAGTTTTGGACTTGTCCAAATAAGAAGCGTTTGCAGACAGCAAAATTGGTGCAACTCAAAATTGACGTAAAACTTTTAAAGGGTAGAATGTCATTATAGGGAAAAAGGACAAACTGATAGTTACCAGCATTTTGTCTTTTCCCCCACAATATTTTCATACATCATCCTATGTGTTATCCAAACTCAGGATAGTTCAGTAAAGAATGTACCCATCACTGTACAGGTTATTTCTAAATCAACAAGAACACTTTCAGATTTGAAAAAAGTTGAAAAATCATGCTTTTCAACAGTATCATTATCACTGTGGGAAAAAGAGAATTTGCTTGTGACAAACAATTGCTTCTTTTCCCTAAGCAGTTTCAGACCTTATCAGGTGCAAGGGTTGAACAAGTTGTATTGTACAGTATTAGCTTAGACCCATTTCAGTGATAGGATGAATTATCAAACCATCCAGTAAAATTAACAAATAAATCATTGTAATTCTGGTCATATGATTTGAAAACAGTAGAGCAAATGGAGATATTATTCGTAATTTGCAATTTCTCAATTTGCCACATTTTTTTTTTTTTTTGTTATCTATTAACCCTTTCCCAAATAATAATTTTTGGACTCTTCTTAACTCTTTCACAAACGGCAAAATTTTAGACTGGTCCAAATTGGAAGCATTTGCAGGCGACAAAATTAATGTAACGCAAAAATTAAGATCTATTTTGGAAAGTGAAGAAAACATATAAATAGATGTATTTTATCCTTTTCACACCATGTTTTCAGAAATCCTCCTCCTATTGGTCGTGATTATCAGGGATTGTTTGGGAAAGGGTTAACAGAAAGAGTATGCAGATGACAATTTTCAGACGACAGTTTTACATTTGATAAAAATTACAGAAATCTCTCCAATACAGTAGAAAACACTGTGAGAAAAGGGGAAAATGCTTGTTATGAACAATATTTCTTTTTCCCAAAGTGTTTTCTAAAGACTTTTACTGCAGAAACATAAAAACACAGGTTTGTATGAGAAATGGTTAACTGTCTATACAGGATATTTGACTTTTTGTAATAATGTGTTTACAAACAGCCTATTACATCATTAGCACAGTTTTACACACATTACAATGTATTCAAGAAACACTGTGTCCAATGGAGAACTTCCTCATAGGGTTGAGCAATTTCTCCACCGGTCACAATGTTGCTTGTCTGTCTGTAAAGGTAAAATTTATGAAACCAGTTCATATCTGTGTATTTCTAGGGAGATACTGTATTGAAAATGTTGCTAGATTACTCCATTTACCATGGTATTTTGCTCTTATTTCTGTTATTTGTTGCCTTGTTCAAAGTTTGGAGACTAACAAATGCTAATAATGTAGTAATTCACTTTATACCATATTACTCCATTAACCATGGTATTTTGCTCTTATTTCTGTTATTCACCTGCATTTGTTGCCTTGTTCAAAGTTTGGAGACTAACAAATGCTAATGATGTAGTAATTCACTTTATACCAGACAACAAAATTTTAACTTTGTTCATGTTGAAGTCATCCCTAAACAGCTTTACCAACAATCCCTGGTTTTTACAACCCTGAAATAGAAGGCTTTTGAAAACATTGTGGGGAAAAAGAGAAAATACTGGCTAGCAGCATTTTCTCTTCTTCCAATAATGCTTTCTACCCTGCTGGAAACAAATTTCAATTTCTGTGTTTGGTTTGTTATCTGCAAGTGCATTCAATTTGGACGGTCTAAAAGTTTTGTCATTTGGTACAGAATCAACATGGCTGAATTAAATGAAATATGACACAAATGAGGAACGTTAATTTTGTTTCTAAATGAAATCTTGGAAAGCATCATGAGAAGAGGAGAAAATGTTGATAACTAGCATGGTATTCCAAATTTTCTCCTTTCATCACAATTATTTCAAAAAGCCTTATTGGTTAGGGTTGTAAAATCACAGAATTGTCTGGTAAATATAGTAGTTTTTGACTAAAAAACAACAACAAAAGAGCCATGCTCTGACAAAAGAGGGCCTAGTGTATCTCCATGATCCCTAGTATCATGCTAGCTGTCACATATTTATGGGTCCTTAATATCATCTTCTTTTTTTTTTTAATCAAGAAACTTAATCATGAGGTAGTCTGCTCCTTTAGCATACAGAAAATTGAACAATAGTGGAAAGCTTCTGCAACTGGCTGACATAGGTCAATACAGTTCAAAGATGCATTAAGCCCCCTTTTTACATAGCATGGCTCAAATACAAATCACAGTAACAGATCACTGAGATAAAAGTAACCCATTACTTAACATAACAAATATTTGGATTTCTGAAGTCTGATATACAGAAAAGAAAGAGAATTGAAATGAACAAAATTTGAACTTATCACACAACAAAGCAAGAAAGCATGACATTAACGGAAACATCTAAAGAAAATTTAATACCCTGTGCTGTCTTCCATCATACCACTATGTCCCAAAATATCAAGTGATATAGAATTGCAAAATTATCCTTCCTAATGGGTTACTGATATCTAATCAAGTACACAAAAACAATCATTCAGTGATATACACATAGGCTGATAAGGGAGTGGAAATCCGTGAATCTTTAGCAAAAGCATCAGTTGCCTCTTTCTGATATTTTTTTAAAAAATATTTACACAAAAAGTTTTGCTATTACAATACACTATTTCCAAATTTTTCCTACAGACAAAATAATTGCGCAGTACCAGTTTTCCATTCCCTTATTCACATAATATTTAATTCTTTGTCAAATCAGCACATGTTCTAACATCCCTGAGGGTGAAACCTTTTGAAAACATTGTGAGAAAAGGATAAAATGCTGGTAACGAGCAAACTCTTCCCACACTTTTTTTAAAAACCGTTTAAAAAACAAAAACAGCCATTCAAGCCATATTTACACTGTCTACAGTAAAGTCTTCCTACATTGTGGAGTCAAAAATTTCATAATCTGGTAAAGGTTTAACAGAGTACTTCCTACTCAAGGCTTTTGGAAACACTGTGACAAAAGGATAAATTGATAGCAATAAACAATTTCTCCTTTTGCCTCAGTATTTCTTATCACAAATCAAACCATACTTTATGATAATTATCTTTATAATACAAGGATGATGAAACACTTTGCCACACCATTCCAAATTTTTAAGACCCTACAGAAAAAAGCACTGAAAAACATTGGCTGAAAAGGAGAAAATGCTGATAAACAACATTTCCTCCTTTATCAAACAATATTTTCTACTCTTTCAGACAGAAATTTTATCATTTTAACCACATTTAAAAACTGCTGCTACTGTTGGCAAATGTTTTAAATTAAGACAAATCTAGATTTTTGTCATGTGGTCTAGGAGTCACAGACATCCTCCACACAGTTTCAGGAGGTACTGAGTATGGGGAATTTGCAACTTACAGACATAGAAAAGATGGTCATCACTCTTGTAAATTTGGTCTTTTTACTTTAACAATCCCTGATCAATCCATCAGCATCCTTGAATCTTGGTAAGAATTTTGCTTTTTTCTTCTCAAAAAGTTTTTAGGTGAGGGTCGTTAAAAGTTTGGATTGTGTGATGATGGGTAAAAAACATTCTTATTCTTCAAAATTTTCAAAGTTGAAAGTAACACAACTTCTGATTGGCTGAACCAAACGATTTAGTCATTAGAAATTGTGTTATTTTCTTAATCTTGAACAAGACTATTCAGAAACACCCGTGAAATGCAGCAGCAAATTTACTTGAGGGAAAAAAGTTAAAGTATCTAAAAAACTTGAATTACAGTATCCCAGAGTCCAAAACATTTTTATCTAGTGTCCTAATCTCCTAAATATTCTACCTGGTCAACGTTGGCGGGAAAGTCTGTACACTCTCTGTTTCTCTCTGCTCCCTTTTGTCGGTTGTATTGTCTTTCTGGAATGAAATGTAATTAAATCCTTTAGTATATAAAGGTTTGTTAACCCTTTCCCGAACAAGCCCTGGTTTTTACGTGTCTGCATTACAAGTCTTTTGAAAACACTGTGGGAAAAGGAAAAATTGCTCGTAACGAGCAATTTCTCCATTTCCCACAGTGTTTTCTATCCTTTTAGAGAACTTTCTTCCTTTTTCTCCAAATCTTAAATTGTCGTCTGCAAACTCTTCTGGTTTGGAAAAGTCCAAAATTTGTTGTTTGGGAAAGGGTTAAAGAGATAAAACATTAGCAAAGTTTTACAACACTGGTTATATAATGGCAGGGAAATACACCTATCTATGCTTTCCTGGAGATTCTTTTCCCATTACTTCATACAATTTCTTCCTAAGGCACTGGCTGCTTTCTCAAAAAATATGGTTGAAGCAATCATGAACACAATGGATCCTACCACAATGATTGAACAATCTTACTAAAGGATTAGGCCAAGCTGATAATTTGACATACAAAGAAGTAGAAAAATGATTCAACATAAAACTTGAGGTCCTTACAAAACACAAGAATACATTACACTTGCCAAAATAAAAAGCCCTTGCAAACATTATACTTAATATATGTCGTAAAAAGGTAAACAACAATGTGCAAGAAAAAGAGAAAATGCTGGTCACCAAGACACCTCTTTCTCTTGGTTGTTAAAATATAAGATTGGCTGGTACAGTTGTACCTGTAATCATTTAAATTTTCATAGATACAACAACCCATGAGAATATTAAGTTAGCAGGAGGTGGCGATGACAACTGTAAAAGAATCATCAAATGTAACTAAAGGGCAACTGGCTCTATAGCCATCAACTGATTAAAGTCATCTAGGATTGATAAAATTGAAGAACTTCTAGTCAAGATGATGTAAAATACAGGAATGTTTTGACCAACTTTCATGAGTATCAGACTGAAAAAGTGGTCTCTGGAGTACACTAAAAGTTTATCTAATATTTGTCCAAGTGACTTACTTTTTGACCCAACAGGACCTAACACCAACATGATACTTGTCTAAGATATCATCTGGACGACATTCTGACCAATTTTCATATATATCAGACTGAAATTGTAGTTTTTATAGTGGGAACCAGGTTTTTGTAAGATTTGTTCTATTGACCTTCTTTAAAACCATCTCATCTGTGACCCAATTTTACTCTAGTCTAAGAACTTAACGAAATAAACATTCTGACAAACTTTCATGAGTATCAAACAGAAAATGTGGCATCAATAGTGCATACCAGGTTTTCCAAAGATTTGTTCCATTGACTTACTTTAAGACCGTATGGACCCAATGTCTGGCTTGTCTCAGATTTCATCAAGAAAACATTCTGATATAGTTTCACGAGAATCAGGCAAAAAAAGAAAAAAGCATGCCTCTAGGTAGCACACCAGGTTTTTCTATTTATTCAAGTGACCTACTTTTTGACCCCACATGACCCCTAAAAACTGAACCAAAATATCGATACATACATACTGATATATCTTCATGAGAAATGGACTAGGCAAAGTGGCCTCTAGAGGCCCCACAAGGTTTTTCCCGAGATATGGTCTGTTTTGACCCCATTTAAATTTGTTCATCAAGTTATTGTTCTGACCAGCTTTCGTAAGTTTCAAATTAAAATTGTGGATACAGGGTTTTTCCCAAATTTTGAACAATGACCTAGTTTTTAACCCAACTTAACTCAATTTCAAACACAGATATTATCAAGACAAAAATTCACATCGATTATCATGAGAATCCGAGTAAATGAGTGACATTTACAGTGGGCATAATCATTGGGAATGGGGGTGGGAAAAAGAAGAGAAAAGGTTTAACAATGTAAACCAAGGTCAGAATGCCATTAGTAGACTTAGTGGATCAGGATCAGAATGTAGATAATATAAAGTCTGATCTTGGACCTACTCTTTTCAAAACATCATTTAAAAACACCATTAAAAATCACAATGTCTTTGTCTATTTTCCTGACTAAGAATTCCTGTTTCAATCAATAAAGAATTAACACTTTTACAAGATCACAAAATTAGTCTAGTCCAAATTGAAAGATTTGCAAATTACAAATTAAATGTTTGGCACAATTAATAACATCAGTCTGTGAGAGCAGAGAACATTGAAGGAAAAGTTGAAAATGCTTGTGACCGACATTTTTTCTTTTCCAGTATGTTTTCAAAAGCCACATTTCCAAGGATTATTAAAGCTCAGGACTGTTTGGTGATAGGCAAATGAACAAGTAATTTTAAGCAATGTAACCTACCTCCAAGGGCCTCTGCTCTGCCTTCAAGCTCTCTCTCTCAGGTAAAAGAATCATCACAGGCGTAGAATTGAATTTCTTTGTGGATCTTACAAATCTATTTCAGGGTAACAGCAACATTCTTGGGAGGTGACCTTTAACTGAAGGTGGTCCTGTAATATACATTTCATTCAAGTCATTAGTTTTTAGCTTTTAACAATACAAGTATATGTCTTATCCTTCTATTATATTTGAGCCTTACTACATGAGAAGGGGATTTAATTGATCTCCATGCTACATAAAACCAAGCCAGTCATTGTAAAACTATGGATCCATATGGCCTGCGAAAAGAGATATTCAGACATTTGCGTAAAGTGTTGTCTTGGATGAGCCTGCGCAGGTTCATCCGAGACAACACTTTCCTTTTTTATGTAATTTTCTGTTTGGGAATGTCTACTGAAGGATAAAATCTAATGTAGTCTTAAAGTGCAATCTCGGATTAGCCTGCACAAGCTGATCCAGGATGACGCTTTACGCAAATGTCCAAATGCCCCATTTAACATATTACAAGCCTTTATAATCCTACAACCTGATGAATTTTGAGGTTCAATAATTGGAAAATTTACTAATATCACTTATCAGTGCTTTGTACTTATATTTAAAGGAGAAAATTGGTAGCTAGCATTTCTCCTTTCTCCACAGTGTTTTCCACACTACCAATGACAAATTCCAATATGTAAGCAACAGTTAAAATTTCATCAGCAAAGGCTATTTCAACGCATCTACATTTTTGTCGCGTGGCAAAGAGTTAAACATTAATTCAGTCTGATCATCATTTTTTACAAGGACATTTTAACTCATTACCAAACGACAAAATTTTAGGTTTGCCCAAATCGAAAAAATTTGCAGACGACAAAGTAAAAGTTGCTGAAAATTCGAAATTTGTTTTGTGAAGGGTAGAAAACATTGAGGGAAAAGGAGAAAATGCTGGTTACCAGCATTTTCTCCTTTTCCCACAATGTTTTCAAAAGGCTTCTCTTTCAGGGTCGTTAAAAGTCGGGATTGTGTGGTAATGGGTTAAAGGTTGTCTGATCTCAAATTTTTGGACGGAGAAAAATGAGCTTAACACTTTACCAAACAATTTCACAACTCTGAGAAAGCCTTTTGAAAACATTGTTGGAAAAAGAGAAAATGCTGTTAACCAGCATGTTCTCCTTTCACACAGTGTTTTCTACTCTCTTGTAACAAGTTTCAATTTTTGAGTCACATTAATTCTTTTGTCTGCAAATAGCTTTTAAATTGGACCAGTCTAGAAATTTGTTGTTTGGTAAAGAGTTAACACTTCATCAGATGACATCATTTTGTCCATGCTTAAATTCTGTGCAACTCAAATGATAACAAGGGTTTTCTCCCTTTTCCCATATTTTCAAAAGCATTTTTCCACACAAGTCAATAAAACAAATGCTGTTTTGTACAAGGTTAAATACGCAATAGCACTCAAAAGTAAACAACATGTGCGTTAATTCTTTACCAAATGACAAATCTGTAGACTGGTCCAAATTCAAAGCATTTGCAGGTGACAAAATAAATGTATTTGAAAAATGAAAACTTGATCATGGGAAGGGTAGAAAACATTGTGGGAAAAGGATAAAATGCTGGTTACCAGCATTTTCTCCTTTTCCTACAATGTTTTCAAAAGGCTTCTTTCTCAGGGTCATCAAAAGTCGGCATTGTGTGGTAAAGGGTTAAAGGTAATATACCACTAAATTTACGGAAATTACTTTGAGTAAGACAATCTCTTATTTTTATCCTTTGTCTAAGTGTTAGACACTGGAAGAAAAACTAATTTCAGAGTAAATCAAAAGGTCTCCCTCCCATCTTCCGTTTACTTTTCGCCTGGTTTTAAAATGTGTTTGTCTACTACAATGAACACTGAGACAGACCATAAAATAGCTGATTGTCATCTTGACAATATTTTCAATTTCACACTTTTAAATGGGATGATTTAAATTCAGATGCATTTTAACACCCACATTGCTAACTTTTGGCTGCTCCTGGGCCTTGACAAAAGAAAATCAAAGGACTGAAGGTCCTGAAAATCGCCATTTGTTGAAGGGCTTGAAGATTTAGAAGATTTTTGACCTCAAACAATAATTCAAGTGGCACATCTAATCTTCAAGGAGAACAAGTACACCTTTTTTTTTCCCCCAATCCAAGTATAAATATAAGAGTGACGCTCTGCACAAGCTGATTTTGGCTTATTAAAACATATGACCTTGACAATGGACTGACCGAAGAGATCACTTCATAATGGAATATAAAATGACCAAATAATTCTGAAATCCACCAACAAAGGTTGGATTTATGCTCAGGATTAATACAGACAATACATACTGTAGACGGATGGCTATACAATTAAAGCTACAAGCTCAACAACAAAATGTTTCCTCATAAAATAAAGTTCTAATTTTGTTCAGCATTCAAACAGCTAACTTTTACTTAGTGGACACCAAGGTGATGACAATACCTCAACTTTATGTTCCAGAGTAGTCGAGCTAATATGGAAACCCTTTTAGGCGAATCTCTGCTATTAGGTTATACATTTTTTATGTAATTGTGATCCAATACATTGTTTAACTGCATAAAGGGAACAGAATTTCATTTGTATTGTCAAAAGCTTTTTTATTTATAACACTTCTCCAGTAGCTAACTAAAACAGCTTTTTTGTCCAGGACAAAAACACCTCATTATGGTGGACTAAATGAACAACAACAAATTAAATTGAAAAAATATAAACTGTTTATTTAAAAAGTAAACTATTAACACAATATCGATTATGCTTGGTACAAAATTAACGCAGCTTTAAGAAAACATTACAAAATAATGATGAAAATTTGACCATAACATAAAATAACCTGAGCTTTTACTTGAAGACAGAGCTTTAAGTAAAATTAATTTGCTATTTCTAGACAGATCTTGTAAATCTTACTGGGTATAACCAAATCTGACATAAAAAAAAAAAATTACTAAAATTCACTCATCATGCATTGCATATCTCACAACTTCCCATTTTTTTTTTGGTTTTGTTTTCAAACTGGAAGTTTCAGAACTGAATCACCATGTAGTAATTTTAGCCTCATCTATCAGAGACACTGTATGTGAACATGCTTGCTACAGGTTGTTTTCCTTTACTCTTTCCCAAGACTTTGAAAACAAGAGATTGTTTGTTTCATTTAAAGAACCAAAATAGTTATATAATTGCAGTCAAGGTGCATTTTCAAACTGGAAGTTTCAGAACTGAATCAGCATGTAGTAAGTTTAGCCTCATCTATCAGAGACACTGTATGTGAAAATGCTTGCTACAGGTTGTTTTCCTTTACTCTTTCCCAAGAATTTGAAAACAAGAGATTGTTTGTTACATGTAAAGTACCAAAATAGTTATAATATAATTGCAGTCAAGGTGCATGAAATAAACATTCAGTGAAAACACTATATATATCATTAAAAAAAAAATACCCTTGAATGAAAAAAATTAACAGAGATAACAAGAGGCATAGGGTCCCACACACTTTACTGGCTGTCAAACCTCTTTAACATCTCCTTTCCTGTGTTTTCCAATGTCATAAACTCAATGTCAAAAGTAACCTTCCTTTATGATGGAACACTTATCATTCTATGAAAATTAAAGAGAACTTGATGAAAATTGTACTTGAACGTATTTAAGAATTTAGTAAATTTCTATAAGCCCCTTTTCCAGTGTGTGCATTTCTTTTTTGTTGTTGTTGAAAAAATTAACCTACTTTCCAACACAGTTGAATCAAAGAAAAGGGATAAACCTTCACCCTATAAGTTTGGCTTATCTCTTCCTTTGAGGGAGAGGGTTTATAACTGATCTTTGGTTCTGACACTAACGGAAATTTTACTGAATAGAGCAAGCAAACATTTGCAATTTGCATCCTCTATATAAGAGTACATCGAACACAGGCTCATTTAAGCATATCTGTGAAGTCCTTTATGATGTAAAAATACTGATAAAGCAAATTACAGTTTCATTTGAAATTATGGCACCGCATGCAGAGGGTAACAATTAACTTAATGTATTTCATGTTGTTTTTTTTTTAATCTTTACTACACAATTCTGACAATAAAAGATCCTGAAAAAATGGCATTTTGAAAACATTTTGGGGAAAGGAGAAAATGCCAGTGACTAGCATTTTCTCCTTTTTCCCAATGTTTTTCACCCTTTCCAAACAAATTTCAATTTTTCATTTACATTCATTTTGTTGTCTGCACATGCTTTCAATTTGAACCAGTTTAACATTTTGTCGTTTGGTAAAGACTTAAATGGCAATTACAGATCCAAACAAATTAATTTAACACATTTTACAAACTCTTTTTCTTTTAAGCAACAAAGACTCAATGGAATTGCTGCTAGCTGAGAATTTCACATCTTTTGGAAGAAGCAAATAAAAATCTTCCATGGGACATGAAAATCCTGCAACAAGCAAATCAACATCAATGATGCAGATTCCATCATTTTCTGTAACCACAGAAGATTCCATGTTACCTCAAAAATTTGTTGTTGTCAGTTCCTTGTTTGGCAATTTCGTTACCTGTCAGAAACAAAAAGAGAATAATGGTGAATATCTTTATCTATATTCCTCTTTAGGTCCAATTCTAACCCATTATCAGATGACAAAGTTTTACACTGGTCAATGTGCATCAAAGTTGCAGACAACAATTTCAAAGAAAAAAGTGAGAAAAGCCAAAATTGCCTGTAAGAATCAATTTCTCCTTTTCCCCTAGATTATAACTCTGGATTGTTAAAACATGTCATTATTTGGGAAAGAGTTAGATCTCAAATGCTCTTATGGGACAAATTTAATTCAAGGTCTGGACTTTTAATGACCCTAAGAGAGAAGCCTTCTGAAAACGTTGTGGGAAAATAAGAAAATGCTGGTATGCAGCATTTTCTCCATTTCACAAAATGTTTTCTACCCTTCCAAACCCAAATTTTCATTTTCCACTCATATTTTTTTTGTTGTCTGCAAATACTTTCGATTTGGACCCAGTCTAAAATTTTTTTGTTATAGCATGTGAAAGATGAAAAGAAAGCCATGGTTTTGAGATTTGATTTTAATGAGATTAGTGAACATATAATTATCTTTGATAATTACAGATATTACAAAATGTTAAAGTTTTGCAAATTGCTAACAACACTGAACCTATATAGTAATACCCTAGGTTATCTCTAAAAACAGTCAAGTCATTTATCATGAATTTGAACTTTGAAAAATCAGTTACCAGCTTTTAGCTTTTCTCCCTTCGAATCTATGTTTTTAAAATTAATATTTTGTAAATTTTGTAATGATTCTAAAGCTACAGCAATATGTGTCAATTCTAGGATGTGGGGATTATGTGCACATTTTTCCCCACTAACCATTCCACTTAATTCAAAATTTTTTTCAGTATGAAGGGGAATTTTTTCAAAGAGTATAAAAAAAGAGTAATTTGCAAATATTATCTATTCTTGCCCTTACTTTAGAATTCTTAAACAGATATCAAGTGACATCTTAGGTTTTTATTGAAATCAGTATTAGCAAAATAAATGGAATGCATGCTTAATTCTTTTTTTTTCAACCAGTAAGTATAAGAAACATATCTTACCTCAGTTTCTGTGTATTGAGTTGATGACACAGAGTCTTCATTATCATAGTGTTTTTCGTTGCAAATAATGTTTGTTATTGAATAATTTCTACCACATCTCCGAGGGTAACTGCATGGCTTGACAGATTTTGCCACAGGCCCACCTTCATGTTATTGGTCCCATCATCCAGTGTTATTGTTCTCACATCTACTTCTTTTGAGTTAACCCTTACTTTGGTGGCAAGGCTGTCCTACAGAAATAAAAGAAAAAATAATATCATAGCTTTGGATACATAGTGCAAAACTATTTAATAAAAATAGTTGAATAATATGTGACATATGAACTATACTTATTCATTTTTTTTGAATGATCATAAATTTATAATTTGAAAATGGCCTCTACATGACTTAAGTTAACCTGGTATTGCACCCAACAATCAAGCCATACCACAAATAACACAAGTATGCAATTTCAAAGCCCATAAACCAACTCTTAAAAAATTAAAATCCATGTCCAAGGTGGGCATTTATACGACTTAAAACTTAACTGGTATTGAGATTGATATGAAAAAATAATACAAATCATCAATAATTAAGAATCACAAAATGACAAAGAAAAAAATTTTTTGATGGTGTTCCCTTAAAAGGCTATGTAGCCTCTTAACCCATTATCACACAATCCCTTCTTTTGACAACCCTGATAAAGAAGCCTATACAGAAAGCATTGTGAGAAAAGGAGAAAATGCTGGTAACCAGTATTTTCTCCTTTTCACACCGTGTTTTCTACTCTTCACAAAACAAATTTCAGTCACTTTTATTTTGTCGTCTGCAAATGCTTTCAATTTGGACAAGCCTAAAATATTGTCGTTTGGTAATGAGTTAAAGTATTTTTAGATTTCAAGAAAGCATTGTGGGAATGTCAAAAGACTAGCATGTGACTGGTGACGCTTAAATTCAATAACATAACAAGCATGTAATTATTTTCCATAATCATAATGTCTTATGTTTATTTCAAAGCTTCTTTTGCGTAGTTCCAGTATGTAAATGAGCGAGTTGCTCATTTAACAAGAACCTTCAGAGACGGGTTATGCTCCCCGAACAAGTGCTTGTCATAAAATATATGAAATTGATATAAATTTACTTCTTTTATCCTAAAAGGACCTGTTCGTGCTCCCCAAAAAATCAAGTGAAAAGGCAATTACTAACTTAGAGATAGCCAAGACAAACTTGTAGAGGACAATAAGCCCACTAAGCCCCCTTTAAGCCCTCTTTTCCCATAAGGCAATATTGCATCATTGAAATAAATACAACTGGTGTGTGATTTTTGGCATTTTTTTGATAATAATTCAAATTTCGAAATTTCAAGCAGTCATGTAGTAAATATTACATAAAAGGATTTTTTTACATGAAGCCCCCTTTTTCCGTGTTGCAGCCTGAAATTGAGAAACCGAAAGAGAGGTACCTGGGCAACGTTCAAACAAGTTCAGATTTGAAATTTCACAAAGTTTTGAGCACAGATGTAGGAGATACAAGTGAAAAACAAATTTTTCCATGAAGTCCCCTTTTTCTGTGATGCAGCCTCAAATTGAGAAACCAGGAAAGAGGTATTTGCGCATTAATATTTTATAGATTGAAAATAACAAGGGCACATGATGAAACTTGTAAAACAAGATATAACCATGAAGTTTCATGAAATTTTGACAAAAACTGAACAAGGTATTAGTAAAACTTGCAATTTTGCTTTAAGGCCCCTTTTTCCTCGGCATTTTACAAGAAACCCCTTTTTTCCATGACAGAGGGTCAAATTGAAAAACACATAGATAAAGAAACAAGAGCACATGGTGAAACTTTGAAAAAGCAATATAACCATGAAGTTTAATGAAATTTTCACCAAAACTGAATGAGACATTAGTAAATTTGGAATTTTGCAAGAAAACCCCTTTTTCCATGACAGAATGTCAACTTAAAAAACGCCTAGATTAAAAATAGCAAGAGCCTATGCTGAATCTTTCCATAAACAATATAACCATGAAGTTTCATGAAATTTTGACAAAAACTGAATGAGATATTAGTAAAAATTGCAATTTTGCATTAAGCCCCTTTTTTCATGACACGGGGTCAAATGGAAAAACCAGGAAAGTTATATCGGCACCTTACCCTAAGGAGTCCATATATGAAGTTTTATCCAATTTGGTCCAGGGGTTGTGGAGAAATGACTTCGGATGGACAGACGGAAGGACAGACGAAGCGGCGACTATATGCTTGCCCTTCGGGGAGCATAAAAATAGACAGTGTTTCCCGACGTTGTCAACCTGGGCCATAGTAAATCTCTAATTTCTCTTGTTGTTGGCTGAAAAGAGGCTTTGGGAGTATAATGATAACTTTTTTGTAAAATTTTGATCCCAAAATCTGAAGGGCCACCTTTAAATTCCTTCCGGCAGACATACCCAAACAAAGACTAAACACTCAGCCTCTGATCTAATATGAGGGTACAAGACTTCTGATCATGTAATTGGTTGAAAGGTAAACACAGGATTCCGTGGCTATTTTTCCTTGCGCCATCACTTTCACCAAATGAGAAAAGTTCTTGCCAGACTGAAATAATTAAAGCAAGTTGGTACCAATTTAAAATGAGATGACATGTTTATGAGCACTAGCTGAACACCTCAACCATTTGTAACTGAATGCTCTTTCTGCCATATTCTGACAAGTACATGTATACTCAAACATAATACCATCTCAGAATCACTTATTATACCTAAAGTATACAAATTTAAATTAATTTCATATCTGATATCTCATTTTGCCAAATGCAATTTAATTGGACCGAGATGACACCAGGCCGAGTTGATTCATGGGCCGATCGTGTAGCAGGCCGAGTTGACCCCCTTCCTTTGGAAAAAGAGATGAATTTATACTAAATTCGTAGATTTTACCTGCGCTCATGGTTCAATTGAGCATTTAGAACATTCACGATTTATAGGGGTCAACGATCGTCCGTAATTTCGCTTTTCTAAAGTTTTGCCAAGTTACTTGACAAATTTTGTCTAGCCGACAATTCGTGATGTTATCGAAAGTGTACATATATTCGGGTAATCAGATTATAGTTCTAGCGATATCGATTTGTATAGTAATTTGGATTAGGTCAATGTCGTAATTAATTTCACCTGATTTTTTATTTCAACTTCAATCGATGGAATGGCTGTCATGCATCTATGCATTGCGGTAAATGGGACCAGTATCAAAACGTGAGAAATAAAAAATGGCGATACCACAACACTGCGAACAGAAACTGGGTCAACAGATTTATTTTTCCTACCACAAAGTTTAATAATCATAGATCAGGCGTACTATCAAGTAGAACCAGGCAAATAGAAAATAACCACTTTCACTTACCGACGTATTTAAGATGGATGGACTAGCTGATGCCTTAAAGTTGTAGAGATCCTTTTTCCTCGCTTGCAAGGCGCGTTATGACGTCATTAGCTCCCCGCATGTTACTTGATTCATACGCGTTTCAAAAATTTAAACCAACGAATTTAATTAAAGAAAAAGACATATGAGAATAAATCAAACAAACGCATGATTTCAAAATTCATTTCTAATCATGTATCGATAGTGTTGCACGGAAATTTCAAGTTATTAGGCTCATCCTATCTTGAAAAAACCATGAAGATTCAGGAATCCACTTACAACTTTTAACCCATTTCACCCTACCTCCCCGACTGCAATAAATCTGCCATTCTTGACAGAATGGCGATTTAAAAATTCTGGTAAACATTTTCTCCTTTTCCACATATTTTCAAGTCTTTTTTTTTTTTCTCAAGTTTTTGCCAATTTTCAAGAGTATCTGACTGAAAATGTAGCCTCTTGGAAACATAGAGTATTTCATGCTGGATGCCGGACACAACATGATCACAAAGGCCTACCTTATGGCACTTGGTGCTCAGGTGAGCTAAAAACATTCCGACATTTTTTTGATAAGTATGACTACTAGGATTCTCTGCCAATCAAGCAAATACTGTTGGTAAACAATCTGCTGATCTAGATGTAGAACAGTCATTGATGTAAAACAGTTCTAACATGACACGCAAATTCCGCTCTATAAACACAGTGCAAGGAAAGTGTGGTAAAATCTGAAACATCCCATACAGTGATGCAATTCTGTATTAAGTACCTGGAGTCATTCAATGTAAAGTAATCTCAATCCATGATTTTACTCTGATGATGAACTTGATTATTTCAATTCTAACATGACCAATTCTTTATGATAGGAAAACAAGTTTATCATTAGAGTAAAATTGCGGATGGAGATTACTTTCCATTGAGTCATGAGGCGCAATGAATAAACCACTCGGGCTATTGCCCTCATGGATTATTTATTGTGCCTCATAACTCACAGCTATGGTTTATTTAAGAAATAATCTTCTTCCTATCGTGGTATATCATTCAATAAACCACAGTTGCGAGTTATGAGGCACAATAAATAATCCATCAGGACGATAGCCCGAATGGTTTATTAATTGCGCCTCATAACTCACGTGGTTTATTGAACGATAAACCACGATAGAAAGAAGTTTATTTCTTAATTGTCAAACTCTGTATTCTTTCAAATAATAGTACATACCTAAGTTAGCATTAGTGAGGTCATATCTCCAATGGTCCATCCCTTGACGTTCATCTACCTGAAATATTGAATAAGACTTAACCTTTAACCACACAATTACTATTTTTAACAACCTTAAAGAAAGAAGCCTTTGAAAACAATGTTGGTAAAGGAGAAAATACTGGTAACCATTATTTTCTCCAACTGTAAATCACAGTATTTCCGCCGAGGCTTTATTTCGCGAAAACCACCCACCTGACTTATTCCGTGGATTTGTGAATTCCTGTCTGATGGTTTGTAATGTTTAATTCTCAAGATCCAAATACCTTAAGTATAATTACTGAATTTCCAGTTCAACCTAAAACACTAGTGAAACAAGAGCGGCAAATTATCGCAAGATACGCCCGTCTCACCCCAAGTTGTAAAGCTGGGGCATGCACCAGACTAAATTCAAGTATGAAAAACGACAAAGGGCAGAAACTCAAAAATAAAGCCAGCAAGAGTTATGATTCCTGTGCACTGCACACCCCCTTGATGAGATCTATCCACCCATGAAATTTCATAACCCTAGCTACTATAGTTTTGGAGATTTTCATCCGACAAAAATCAAGTACGAAAAATGACAAAGGGCAATAACTCAAAAATTAAGCCAGCAAGAGTTATGATTCTTATGCACTGCACTCCCCCTTGATGAGATCTATCCACCCATGAAATTTCATAACTCTAGCTAGTATAGTTTAGGAGATATTCTCCAGACAAAATTCAAGTATGAAAAACAACAAAGGGCAATAACTCAAAAATGAAGCAAGCAAGAGTTATGACTCCTAAGCACTGCACTCCCCCTTGGTGAGATCTATCCACCCATGAAATTTCATAACCCTAGCTAGTATAGTTTTGGAGATATGCTCCGGACAAAATTCAAGTATGAAAAACGACAAAGGGCAATAACTCAAAAATTAAGCAAGCAATAGTTATGGTTCCTGTGCACTGCACTCCCCCTTGGTGAGAGCTATCCACCCATGAAATTTCATAACCCTAGCTAGAATAGTTTTGGAGATATGCTCCGGACAAAGAACTGGACGCTGCCCGCCCGCCCGGACGCCCGCCCGCCACGGGTGATCCCATAATACGTCCCGTCTTCGACAGGCGTATAAAAAATTAATAAAATTGCATCACACTTAAGAATTGCTCATACGTAAACAGCAAACCCCTCACTGAATAATTTTTCTTTGATATGTTTCCACCCACATAGCAATTATACAAAGTTGTGACAAACAGACCATATACACTCAAGCCGCGTTAATCCGGGCTCCAAATTTCCGGAAATCTCAAGATCCGGAAAGAAACATCAAGGAACGAATATTTTCTGTACAAATTTTACTTTATATTCCGGAAATCCGCGTTCCGGAGCCGGAACGGTAAAATCGGGAACGAAAGGTTAAAAAACAATGTAAGTCTTATCGGATAAACCGGACGTGGCCTGTGTATCACAATTTTCCCGGTACGTCATTTTGGACTGGTCCATAGTATGCATAAATAACACGAGAATCAGTCTAGTATCAATTTATTTCACATGGTTTTCACACATTTGAAAAGAAACGTCTTAATTAGACGTGGTTTGGGAAAAGTGTTAATAGACACACACGTGCCATCGTTAAGTGTCAGTTTGACAAATTATCAATACCTTTTCAGATCCAAGATCAGACCAAATATTCTGTCTACAGACTGATCTTGATCTACACACGCCGCATATAGGCAACTTATGTTTTTAAAGGTTCTTGAAGGACTTAATCTTTTCTGGCTTTTTTGATGCTATACAATCAATTTCTCCTCTTTCGTAATGTCTTCAAAAGTCCCCTGAAGAAGTGTGAAACTGACCGTGAGGGAAATGCAGGGTTCCCACAACTTTCTGCTTGCAAAATTCCAGACTTTTTCCAGGATTTTTTTTCAAAATTCAAGGTTTTTTGTGATAGAAGAACTAGAACTGCAAAATCTTTTGAAAGTTACTTTCTTACATACATTCCTTGTTTTAATGAAAAATTGAGATTTAAAGAACATTCTAACAGCATGATAGTTATTTCATTTCTTTACTAGTCCAGTTACAAAACTACAAATGACCGAATATAGATTCAGACCAGCCTATCCATACAGGCAGTTTAATAAGGATCCATGCTGTTCTCTTACAGTTCCTACAAGCAATGAAGAATTTGAAGGCAAATAGTATAGATCCTTATAAGACTACATAACCAGGCAAATTGGGAACAATAGGACCATGATGGTCCTATATCACTCACCTGAGTACTAAGCAGTAAAGGTCTACAGTGAAGATAAATACCAAATATCAAAGTTCAAGGCCAAATAATTCTGACAGGGTATGTAACTGTGCAAAAAGCATTTTCTTCTTTTCCCAAAATGCTTTCACAACCCTTCTTCTTCAAGGTCATTGAAAGTCAGGATTGTATAGTAAGGGATTGAATTAACTTTCAGAGGCAAGGCATTCATTTCCTGGTCAAAATGGTGGTCGAATGACAAATTAAAAAACATCACTCGCTCATTGTTAAGACACAAAAGACATGTATGCCAAGGACAAGAAAGATAACCGTCAACGTGGATGGATGGGCCAACTGACTGTAATTGGTCCGTAATGAAATTATACATTTAGTCCCCTTTTTTGATAACATGTTGTTTCATGAAATAAAATCAAATAACTATTGTCTGTGGCTTAACAAGATGAACTTTACATTTTGTCCTGTAATGAAAGAGATATTGGTCCACAGTAGAAATATACACCAAACCCCCTTTTTCCATGACATGACATTTAATGAAAAAATGTAAAATACTGTTAGAGGCAAACTATCATAAGGAACACATGTATATAAATTCCATCTTGTTTCAGTGCAGAAGAATTTTGAAGTTTTCCTTCTATGTTCTCATGCTCAAACTTGTGACCACCAGGGCTGGGCCAGTTTGATGCTGGGGCATCATATGAACAAACTTGGTAGAGGTCCTCTAGAAGATAGTACATACAAAATATCAAAGCTCTAGGACTTCCAGTTTCAGAGAAAAAAAAGTTTTCCGTCTTTGTTCCAATGTTTCAAATTTGTGACCCCTGGGGCCGGACCAGTTTGAAGCCCGGGGGCATCATATGAGCAATCTTGGTAGAGGTACAATAGCAGATATTGCATACCAAATATCAAAGCTCTACAACTTTGTGCTTCAGAGAATAGATTTTTCAAAGTTTTCTTTTATTATTCCCATGTTCAAACTTGTGACCCCCGCGGTAGGGCCAGTTTTGACCCCAAGGGCATTATATGAATAATCTTTGTAGAAGTCCACTAGGAGATGCTACATACCAATTATCACAGCTCTATGCCTTCTAGTTTCAGAGAAGATTTTCAAAGACTTTGCTCTTTTTTTTCTTTGGTTGCCATGGCAATCAGAGTTATGGGTGGAATAACTTTGGTAGAGATTCAAATAAGGGACATCCCTGCCAAGTTTCATCACGACTGGCCTAGTGGTTTAGGAGGAGAAGATGTTAAGAAATTGTGGGCGATGCACGACAGACAAAGGGCGATCACAAAAGCTCACCTTGAGCACTTTGTGCTCAGGTGAGCTAAAAATGTGTTGTTTTTTCTAATATTGGGTATTTTTTTCTTTATGATTTAAGACACAGAATCAAGTATTTGCATATCATTTACTATCATAGTGCACGACAGTTTTGTTGTAAGCCTTCAAATAGAGGTTCTTTTCCCTCTTCAGTCAATCAAACTAAAACCTAATTCAAAAGTACCATGTTTTACTTTCACTTTAATAGTTCAGTTTTCATGACCTGAAATACATGAATAAATAAATTGATCGTTTCAAAGGGCAATATCCCTACTTTTAAAGTTTCTGAAAATACTAATAATCGTAACGTTGTTAGATTTAATACTTGAAGTGTTTTGATCCATGATTGCAGACGAGCGCTTACTTTCAGTTTCGTCTGACTCGTGATACTCGTCAACCTCATTCCGACTACAATCATAACGTGGCTTCTTAAAGATATAGTCTTTTAACCTTTTAGACCCTATGAATTTAAATGTTCAGTAACATTTACTGTTGTAGCTCAATTTTACGTCAATTCACTTCAGCTCGTCTCCCGGAAAATACCACAGGAATCGGACGTTTAGTTGGTGAAAATAGCTAAATGTCAGCCAAAGTGGTCACTCTCTATTATAAATATACAAGGTGTGCAACGGATTTCCCAAAAAAATTCGACACGACTGTCACCCAAAATCATCGCTGAAAATGGGGTCAAATCAATATTAGCCGACATAAACACACATCTACCGTGCTCTTAAATATCTAATCTGTCGATTTATTATGTCCCTACCTGCCGTGAATCACTCTTTCCGTGTCATTCATCGTATTTCCCTAGGGCGATATTCACCAAGAATCAGCCTCCCGGCGAATCCACCATGGTTCACCAACTTCCGGTTATCGGAGTGAATGAAAATGTCTGTTTACTTTTTCCAATAAATCACGTCAGAAAATGTTCATAAAATTTCCGTAGGTACAAGTTAAATGTAAGAAAAATCATGTTATATTTATATCAACACAATCGATGCAAATCAAATATATATATATAATTTTTTTGACTGTATAGGTATGTGTATTCTCCGGCCCCAATCAAAAATATGCCACAATTCCCGGCCCTAACGGCCCCCTTGCTAAATATTTTATTGGCGGGTACATTTGAATAAAATTAGCACCAAATTAAAGCTTAGGTAATAACTTTTCCAATGGTATATAGAAACATGATTTTTCATGCATATGTAGTTATGATAAAAGCGTTTGAAATTCTTCATTTTTTTTTTTTGCTGAAATGCGTCGTAATTTGTTAGTGATAAAATCCGGCCCCAGGTGCTAAATATTTCATTTATTTGCCAAATCTAATAAGATTAGCACCAAATTAAAGCTTAGTTAACAACCTTTCTAATGGTATGTAGAAACTTGACTTTCCAAGCATGTGTAGCGTTTGAAATTCGTCCTTTTTATTACTAGGCTTCATTTTAATACTATTCTGAGCATAATACAACGAAAAATAAAAGATTTTAAATAGGGGCAGCAAGGGCCGGGAATTATGACCCATTTTGACAGGTAGGGCCGGGGAATACACTTTGCCCATTCACTCCGATAACCGGAAGTTGGTGAACCATGGTGGATTCGCCGAGGCTGATTCTTGCTAAATATCGCCCTAGGAAAATCGGATGAATGACGCGGAAAGAGTGATTCACGGCAGGTAGGGACATAATAAATCGACAGATTAGATATTTAAGAGCACGGTAGATGTGTGTTTATGTCGGCTAATATTGATTTGACCCCATTTTCAGCGATGATTTTGGGTGACAGTCGTGTCGAATTTTTTTGGGAAATCCGCTGCACACCTTGTATATTTATAATAGAGAGTGACCACTTTGGCTGACATTTAGCTATTTTCACCAACTAAACGTCCGATTCCTGTGAAAATACAAAGCACAGCTGCATTGTATTTTAGGATAAGTACCGAGTTCTCCGGAATCAATACACTGGATCCCGGTTTGTTTAAATGTTAGAATAACTATTCCGGGACCAGTGAACCTACAAAAAGACGGTATGTATTTGGGAAATTCACCTTCTTCGGTCTATATATCTATTGTAGAAAATATTGAACCTTTATCCAAACAATGGAGGACGCAGACCGCAGATTAATGTGGTCCTGAATTCTTGTTTCATACCCAAAACGTTTCGTACTTTTCCCGGGTTTTTCCCGACTTTTCATAGATATAACAAAATTCAAGACTTTTTCAAGACCGGGAACGGGTTTTACGAAATTCCCGACTTTTTCCCGTTTTCACGACAGCGTGGGAACCCTGGAAATGGCTTAAGTCGTAACTGTGTTCTTCCTCTTAAAAAAATAGATCTAAATAAATAGAAATAAAAAATACGCAACCTTGTATTCCTTTTCTTTATTTATCAGTAATCCATTTAAATTTAACACCAAAGCATATATTATCGTATGCATTTTTTTTATTTTGGCTGTGAGTGATTCTTTTTATGAACACAGCCAAACTTTTTTTTTCTGCCGACAACACAAACCATGTGACACGACAGCCCAGGTGTTCAAGTAACAATCTTTGCTAACTGCAAAAAAGCATTAGCAGCTAATGTAAAGCAGGCATGATATTAGCTTATTGTGTGGTAATTTTGTATTGACTGGCAGTCTGCTTGTAGCAGGGTGTAAATTTCTTGGAGCAAAACAGTTGTAAAAATGTACAACAAACGCTTGCACTACAACCCTCTCGCTTCGAATGATTTGCACATTACATCAGACCCATGATCCTAATTTAACTCTTTACTACATGTCAAAAACAGAAATGACTGGCCTAAATTGAAAGTATTTGCTGTAGACAATTTAAATGTGGTTAAAATGACAGAATTTGTCTTGAATTGCGTAGAAAACATTGCTGGAAAAAGAGAAAATGCTTGTTAGGCCACTTTCTCCTTTTCAAAGAATGTTTTTGAAAGGCCTTTTCCTCAGGGTCTTTAAAACTTAACATTGTGTGGTAAAGGGTTACTACTTGTGTACCCGCAACAAGCTGAAATCGTTGACAGATGGCTTGTTTTACATTTTTGATTATTCAAAATTACTCTGCCTATTGCAAGATAGCGGACGGTGTGGACAGACATCAGACTACGCCGAACACGCTGTCTGATCTTGGATCTACAGGGACCACTCCTGAACTAAGACTTAACTCGGGTCGGAAAGAAACTTCTTGTGGGTCAAAAGTGGTAAGAAAATACTTAAAACGTGCAGATTATTTCAAAACACATTTAAAAAAAAAGGCAAAATGCAAGTTTATGACATTATATTCTATTATATATCTGAACAATCGTAGGAAAAATACAGACGAGTGCTTATGTAAATCATACGCTATTGTAATTCCTACGATGCACAGTATCTCTTATCAACATGGAAGACGTGGTGATCCCAGTTCACTGGTCCGGAAATACGGCTTATCCGGAAACATTCGTAGGTAAAGGAAGTGTCCGGATAAACGAGGCTCGACTGTATTCCTATTGTTATCAAATCCTGTTTTCGCACCTTTCAGGTATGTTCTAATGATCATCCTGCCCTACATTGATACTGTAAAGGATGAAACAAGACAAACAGGCCTACATACTAGGTTGTGTTTGATAACAATCTACACGATTCTTTCACAGTTTGCCTTTGCTTTCATGATATAGTGGAACCCTGTTAGAAGGAACCCTGTTAGAACAAAATGCACTATAGCGCTGACCCTATTGTAATGCAGGTGTCTTTTGGCTCCCAAAATTTCAGGGGTTCACACATTTTCGCATCTGATCAGAATCCATCATTGCTCTCACAAGAACCTTCGATGTACAAAGACCACCTCTTGATCAAATAGAAAATCGATTCCGTGCACACATTGTGACAATTTTTCACACCTTTACCTTGTTGATTACATTTATCACCTATGGCTTTGCACAATTACTTTGACAAACACACACACAGTAGGAAACAAAAGGACTTCGCCCCATAAGTGTCTTTGCACACAATCTTGCATTATACAAACTTTACGTCAGTATGTCTGTATATAGATCATTAACGGCGATATCAAATGTGCAGTTACTCACAAATGCATTGGGACACCCTAAATGTTTGGACAAATTGTATTTTTTGTCAAAAAAAAAAATCTAATTCAAGTTTTAATTAAGATAGTCCAAATATTAAACAAGAGCCGCAAATTGTCGCAAGATACGCCCGACCCCAAGTTGTAAAGCTGGGGCATGCACCTGACAAAATTCAAGTATAAAAAAAAAACAAAGGGCAATAACTGAAAAATTAAGCAAGCAAGAGTTATGATTCCTGGGCACTGCACTTCCCCTTGATGAGATCTATCCACCCATGAAATTTCATAACCCTACCTAGTATAGTTTTGGAGATATGCTCCAGACAAAATTCAAGTATGAAAAACAACAAAGGGCACTAACTCAAAAATTAAGCAAACAAGAGTTATGATTCCTGTGCACTGCACTCCCCCTTGATGAGATCTATCCACCCATGAAATTTCATTATCCTAGCTAGTATAGTTTTGGAGATATTCACCAGACAAAATTCAAGTATGAAAAACAACAAAGGGCACTAACTGAAAAATTAGGCAAGCAAGAGTTATGACTCCTGTGCACTGCACTGCCCCTCAGTGAGATTCATCCACCCATGAAATTTCATAACCCTAGCTAGTATAGTTTTGGAGATATGCTCCGGACAAAGTTCAAGTATGAAAAAAACAAAGGGCAATAACTGAAAAATTAAGCAAGCAAGAATTATGGTTCCTGAGCACTCCACTCCCGCTTGATGAGATCTATCCATCCATGAAATTTCATAGCCCTAGGTAGTATAAATTTGGAGATATGCCCTGGACAAAAATCAGGTATGAAAAAAAACAAAGGGCAAGAACTAAAAAATTAGGCAAACAAGTGTTATGATTCCTGTGCACTGCACTCCCCCTTGATGTGTTCTATCCACCCACGAAATTTCATAACCCTAGCTAGTATAGTTTAGGAGATATTCTCCAGACAAAATTAAAGTATGAAAAACAACAAAGGGCAATAACTCAAAAATTAGGCAAACAAGAGTTATGATTCCTGTGCACTGCACTCCCCCTTGATGAGATCTATCCACCCATGAAATTTCATAACCCTAGCTAGTATAGTTTTGGAGATATGCTCCGGACAAAATTCAAGTATGAAAAACGACAAAGGAAAATAACTCAAAAATTAGGCAAGCAAAAGTTATGATTTCTGTGCACTGCACTCCCCCTTGATGAGATCTATCCACCCATGAAATTTCATAACCCTAGCTTTTATAGTTGTGGAGATATGCTCCGGACAAAATTCAAGTATGAAAAACAACAAAGGGCAATAACTCAAAAATTAAGCAAGCAAGAGTTATGATTTCTGCGCACTGCACTCCCCCTTGATGAGATCTATCCACCCATGAAATTTCATAACCCTAGCTAGAATAGTTTTGGAGATATGCTCCGGACAAAGAACTGGACGCCGCCCGCCTGCCCGGACGCCATGGGTGATCCCATAATACGTCCCGTCTTCGACGGGCGTATAACAATACTTGAACAGGCTGAAAAATATATTTTCCAAAGGACTTGACATTGAATTTTTGGAAAATACTCTTGATAGAATGATCGGCTGCATGGTGAATGTACAATTGTACATTGTGCCTTTTAGAAAAGCGTCAGGTACATGAAACCTTCGAGAGTCAAGTCAATCAACAGTCAATCAACAGTAATTCTCAGTCTTGAAATTACAAACACAAACAAGAGGGCCAAGATGACCCTGGATCGCTCATCTAAATTTTTGAGAGGACCATAGCCATTTTTTTTTGAGGTATTAAAACACTGGAAACAAAATAATTATCTTGCCAGGCAATTTTTAAAAGGTCACCTTTCAAAATCTGATAGCTGTTTCAGAAAAGAAGAATTTTTATGACTTTCTTAATTTCCATACAGTGCAAGTAGCCCCCATTCACCAGAGCCATGTTTCTTGCCGAATCATAAATTTGTGAACACTCTTTGAAAAAGGTAATTCAAGGAACATTTCCGTGAAATTATTTTAAATCTGACAAGCCGTTTCAAAGAAGAAGAATTTTCAAGAATTTCTTCATGTCCGTATAGTGCAAGTAGCCCCCATTCACCAGAGCCATGTTTCTGACCAGCAGTTTCAGAGAAGAAGAATTTTTAAGAATTTCTTCATTTCTGTATAGTGCAAGTAGGCCCCATTCACCAGAGCATTCACCCTAATCCTGACCGATCAAAGTTTCATGAACACTTTTTGAAAAGGGTCACCCAAGGAACATCTCTGTGAAATTATTTTAAAATCTGGCCAGCGGTTTCAGAGAAGATTTTTTAAAGAATTTTTTAGAAAATTCCATTTGGTTGCCATGGCAACCAGAATTTTTGATGGTGTCAATTTATGTGAATAATTTTTAAAGAAGATCTCTTGAGGAACATTCCAGCCAAGTTTGGTCCAAATTGGCCCAGCGGTTTAGGAGGAGTTGATATTTAACCCATTACCACACAATCCCTACTTTTGACGCCCCTGAGAAAGAAGCCTTTGGAAAACATCGTGGGAAAAGGAGAAAATGCTGGTAACCAGTATTTTCTCCTTTTCCCACAATCTTTTATACCCTTTACAAAACAAATTTCAAATTTTCAGTCACTTTTATTTTGTCGTCTGCAAATGTTTTTGATTTCGACACACCTAAAATATTGTCGTCTGGTAATGAGTTAAGGAATTGTCGACAACTCACAATGCATGATGGACGATGCACAACAGACAACGCAAGACGAGCAATTTCACCTTTTGCCACAATGTTTTCTACACTATCAAAGGTGTCATAAAAACATAAGAAACGGTTTCATCCTTGCTGTTATTTAGGTCAATTAGAGATCTATACTATAGAAATGCGTTATGGGGTAAAGGGTTAAACTTAACAACCCTTCCCAAGATGTTTTCAAAATACTTCTTACTCAGGGTTATTAACTCTTTACCACATGAGAAAATTTTAGACTGGTCCAAAATAAAAGCATTTGCAGACAACAAAAATAAAGGTGACTGAAAAAATAAAATTTGGTTTGGGAGGGGTAAAAAACACTGTGGGAAAAGGAGAAAATGCTGGTTACCAGCATTTTCTCCTTTTCCCACAGTGTTTTCAAAAGGCTGCTTTCTCAGGATTGTTAAAAGTCCAGATTGTGTGGTAAAGAGTTAAAAGACGGGATTGTGTGGTAAAGGATTTATACTGTTGATGAAGTTCATCAATAAAAACTTATTTGTTTCTTAAACCTACCTAAAACCTTTAAGCCTCTCAACATCTTTTTGATAACCACATTATCAGGTCCGCCTTTCTTTCTTTATCTACTTTTTGTTTACTCTGCATCCATGTGCTAACTCCATCATTTTTTGAGTTCATCCAACAGCTGTCCATCCGGTATGGTTGTCTGCAATCTGTACAAAACAGACCCAGATATACGTATCAAGTCTCTACCAAACAATAAAATCTTTTGAAACGACCAAATTTGCAGAAAACAAAGAAAGGTAACTCAATAATTTCTGTCATTGAAAGGGTAGGAAACAATAGTTTTTTATTCTCCTTTACCCACAATCTTTTCAAAAGGCTCCTTTCATAGGATTGTTAATACACGAGACTGATGTCATGTGTTAAAACTCACATACCATACTAAAACAATGGGCAGGCAGAAAAACAATTACTTATCAGCACTGCTTTCGCTTATTTGCTTAAAGACTATGGAGGAAAAAACCCAGAAAAAAACGTCATCAGATAAGAAAGAAAAGGTGGTAACCAACAAATTCATCTCTTTCAATGACAAACCCTGTCACTTGGGCAACACTTGCTGTATATGAATTGTATAAACTTTTGCCACTTTACAATTATGTAATGGGCCAATGCCTAGGCCTAGTAGCTCAATCAGTAGCCTAAAGGACTTGAGCACAGGAAGTTGCTGCTTTGATCCCTGGCTTGTCCAGTTTCTCTCTGAGGCTACAGGTCATTGAGACAGGATTCATTCCTCTCTTACTATAAACCAGTGATTTGACAGTCCTGACATTGTGAGATTTGAAGAAAATAAGAAAGTTGGCAGAATTAGGACAGGGACACTGTTAGGGCATCCGACCATTGTTTCGAGTAGGAACATCAATTTATTTCTTTATGTATTCATTTTTTTAGATTGCACACCTTTTTTACAATAGCAATTCTTTTTTAAATTTTAAAGTCCCTTGGAGAAAACTACTCTGAAAACACAATCAGAAAAGAAATAGAAATAATAAGAAAATATTCTTGCTCATAATTTCTTTCATAAAATACTACATTTTAGTAAACAGCATTTTTGTTTCCTTCATATGTTTGTTATAGTGCATGTTTGATCTTTGACAGTGTCTGAAGTAATTATGTGAGGTTTGTAGCATAGATAGGCTGAAAAACAGCTTAGTTCAACTCTTTACTGAACGTTAAAACATTAAACGTGCACAAAAATATGTCAAGTGATTTCTTCCTCAGGACTCAACAAAGCCAGGGGTGACAGGAGTTATGGTAAATATCAGGTTCTGTTAACTCTTGAGCACACAATTGCAAGTTTAAATGACTCTTGGCAACATTAAGATCATTGAGAGAAAAAAATGTTGGTAAAATTCATATGCTCCTTTTCTCACCACATTTTCTACATTTAACATCAAATAACAGTATCCAACCACAATAATTTGTTGTCTTCAACTGGGAAAATTTTTTTAGGTATAAAAGGATTTAAGGGGTGTAAAGAGTGTGTACGGTAAATGGTTTTGAGGTCAAGGGTAAAAGATAATGGATAGCAATATTGCAGAATGGTGTTTATCACACCTTACCTGGCACCTTCACCAATACCCTGTCTCTGTCTATGCATCAAAGAAAATCACAGTCATTGGAAACTTTTTTGATCTTAGTATTACTTTAGATGTTTAGTTGTAAATAGTTTAGAAAATAAGAAGAGATAAAAAATAGTGCACTAGTTCATTTCACCCTTTCCCAAACAATCCCTGGTTTTTACGGGTCAGGAATAGAAGCCTTTTGAAAACATTGTGGGAAAAGGAGAAAATGCTGGTAACCAGCATTTTCTCCTTTTCCCAAAATGTTTTCTACCTTGTCATATAGAAAAAATAATCTTTTTAGCAACTGTTAATTTGTCACCTGCAAAATGCTTTCAATTTGGTCTGGTCTAAAATTTGCTGTTTGGGAAAGGGTTAACAGATGGACTGAATCTTCATAAAAATAGGATAAAAGTAATTAATCTTTATCCTCTCATAAATAGCGCCACAAGAATGCACTAATTTTTATCAACATGATCTAATATGCTACAGCTATTAAACTTAATGTTTACAATTATCTTCAAAAAATAGTTCTTTTACTTCAGATATTTCTCTTAAAGTACTATAAAATATCGTGGGCCGAATCTTCCCACCATCAGAGCCGAATCTTCTCAACTTTAGGCCCCAATCTTCTCGAAAATCGCTGGTCGGCCTAGGGCCGAATCTTCTAGGGTCCGAAAGTTCTAACATCATTTTCGCCCTTCTAACATCATTTTTCCTTTCACTGTAGACGGCAAATTCATTCAAGATGAGTGCAAAAGCCTCCATATATTAAACTAACAATGTGTTATCTTCATTCCCTCTTCAAAAAATATGAAAAATACGGCTTTTCTTTGCAGCTGGGGATGTAACAATTCGAGACACTTACCCCAGTGTTACTTTCGGTTCTGCCATGTTTTCCCGCTGTGCCGCTTACGCCTTCCAAAATTAATGTTGATCGCTTACATCACTAATGAATTCCGCAACGTAACTATAATTATTACAAATCCTGTAATAATATTTATCGTTTTCTTCATTTCCTTCTTTGAATAAAAATTCTAGGGGCGTAACATTTATGGACACGATTTCCATACCGCATTTTGCCGAAACAATTATTTAAACAGCTTAATATGGCTTAAGGAGCATTGATTCGTTCCTAGTTTATCAGTGCAAGAGATCTTCAAAGGTTCAAAGTTCCCCAGTATCGTTAACTTTGTTAAGCAACATATTCAATAAATGCTTAATGGGTCTAGTCAGAAAACCAAACAATGTCTAGGACAGTTTCATTAGCTAATGTCCATTCTGTGAAGCCTCAGCAAGAGATGATGTCATTCTTCATCACGTACAGTAACAACTGAACTTTAGGTAGGTATTCATAGAGAACCATGACAGACGTACCGATCGAGACTATCTTTTAAACTTATCAATGGATAGACTTACTCAATGTACAAAAGGGAAAGAAACTATATGTAATTCTAAATATTTCATTGCTGTCCTCTTAACAAAAAAGCATGCAGAAAGAGTAATTCGCTTGATCTATATTATCAACGAAGACAAAAGCCATTCTCTGTGAGAAGAGGCTTAGTGCATCTGCAGAAGGTATTCACCAGGATCAGCCAGCGCTGCCCACGCAGGCTGACATGGGTTGAAACTACTCGTCATTCCAAATTTTCTCAATGACAAAGGACCATTCTACATGCAGATTCAACCGACTAAAACCAAATGAATGATATAGATCGAATCATAATAAAGTGACCTCTTGCGTGACTGAGATTTATCAAGCCCTCCTTTTGTCAGAAAATAACTCAAATCAAGTTATGCCTAGCGCTAAAAGGCTGATAATCAACATTACCTGCAGGTATGGTCTGAATTGACAAAAAGCACCCGTGGCGTATCGAGGATTACAGAATCATTACACATCCCGCTTTAGGTCTACTGTAAGTCTTCAACAGATAGCTAAATTTTATAATTGCTTATATTGAATACATTTGTATACGACAAATTAACCATTTTCTAATTAATCCTAGGTTTTTACGGCCCTGACATAGCAGCGCCTTTTTGAAAACATATTGTGGGGAAAGGAGAAAATGCTGGTTACCAGCATTTTCTCCTTTTCCCAAGCTGTTTTCTACCCTGCTAGAAACAAATTTCAACTTGCGAGTTACGGTAAATTTTTGTCTGCAAGAGCTCTCAATTTGGGCCGGTCTAAAATTTTGTCGTTTGGCAAAGAGTTAAATATTGTTGATTGTTGGAACAATAGCTAGTCTTTGAAAGGAAGAAAACATTGCGGAAGACAGCGGTAGATAATCTGGATGGTTATAATTTTGTCAGATCCAATGAAACTGGTCCGACAAGGTGAACATAAGTTCTGAAAACACCATGCTTCATGGTGCCAAGGCATGGAGGTAGCATTCATTACTTTCTCACCGCTGATCGTAGTTTCAACGATGATTATATGGGAAAGCGGGTACTGCATTTTCGAAGAACATTGTGCGAAGTACTGGCAAAAAAACTCCAGGAAAGTGTGGATAGGTGAACTGTCAGCCGCGATATAACGGAAATAATGTCTAATAGGGCATTTAACAACAAACAATAGAAATAACTAATTTGTCCAAAACAAGTTTGAAAATGCCGGTGTAACGCAGAGAATTGACTCTCCCCTACAAATGACCAACGGGTCATTTCTCTACATAGTATAATGACGCTGGGGTTATTTCTCTACGTAGTATAATTACCTGGGTCATTCCTCTACGTAGAGAAATGACCCATGGGTCATTTTGTTCGGGAAGGTAATTTCTCTGCATTACACCGGAACGCTTTCAAGAGTAACAGTTTTTTACGAACATTAAAGGAATGTTATTCTATCAACATTCTCATTATCCTACCGTAACCAGTCTCTTTAAGGAACAGCCTCAGTGATGTTACCTTAACCCTTTCCCAAACGACAAATTTTAGACTCTTCCAAACTGAATGAGTTCGCAGATGAAGATTTTAAATTCGATAAAAATGGCAAAGAGTTCTCGAAAAGGGTAGAAAGCGCTTTGAAAAAAGAGAAGAAATTACTCGTTACAAGCAATTACTTACGGTGTTCCCAAAAGACTTGAATTGCAGACACGTAAAAATAAGGTCTTGTTTAGGAAAGGGTTAAAAATGTTTAAATCTACCAGTGTGTACATGTATTAAACCGGATACGTAAAAGTGTATGTGCTCTAGCAGAAAGGGAACTTAGTGCATTCTCGTGATGTATGATTTCACGTATGTCGTCACTGTATTATTAATCCATAAAATGGTCCATTTCGTACTACAACGTACTGAATTATAAAGTAAGCTAGTGTTTTCATCTGCAGAAAATTAAACAATGTGTTCAGCGAAAAAGTTTGGTTCTGGACAACCTGCCTAAACTACACATGCTGACCTGAATCAATATTTTTCGCGGACGCATTAAGCCTCTTAAACAGAGCATGGCTCGTCTATGTACTTCTTCTTTGATATTCAGGTCTACATGCAAACTGCGAAGTTTCATCGCTGTGGCTATAAATAAAGACTATTGTTTTTTTTTCCAGGAAACTAAGATTTACACTTTCCGGATGAAAGCCGCAGCGATTTGCAGACAAAGAATTCAGTTCAAAACAGTGATGTTGTTCTTTTTTTTTTTTAAACAAGTACATTTTTTCCAAACCGGAGAACATGTGGGTACAAGCATTTTCCCCTTTTCTCCGAATGATTGCAAAAATGTGAAAACGCTTTCAAAATAAAATTTGATCTGCTACTTTCTGTCATACCCAGGCAATATATGACCTTTTTTTCTGCAATTTAAAGGGGCCGTTTTGTTAATTCTGGGCTCTTAAAAGATTAAAGCGTGTATCTTCTGTACCGTAAAAAAAAATGGCGATAGGGATTTTTGGTACTCTTGATTGAACAAAAAAAAAATAACATTTCGTTCACAGACATATAACGCACTATTCATCTAAATATAAAGTAATCATAGTCATAGTGCGATCCATAAAGTCCACCAGGGTAATCCACTGTAAAGGTTGGAAAAGTGATTTGTGGATATGAAGGCGGTGTAGGCGTGGTTGTAGTTGTGGAAGTAACTGCAGGCCTGACGTCAACGCATGTCTGGAGAGCAGATACCAAGTTGGTACAGTATCTACTGTAGGTGTTCGGGTATCGACAATAGAAATCTGAAATGGTTGAAAAAACTGTGCTAGTATTTCATCGACTGGCACAGTCGAAGTGTCCGACGTACTTGCATAAAAAGTGTTTTGCATTTGATAACTGACTATTCTTTCACTTGTGTGGATCCACTATTTGAATAAGAAGATAATGCATTATGTTATTCTAAATCCATGTAATAAAGAATATGTAATATGTGATAGATAATGCAATGAATCTTACAATAAAATCGGTTGTATTCACTACACAGCCATTGTGGAAGCTTGGTCTTTTCAACGATAAAAGTTGAAGTAGATACTTCCTTAGGAGTTGAAACCAAAGCTCTCGATATTGTAGATGACGACAGTGTCCGTTTCTTTTCGATCCTTGTGTGTGGAGGTGGTCTTGATGGTGGAACTATTGAAGTATATGCTGTTACACTCGGCTCGGTCGACGATGATATAATATTATCATGACATAAACTGAAAGGAGGTAAAGGTGGGGCTGGAAAGAACTTTGCTTCAACATCAGCATCTACAAACATTAAAACGGTCTCATGAAACGCCGTTAAACAACAAATTAAGTCAAACGTACATTTAATCGGATATCTATAAGATTGTAAAATTGACAAGGCGCAGACCTTATAATTTTTGCAAGAGACAACACAAAGTTTGTCTTTCCAATTTTGAAATTATTTTGATTCTGCAAATTTAATGTAGCAAAAGTAATTGCAAAGTTACCAAACCTTTGTTGAGCACAGTCGACGAAAAATGTTGAAGCAATTGATCGCGGATATCGGTTGTATCTGAAAATAAATATAAAAGTATATTTGCAGATGAGTTGATGGTGTTCCCTCGTAGCAATGAACACCGTTTTAATTTCTTATGCCGACAGTTTAAACCAAGATTACACTCCTCAGATCGTGCAATCTAGTCTTGGATCTACACTGCACCCTTTTTTCCAGATATTCTGAAAAAAGAACAGCTCTGAAACTGCGATATCATGCATCTGTAGTACTAACTAAGAATGTCAAGTTTACTCATATATCACTACAAGGTTACTATACAGGTATTAGCAAAAAGATAGAAGCCCTGTGTAGATCTGAAAAGGTCAAAGAGCACATACGATTTCAGCTTTAAACGGTACTCGAGTTACGTTAAACTTTATGTCTTTTTGAAAATGTGTAGTTCGCATGAATGATAAATTTAGTATTTCATTTGTGTCATACAGTTTTGAACTGACCTGTTGGCCACTGAATTGACACGTTACAAACATACGACTGAAATAGCTTGGTCTGTATTCAGCAACATAGTTAGAACATCTAGAAACAGTACATGTATCTAAATCAATGTCAAAAACTAGGCCCCAAGATTGTTTCCTACTAAAACAATAAAACCAATGTTTAAACATTCGTTGTTATAGCGCATGGGTATATATGAAATGAAAATTTTGACCCCTCTGTTATGAATGCAGTGTAAACGGAGAGAAAATTTTTGTTAGACGGCAGACATTGGTTGTACGACAACTCTCTACTCGTATATGAGAAGACAGGTTATCCATTCAGTAATTAATTGTCACTGGGTAATAGCAGTGTTTTACCGACCTAACTCTATATCTGACCTTATACATAACTATTTCGTTTTAATGACGCTAAGAAAACTAGCTCTTGAAAATTGTTCTAATTGGAGAAATGTCTAGTAACTAATATAAGATTATTCAACACTTTCAGACAAGGTCTTCTACCATTTAGAAAATAAAACTCCATCATTTCAGTCATATTTGATTTGATGTCAAGTGATTTCAGTATGGACAAGTCCAATGTTATGGTCTGCCGTTTGATAAATCAGTTTTTACTTTTCGTCTTCACTTTCTTCCTTGGTTTCCCTCGTTCTCGGTACATTCTAAAAACTTCGATAGCGCCAGTCATCCTTAGGCACCTAAGTGCAACTCAAGGCGCTTTGTAGACAATGTGAATAAAGATTTAACTGTACAGAACGTGCAGCTTGACGTTTTATCGACACACTGTCCGGGAAAGTAAGACCTTTTACGACGTTAAAATTTTATAATATCAATATTTTGTGTTTCAATGTCGGCTGCAAACTTTCATGTAATTTGAGAAAAAATAGGTGTTATTTTTAAAGTGCCCCGTTTTACCATTCGCCGATCTGTTTGATAAACAAAACTGTGATGCAATTGTATCATGAATATTCTGTAGATCATGTTAAAATATAGCTCGAACGTTGATTAACTATTCAATCAGTTCTATGAATGATCAATTCTATGAATGATATCAAGAGTATCATGCAGTCTACGTTTGCTTCTACAGCTTTTTATTTTGTCATTTTGTCATTTACAAGACTTTAGTCTAAGGTATCTATCATATAAAACCGCATGTACGAACAACCTGACTTATCGTGGGAGAATACTGCCGCACACGTTGTCATACGATAAAAAAATTTGTCTATGTATAGAAAGTTTTCCTTACTTGTACAGTCGATTTCATCAGAGAGGTCAAAGCAGTCGGGCACACAATCACATCGTAAACACAGACCATCAGGCTTGTTACTACAACTATATTGACTGCAGGCTAGAAATACAATCAGTTTACAGATATTGTACATAGTATTTTTTTGTCAATGAAAGAACGTTTAGCAAACTCTACAGCATGTTTTACAGATTTCTGTCCGAGTTAAGCAATTAAAATACATGTAGTTAGAATTACAGCTTGTGTAAGCTTTAAAATAGATTCTTTTTGTATTCATTTCTTCCTTTTTATTTAATGACACATGACGCAAATAATCAAAGCATACCTTTTCTTCGTGAAATGCAGAAATTTAAAACCAGTTACGAGCAATAAGTTTTACGCTTTGATTTTATGAAATGTTTGCCTAAAGTTAATTAAATTTACATTATGAGTTAATGGGTGGATTTTTTCAATATGTCATAGCAAGTGCATAAATAAGCTTAACAAGACTTTAAAGTTCAGCAACGAAAAATCAGTTGTATCCATAGATACCTTTATAAAAGTAGAAAAATATAATTCAGGAAAAATGTAAAGTTATCAGTTTTCACATAAAAATGTAGATGGGTTATTTATCTCAAGAAATAAACCTCAATCGATAGCTTCATAGCACATGACCTGGTATCTCCACTGGCAAAGCATTCGTATAGTAAATAAAGGGTCCAGGGTTCGAATCACGGTCCGGTCTCTACATTTATCACTCTCCTCCAGTCACATATACATCAGTATAGAGAAAGAGACAGTGAATTTCCTGAAGTCTAGGCTGTCGTAACATAACCGCTAATTGCGTTAAAAACGTTAACAAAATGCAAAAAATATTATCTTACCTTTGTCGGAAAAGATCAGTAAAAACAACAGTATAGATAAAGTGCCCTTGCCAACTGACATTTAAATTATATAGTTTTACTAACTTTTAAAAAAAACTTTTAAGTCCTTCAAATAAAAGATCTGGACATGTTGTTCACAAAATAAAACCCAATGTATATTTTTGTGTAGAGAAAAATGGTTCAGTCCTTTACCGGGGCAGTCCCATGTTCTAGCGAGCCAGAGTCAAAAACAGTTTTAGTAAAACATGATGAAGAAGAAAAAGTCTGGAAACCTACATTTTTTCTTGGTCCCTAAATGTAATTAACCTCTCTCAAAGACGAATACGACAATTTACACCGTGCAGAAAGTGTTGTTAGTAAATACTTTCAATGTGGACAAGTCTATAATTTGTTTTTCTGGCCAATAGTTAACAAACATTTAGATGATACATTACCCACGTGTACGGATACAGGTGTAACGAAAGATGTAAAAAACACAGTTTCTCGGACAGGTCATTAATAAACATTGTATGCCATCTTAATGAGACCCA
Source organism: Tridacna crocea (assembly GCA_943736015.1). NCBI lineage: Eukaryota > Metazoa > Mollusca > Bivalvia > Cardiida > Cardiidae > Tridacna > Tridacna crocea. The sequence goes on along the minus strand of OX031056.1, from coordinate 77,062,265 downwards.
GAATATTTATACGGTTGTTGTCACACCACACCGAAATGCTTCCGGGTCAAAGTGGTCAATAGTAGTCCCATTTTGAATTTGACACCAAACGTTACTTCTCACTACACGTGTTTTAGCAGAAAAATAGCAGTACAAGTCAAAAATAATTTTCTGATGATGACTAATAATTTTGGTGGAAACTGGGTGTAAGTTGAAATTTTCTTGGGTGACTAATTTATTCCTGTAATTACGTCATAGAAGATTGTCTTCAAGCAGACAGGGCCTTTTTTTTCCAAAATGATTATGTTTTGGGTGGAATCGCAAAAACACAATTGGTTAAGGTGACATTTTTTCAAACCCTTTACCAAACCACAAAAAATGTAGAACCTTTCAAATTAAAAGTATTTGTAGACAACAAAAAAATCACTCAATTGATGGAACTTGTTTTGATTGGGTTGAAACTGTAGAATAAAGAGAAAATGCTATATAGTATCGCTCGTTTTGCCCATTTTTTTTATTCAATAGCCTTTTCTTTCAAGGTCCATAATGTCGAAATTCTGTCCTACATGAGGTTTTCTTTTTTGTAGACAAAGCAAAGCACTAAGATTGCCAACAACTCCAATAGAGGATAAAAGATAACAACTTGCCTTTGTGTTTTTATTAAAATGAAATGTTTTATACCATTTGAATAACAAATTTTATGTATCAAAAACTCCCAATTTGTCGTCTGCATAGCTTTCTATTTGGACGAAGCTAGAATTTTGTCGTCTGTAAAGGTAGAAGGATCAAGATTACATTTTCTACCCAAAACAGACTTGCAATTGTAATACTTATGATTCTTTTTTGTTTAGGCGGACATATTTAGCTCTTTTCCACACAGGACAATTTTTGACTCGTAGAAATTGATAGTATTCAGTTCACGTGAGAAGTTCCTTGTTACTGAAATGATATTTTTTGTCTTTGAAAAGTATTAAAAACTGTGGGAAAGAGAAGAAAATGCTGCTCACTGGGAATTTCACCTTTCCCACAGTGTTTTTTAAAAGGACTCGTTCTCAAGCTTATTAAAACAGGACATTGCTGAGTTAAAGTTTCAAACTTAGGCAGCTTTGTGTGACCCAATCACCCCTTATAGATAGCGTAGATCAAGATGGAACTGTATAGAAAGTCCAGTCTGAACTTGGATCTACACTGTACAATAAGGAGAGGTCATTTCCCTCCCCAAAAAACCTTTGAAATAGTAAAATTTGGGTTTTGAGGATCGGTTTTGAAAGTTTCATCTCACTTATACAGCAGGATAAAGGTTAACTCTTTACTGAACGACACAATTTTAGACTGGTCCAAATTGAAAACACTGGCAGACGACAATATAAACGTAACTTAGAAACTGAAATTCGTCTTCCTCTTTTCCTACAATGTTTTCAAAAGGCTTCTTTCTCAGGACCGGGAATGTGGGTTAAAGAGTAAAATAATTTTTGACATTTTCAAGGTGTGAAAAAAAAGGTGGAGACCGGGGAAAAATATTGGAAGCATACAAAAGTATCCAGACCTGGCCAATTACGGACATCAGTTTCGAAAATGACATCCATCTCATAAAATATCAACTACAAAAATAAACTTAGATGAAGCCTCCCTATAAAGCTGACACGAGCTGGATAGTTAGGGTGATTGACAGTCAGGGGACATTTATACATCTGTCATAAATCATGTTTATTTCGTCTTATTACCATGGTTATTGTACATTGTTTCTGAATCTTACAATTTGGAAAAAAAAATGGGTTAAACACTTCATCAGACAAGAAACAATCAACTTGTTCAAATTCTAAAATTTGCAAATGAAAATTTCAGAGTAAATCAAATAATAGTCTTTGTCTTTCGCAAGCTAGAAAACAGTGTGGGAGAAGGACTGATTGATTGATTGACTGAATTGTGTTTTACCACTCCTCAACATTATTTCACGTTTCACATTATGTCACGGCGAGAGTTCACATATTCATGTGTGTCCTGGATTACATCAGTCCTAGGACAGAGCTCTGAAGTTTGTTGTCCAAGGGCACTCCAGTTAATAATAGTAATAAAAAAAAAGAGTGCTACTCAATACAGAGGAGGGGGGGGGGGGCAATCGGATCACGAATCAAACACTTTACCATTGAAACACGCAGCACCCCAGTGGCAGGAGAAAACACTTTTCACTTGTATTTTCTCTATGTGAAATTTTATTTCCACCTCTTCGTCAGGATCGAAAAAGACTGGATTTGTTTGATAAATGGTTAAGACAATTTCTAATTGCTGTCAAGGAATATAATTAGCTGACAAACTTCAAAAGATGTTAATTTCGTATCAAAAACATAGAAAAATAAATAAAAACCAAAAGATAATAATAATAATAATAATAATAATATATTTGATAATCATTTGATTTTTATCACGGATAACGCATTTTGCAATGTCCATGCTCTGCCAAAAGGGGGAATCATACATGTCCGAGGTGAATTATATCACATAAAAGGGGGAATCATACATGTTCGATCTTTCACCGACAAAAACAAATACTCTATTTATTTCATGCTTTTAACCCTTTCTGGGAGGAGCTTTATCAAAATCCAGTACAGTTCTATTCAGTTATTCCCCGTGGCGTATCCCTCCCGCATAACAACGCATTACAATATTACGTCAAGCGCGAGAAATGTAAGGTAAATGACGTCATATTTCCATCTGGTTGTGAGTCGCGTGCAATTTACCGAGGTAAATAGAATTTAAAAATGGTTATTTTTACCGATCGTACCTGTGGAATATTGAAAAATATTTTCACTGCTATTTCTTGATCTCCTACGTGAAAGCATGAAATAAAGACCAGTCATTTTCATTTGCATGTTTGTGTAACTCAGTTGATAGAACTGCTGACTTTTCGTTTTGATGGTCGTTGGTCCGAAGTCTACAAGACACAAATTACATATACCGTATATTATTGCATAAAACGTGCCTTTTCGGGCCGTTATAAGCATGTATTAACGGGTAAAAATCGGGCGGTTAACGGGAGAAAACGTGTATTAATCAGTCAATTCACGCGCCGTTAACGCCCGGGTTTGTACTATCAATATCCTCGATTCGGGCCTACCTTGTAAACAACGTTTGTCCTCGTCAGATTTTCCCTAGACTCCGACCATCAAACTGTAGGAATTCGTACCATATTCGATCGTTTTCATGGCATGTCTTTGATGATATTAGTACACCACAAACAAACCTTTGCACAGAATCTCAGTCTAATCGAGATCTGAACAAAAATTCACCCGTGAAATGTACTCTAAACCAGCTACATCCCACCCACTTTTCAACGTGATCGGTCTGCCTCGCTTGATGTATATCGAACTCTCTGTCGCCTTCAGTTACAGAAATTTATATCCACGCATTCATCCTAGTTGTAATCGTCCAAATGTGTGCAAGTTTATTCCACATAAGTCCAGTGTGTATTAAAAATCAATAAAAGTGTATTTACAGCGAGAGAATCAAAACTGGCATACAGGACTAACGGCCCTTTCCTAATCGTAACAAAAACTTCTTCGCCGACTTCCGGTTTTGACCCATTTGCGTACAGTACATTTGAAATTCGCTTATTTGCATTTCTATGGAAATATTTTTGCTATCTGTGCAAATTATTGTTAGAATACCTTTAATTTATGCAATAATAGCGTTAATTCACGTTTTTTTCGGTCGTTAACATTCGCAGAGGCCCTCAAAATACTTAAACACCCTCGTGCTTCGCACTCGGGCGTTAAAGCATTTTTCGGGCCTCTGCGAATGTTAACGACCTCAAAAACGTGAATTAACCCTATATTATTGCATAAAACGTGCCTTTTCGGGCCGTTATAAGCATGTATTAACGGGTAAAAACCGGGCGGTTAACGGGAGAAAACGTGTATTAATCAGTAAATTCACGCGCCGTTAACGCCCGGGTTTGTACTATCAATATCCTCGATTCGGACCTACCTTGTAAACAACGTTTGTCATTGCCAGATTTTCCTTAGACTCCGACCATCAAACTGTAGGAATTCGTACCATATTCGATCCTTTTCATGGCATGTCTTTGATGATATTAGTACACCACAAACAAACCTTTGCACAGAATCTCAGTTAAATCGAGATCTGAACAAAAATTCACCCGTGAAATGTACTCTAAACCAGCTACATCCCACCCACTTTTTAACGTGATCGGTCCGCCTCGCTTGATATATCGAACCCCCGGTTGCCTTCAGTTACAGAAATTTGTATCCACGCATTCATCCTAGTTGTAATCGTCCAAATGTGTGCAAGTTTATTCCACATAAGTCCAGTGTGTATTAAAAATCAATAAAAGTGTATTTACATCGAGAGTATCAAGACTGGCATACAGGACTAGCGGCCCTTTCCTAATCGTAACAAAAACTTCTTCGCCGACTTCCGGTTTTGACCCATTTGCGTACAGTACATTTGAAATTCGCTTATTTGCATTTCTATGGAAATATTTTTTGCTATCTGTGCAAATTATTGTCAGAATACCTTTACTTTATGCAATAATAGCGTTAATTCACGTTTTTTCGGTCGTTAACATTCGCAGAGGCCCTCAAAATACTTTAACACCCTCGTGCTTCGCACTCGGGCGTTAAAGCATTTTTCGGGCCTCTGCGAATGTTAACGACCTCAAAAACGTGAATTAACCCTATATTAGTTTGACTTTGACCCTAATTCAGAGTAAACAGTCGAGTCCTCTGGATTTTTCCTTACAAAACACAATTTTCTCTTCCCTCCCCTCGCAAATATAATACGAAATTGTAAGCTAATGCAAAAACGTCTTTATTGCTTAACCAAGCTTCTTGGCGCAGTAAGTACATTTTTTTGCGGATGATGTAGATTAGGGTCAGGCTGCACAGCACTTGCAGTAAGATCTTTCATATACATAGCCCGATTTTTTTAACCGACGAAAAGAACTTTGAAATCGCAGTTGTTTATTTTTTTTTCTTTGGATTTTTCTTCATTTCATCAAGCAATTTAAAGGGTTTACGTGTGTTCTCACGACTTTCGCATTCAATGATTGATAGTGTATGTCATCCGGGAAAAAATTAATTTGAGCAATACTCTGTGAAAAGGGGATTAAATGCATTAGTTAAAAAAGATTTAGTCAAGAAAGTCTGTGCAGTCCCGGCAGGCTGACCTGGGTCGATACCTTTTCTGCTATTGGCAAATATTTTGCATGTCAATGGACCAGTCTGCCTCTAGATTCAGTGAATTCTTAGAAAACAAATGGAATTTATGAATCACCACATTCATACCCCCTTTTCACAGAGCAGAACACATCTTTTACTTCGTGTATATGTTTTACAAAGGCACGGACAAAAATTTATAGAACAACTTCGTACGGATTTAAACAGCTTCAAAAAAAGTCTGAATGTCTAGCTTGACCTTTCTCCAAAAACCGTTTATTTAATCGACCCTTGCTAACAATGCCGTTTAAAACATAGCGTAAAAAGTAGAAAAAATGTCGTTTAAAACATCACGTAAAAATAAGAAAAAATGTTGACCACAAACATCGCCTCATTCTCCAACAATGTTTTCCACCATTTTATTACCATGACGAATTCCAGCATATGAACAGCATTTGTTTTACCTTCTGCAAGCACTGGAAATATGGTCGAGCGTAAATTTTTGTCGTCTGGAAACCCTAACCCTAACCCATTACCACATAATCCCGACCTGTTTAAGGACCATGAGAAAATTGATATTTGAGTATATTGTTGGAAAAGGTGAAAATGCTGGTAACCAGAGACAATTACAATCATTTCAACTTCAGTGTATGATATTTGTCGACTACAAATGCTTCGAGTTAGGACCTGTCTGTATATTTATTGGCTGGTAAAGGGTATAAAACTGTAGACAGTGTAATTATATATAATATAAGGCAAAAACACGGCCATAAATAAAATCGTGGATGGCTACATGCCTCATTTAAAGTTTTTGGGGCCAATTTCTTTTTTCGGAATGTCTAATGCACAACAGCTAAATATATAAGTAATACGTATTAATTACAAATACGCTTCGTGTCGTATAAATAAACCATTAACCGTAAGGCTGCAAAGCGCGACTCACAGACCTATTGCGGAAAGTGCAGATTAAGATCAGACTGCACAGAATGTGCAGTCTGGTCTTGAATCTACACCATCCAATAATATCTCTTCAGCACCAATATCTGGGTTATCACTGACGGGTTGAATGTTTTATTTCTTTTTATTAGCAGGATTATGATAAAACGGCTAAATTGTCAGATTTCTGCAATCTTCTAAAGTTTTCAAACACACTTCTCTATGTAATACAAATACAGGTTGATATCTTCAAGGCAAACATATGAACTCCACTTCTTTTGAAGCCTGCCAACACAATCTATTGAACTGAAAATGTGTTTTATCCTTCTTTGATATATCAGGCGAATGATACAGATTTTAGACAATACTGCATGTTCCTTACAGTCTGATGCTGATCTAAACCTTGCACAAAAAGTCAGTTTTTGCAAATGGCACTGAGAGAGAGAGAAATGTTGTTGGAAGCACGTCTATTTGTTTCGATAAAGCACAAAACAAACCGACATTTGATGTAGTTTAGACATATAAATTCGTGTTAAACATGCATATATACATGTGGTATTATAATTGACTTGTTGTCCATTCCATAGCCTGGACATATTTCGATTCATTAGTATATAGGTAACACTACTTATGACATTTTGTGACACATACATGTACGTAATTATTGTCTTGCATTTTAGATGGTCACTGTTTAAACCCTTAGGCTGGTAAAGGTAAATAAAGGACCTTTTGCAGACAATGTAGATCAAGATCAGAGTGCTCAAACGTGCAGTCTGGTCCTGATCTTCCAGTAAAGACATAATTTTCCCCAATGAGTAATTTACCATTGATTCGATGATGATCATGTGGGAAAGTAGCCAGTGGCTTGGAAAGAAAATTGTGCAAAGCACTGGTACAGGGAACTCCAGGAATGCATGGATAGGTGCATTGGCCGCCCGATATAACTGAAAAAATGTTGAAAACGGCGCTAAACACCATACAATCAATCAATCAATCGATAAAAGTTAAGATGATATATCAGTAATAGCGAGTAGCCATGTCCGTCATCACGACATTCTTGATCTGACATGAGTTGGCTTTTGAGATAAGATTTTATTGAACGAGTCTGGGGAAATGTTATCAAGCGAGTCTTTGGAGAACTTAATAACATTTTCCTTGCCGTGTTTAATAAAATCTTATCTCAAACGCCCACAAATGTCAAATTCTCTTTATCACATTACGATATTTCACAAAATACAGATCAGATGATGCAAAAACATTCATCAATAAACCAGCGGTATTTTCTTTGACACCCATTCACTGGCAAGAAATTCTCCATGCATATTTTTTCCACCGAATTTGAACCTCACTATAGATCTGATGGTTCACTGTTCATACTATCCTTTAACTCTTTGCCCCACGACAACAATTTAGACTTGTCCAAATTCAAAACATTTGCAGAAGACAAAGTAAACGAGACTCAAAAATTGAAACCTGACTTTCAAAGAGTAGAAAACATGAGGGAAAAGGAGAAACCAGCATTTTCTCCTTTTCCCACAATGCTTTTAGAAGGCTTCTTCTGCTGGGTTGTAAAAACCAGGAATTGTTTGATTAAGAAATAATATTCTTTCTATCGTGGTATATCGTTCAATAAACCACAGTTGTGAGTTATGAGGCACAATAAATAATCCACGAGGGCGATTGCCCGAGTGGTTATTCATTGCGCCTCATAACTCACAACGTGGTTTATTGAACGATATACCACGATAGAAAGAAGATTATTTCGATTCTAACATGGCCAATTCTTAATGAAAGGAAAACAAGTTTAAACTAACAGTAAAAACGCAGATGAAGATCATGTTCCATTTAATAACTCACTCATTGAATGACGTCACTCTACATTGATTGTCGCAGATTTTACCACGTTTTCCTTGCACTGTCTTTATAGAGCCAAAGTCGCATGTCATGTTAGAATAAAAGGTTAAGATTCAGAGCCTACTCCTAACTCAAGTTTTTATGAAAGATGCATGTTACAGACAAAATCTTTATGGTACCGACTTTTTGTATGCAACCCGACCGCATTTTTCATTGCCCTAGGTCAAGACTTAACTTTGTCGAGAAACCAATAAATTAGCAGAATTTCTTCAGAAATAGCTGTCTTTAATAATAGTACGGTCACAAATCAGTAAATGCCGCCTGCCGGCGTGGTAACTGCCAGTTTTCACTCAAAGTCGGCCGGTGGCAGTCCGGTGGCAGCTCGGTGGCAGGCACAATCGGCAGGCGGCATTTTAGACGCTGCTAGGACGCCGCTGAAGTTTTAAGAAAAAGTTAAAATTCTGACTGCCACCGGCCGATTTTTTCCAATTGTGGGTGACGTAAGGGCGCCACCGGGCGCATTTCGTGGTCGCGCGGTGGCAATCAAGCGGCAGACGGGCGGCAGCGCGATTTTTACTCGGTCGTCACGGGGTTCGAGGGCCTTCAATCTTCGGCCGGCGATCGGTAGGAATTAAATGCCACTCTCCAGCATCCGGCCTGCTACCGTTATGCTACCGACATGCCACCGTGCGATTTCAAAATACCTGCCGGCGGTAGGGCAGAGATTGAAAAGCAGATGGAAGGCGGTTGTTGGTATTGGTAGGTGGCAGGATAGCGATCTGCCGAGTGCAGACTCCCGGGCCCCTGAATATAAATCCGAGGCTATTCACAATAAAAAATTGTCGTCATGGCGATTCTGACAGCACCAGGGCGACTCAGAGACTTGCGTATTGTTGGGTTGGGCTCTGGTCTCTTGCGCTTCGGTGCTGGCGCTTTGTCCTGCCCCTTGCCTTTAGGGGGCAACTTGTTGGAAGGAAAAATTTCTTAAAAATTAGATCTATTTATCTTGTGGTTGATAATAATGCTGAACACTTTGTAGTGATACGAGAGCAATCTAGCTACATATATCCCCCGTAAACCAGCCTGCCGCCGTCAGATTATCGGGCGGGCGCCTGTCGGTGGCAGTTCGAACGCCCGATCGCCGGGCGGTGTCAGTTGTAAATGGTCGATGTCCGCCAGGTCGCCGGGCGGTGGCAGGTAAAATCTGACGGCTGCCGGACTGTCGCCTAACTGCCACCGGCCGACACCCTGATAACACCCCACACCCCTCGAACTTAAAAAACTGCCTGCCGCCGCCCGGAACCCGCCAGGCGGCCTTTTACTGGCAGTTATTTATGACCACTTTCACCGATTTGTAAAAAATCGGCCGGCGGCATGTAATTTTAAGAATCCACCGATGTCTAAAAATCGGCAGGCGGCAGTTTCACATTGTGACCATAGTGTAAGCTACCAGCTTTTCTATACTAGAAAATGGTGTATCACATTGACCGATAGATGGAGTTTATTTCATAACCTTGTAATTAATATGGGGAAATATTTGCCGAAAAAGGGAAAGGAATGCAATAATAACGAGTGTCGTAAGACACGAGAATTTTTATTTTCGCGGATCTTTCCCATTTGAGGCAAATAGTTTCCCATATTAACCACAAGCTGATGAAATAAATTATATATATTATATTCCTCTGATTATTTTGCCACTTTTAAAACTAGTGATCTCAAGTCAATTAACCAGATAAACGATATTGTCAAAAAAAAAAAAGAGACTTGTCTTGGGTAGGAATACATCATAATGCAATACACATTCGTGACATATATACATTTTGGTCACCATTGTTTTTCTGTAGTCGATGTAGTAGAATGATTTTTAGCAAAGTAGAACAAAAAAGTAGTTCCAGATTTTCGGCAGGAGGAATATAGTCACTGTGACGGGGAAATAATTTACCCCAGCTTAAATTGCGCCATGTCTTTACCCATAACATTTCTCAAAATAGATAAATGAAATATAATGATTCTGTTTACTTCCGTCCTCTTTCTTAACTGCTTACGTGCAAAACTTGCTTAAGCGGTTTAGGTAAGCAAGCATCGAGGCTTTAAAGATGGGGCCCATTTGAATTCGTGTATCATCGCCTTTCATCGGCAAGATCGAACGGATTCGGTTAAGACTCAGGCAATCCGTAATCGATTTGCGGAAACAGCATATAGTGGCCGATCGATCACGGATTAGCCAAGTCTTTGCCTAATTTATAGTGTTTTCGGCGATGAAAGGCCATATTACAAGAATCCCATTAGAGTGCCCTAACCTTACAAATATAACTGCAAAATTTTACGATTTGAGTCAATCTCTGCATATCTTTACGTACGAAAACTCATACTTTTGGACAAGGCAGGAATCGTATTTGCGTATATACAGTTCCTCCCCTTCCCCTTCCTCCTCCCCCCTCCCCGGAAAAATGCATAAACCTTCACAATTTAAAGACAGACCTGGGCTCCGTTTCACCAAGGTATTAACGAACAAAATTTGCGTAAGATTTACGTAACTATAGTATAGTGGCATTAATCTGCTACGAGATACACGAAAACTATCATAGTTTTGATGTATCTAGTAGCAGATAAATGCCACTATACTATACTGTCTTGTAGCAGATTCTGCCACTATACTATAGTATCTCGTAGCAGATACATGTCACTATACTATAATGTCTCGTAGCAGATTAATGCCACTATACTATAGTATCTCGTAGCAGATACATGTCACTATACTATAGTGTCTCGTAGCAGATTATGCCACTATACTATAGTTACGTAAAACTTATGAAGATTTTGTTCGTAACTACCTTTAGTAAAACTGGGCCCTGGCGGGTAAACAAATGTATGTAACAATCTTTATTTCTCTGTAAGAAGTTGCTAGCTTTTCGTTGACAGACGATGCTGCTTCACATTTGCAAATATAAGAGCCATGTTCTGGCAAAAGTAGGCTTAATACATCTCCGTGATACACGATACCAAGCAAGCCATCGCAGGGTTATGGATCCATAACATCCACTTTCATAACAACCGCATTGATCATCAGATAGAATGGTCTTTTGACATACAGAAAATGGAAAAAATATGGAAAAGCATCAGTCCAGGCCAGTCTGCTTGGACTGCGAAGGCTGACCCGGGTCGAAATTTTTATGAGATGCAATAAGCCCCCTTTTTCACAGAGTGTTGCCCGTGTATTTCTGCTTCCATACCTAAAGCCTAACCAAATGTATGTCACAATCACGAACTTGACAGACATTATACACATCAGTTGTTATAGCTCGCGATAAAGGCAAGACTGTGACGTGACAGGGTAATCATTGGTCCCTGTCCGAAGTGAGCCCGCTCAGTTGAAGTGCAATAATGGACTAATAACTAACCAATTATAATTCCTCTCCGTCTTACTGACTTCGGCTTCTCGACAGTCTTTGGAGTGTTTGTAATGGAATTACGTAGCTTTATTGTTTTTGTGTTGGTTTCGTTTGGTTTTGGAGGTAATTTTGTGTTCTGCAAAATATCATAATTTTGATTTGTGGTTTTGTTTGTTTTGTGTTTAAGACCGTTTTCAAGCAATATTTCAGGTAAAATACGGAGACTATCCAAGCTTTCAAAGAGTTTGTTTTGCCAACATTTCGTACAGTATTCTTTCCAAGAACTTGGCCACTTTCGGACATACATTAATGACCCCTGTAAACTAAATAAAGTTAATATTTTTTATTCAATGCGTACAATATATGTCTAACAATTAGATATAATTCCGGTAATTGTTTTGCATCGCTTTTAATGTGAACCAGTCTTACCTTTAAGTTGCTAAATACATACAGATTAAATTCTTGTATTTTTTTCTATTTCAAATGTAGTTTAGGTGAGAAAATCTCCTTACTGAACAATATAGATTCAACATTATGCTGCACGATCTGTGCTGTGTGATGTTGATCAGCAAAAGTCATTTAACCATTTAACACACAATCTAAAATCTAAATGACAAGGAAAGTCTTAAAAAAATTAAGGTTGGTAACCAGCATTTTTTCCTTTTCTCTAAGTATTTTCTTCTACCCTTTCATTGATATTTTCATCCGTTGGGCCATAAATAATTCCTCGTCTCCAAATTTTTCATTTTGTACTCTCCCAAAATTTCGTTTTGTGACAAAGAGTTCAGAAACGACAATTTATTGTTTCATAAAGTTTTTGAAATATATTATCGTTTCATTTATTGTGCAATTCTTTTCTTATTTTTTACTTATTACTTCGACTTTAAATGTTTATACAACGCAAAAATTTCAGACTTACCTATAGCAGCCCCCACCCCCCGAAAGATTTTTTGACTACGCAACAAATTTGTCGTGATTAATAAAATTTGCGATTTTGATCCTTTTTGACATTGATTTCATTAGCTGTATTCCTCAGAGTTATCTCAGAGTTATTGTGTGATCATGTTTTGAACATTCATGATCGAATTAACAGTAAGAGTTCTACTCAAATAAAAATGAAAATTTTGTTTTTCAGTTTTTTGCCAAAACCAACAAGATTGCTGCATGAATGAACTCTGTCCATATTATTGCGTGCGATGCGACGGTACCTCACAGTGTTTTGACTTGTCAGATGAATTGGGATGCAGTAAGTAACTTGTGCTCTGTTTGCAGAGTTATGCCTAATTCTTGAGAGTTAGAAAGTCATGCCAAGGATGAAAGAGCGGGGAACTCGACTTTGATCTGGACAATTTCAGAAGCCAACCTGTTTTCTTACCAGGAAGTTTACCTTAAAACGTCTTTATCATTCAAAATTTGAGGTGCTCTCCTGATATCAATACTAGTTTTAGGGCTACAGTTAGAGCATCAAAATCTGTCGAAAGTAGGTAAATCATTTTATAAACATACGGGGAAACTGTTATACTTTTCATTTCAACTTGGGTCCGTATTTACCAATTATTCCTAAGAAATGTACCTGTCTAATTTTCAAGAAATTTCTAAATTTGAAAGTAGCAAAATGCAACTTGTAGATTCGACTACAGAAATATGCTTTCTATAATGGTTATTGCAATAATTGACGTATTAAGTGCAAACACGTGTAAACTGTCGCCTGATAATATCATTAGTCAATGTAGCTGACCTTTATTGACACATATACTGTGCACATAAAGCGACGCTGCATAAATTTGTTTTGTTCGAAAATGAATAATTAAGGATTTACAAACAAACCTGAAGGACAAAAACCGATTTGTGTCACAGTCATTTGCCACTTTCCCGTTATCAAACTCCAAGAAACTGGTAGTTTTATAAAGATATCTTATTGTTGAACTGTTATTTCTTAAACATGCAATTCTGAGATGAAACGATCCTGAGTTAGACGGCTTTTAAACAAATATGGGAAAGGAAGAAAATGCTGGCTATCAGATTCGCAATAATTTGTCATCCATAGATCCAGGATCAGACTTCGCGTTCTGTGCAGTCTGATTTTGATCTCGGCGGCCTGCAATACCCCTTATTTGCTTTTGTTGCTAAAAGGTTAAGGCCGTTTCAGTTATTTTACGTCTTAGTGTCCAGGAGGGCTTCTATTGACAATATGCTTTGCGTATGTTTGCTGAACACGGTACCTCGACTCTAAATATTTGGATTTTGAATTGGATGAAACTAAGACGACGAATAAAGCTATTTGAAAAATAGGTGAACACTTAAAAGTAGCTAAGGAATGATCAAAAGATTATTGGTTACAGCGAATGCTAGCTCGAATGCTAGCTCAGCTGCAAGTAAATCTGTCATCATTTCATCTTTACATTTCGGTACCGAATTACTGCCATTTTAACACTTTGTGTTCGCTCAATGGCGATGGTTAACATGACAGGTTTGGAGATAAACTAGACTAGTTGGTCACCGTTTCACAGGACCTTCTAAACTATTGTATCATAACTCCTAACACAACATATACGTATTTCAGGTGCAGAGGGCGATAAACTATTACAGTCCTACGAGAAGCCACCAATCTTTGTGCCGTTTGTGTTGAAAACACTGAAAGCACAGCTACGTAAAGAAAAAGAGTCTGTTGTTTCCTTATTTCCAAACAGACAATGTATAACTCAGCAAAAAACAAAAGTCGCAAGTGTGACACGTACAGAAAATACATATAATGTAGTTAAAGAAAGTAATAACAAAACTCAACCCGTTTGGTCTCTTTTAATGAAAACTTTGAATGGCGAAAGTGTACCGCTCCAAACAACAAAACCACCAACAACAACGACAACAGAAATACCTGTCTGGCTACAGTTACTGCAGAAGCTTCAAGCCGAGCAACAGAGACGGTCCATGACAACAACTACAACTACGACAGCACCTACAACAGAAGATTGGTTCGCAATTTTGAAAAGCATGATAGAGACTGTAAAGAAGGATGAAAAAACAACTTTGGCAACTGTTGAAACAAAATCAACTTCAATACCGCAAACAACGATATATAGTGAAACAATAGAAGAAAGTACCACGACAGATCCTAGTACAAAGTTTATTAGCCCCGTAGCTAGCGAAGTTACGATACCCATAAATAATTTGTCAACGCCCTTATACATTGAAACTACCACGATAGACTTTAAGCAGACGACACTGACACATGATACGTTGAATTCAAAAGATAAGAATACTGATAAAGGAGCAAATACAAACAAAGAGGTTGTAACAATTGAACCAATAACTATAGCACACAATGCATCATTGTTATCAAATGACACGCTGAACGGTTTGGAAGCAAGCACTGCTTTGAATTCTATCAACTCTACAGTAATAGACAGGACGGTGCACTTTACAAAATTGAAAAGTAGGTACCATGCCAATGAAACAACATTAGAAAATTCGATGACTGAATCACTTGTTCCTATCCCATTAGATAAAGTCATATATGGAACAGTTAGTGTACTGTCAACAAGAGAAGATCCAATTCTAGAAGGAAACAATACAAAGAGGGTAGACAGTATTACTCAAGTATATCCGGGTTCGAGAAATGCTAGTACAATGTACAACATTGATAAAACAATCGGGGAAACTACTATAAAAATGATTAGAGATGAAAATGTTACCGGCATTCCTATTAAACTTCAGAACGACGGAGCAAAAACCGAAATATCCATAAAATCCGATGCTTTTGCACAAACTACAGCAGACGACGAAAGTCCCGGCAACACATTTCTTACACGACAGCAAAACGTGTCAAAGAAAAACAGCAGTACAACTACTGCAAGTGCAGTTCAAGAATTACAGAACATGAGCAAACCTGCAACACGGTATGTCGGGAATAATGTAATATCAGTTCTAGGGAATCCATTTGTTGAAGAAAACTTCACTGAAATCTTGAATAGAACCGAAATTATTAATTCTTTTTCACTGAATAACAAATTCAAACTGACAGCAATGAATGAATCACTACAAGCGAACAATTCTCCCACATTTGATAAAAACCTATTGTCATCATTTACCACCCAAAGTATAGTAGTTGGTGAAGATATTGATAAAGGTAAGAATCAGAATTCACCAGTGGAATCTGAAGGGATAATTTCCTCATCAACAGATTTAACAACAACTGAAGCAGAAATTAATTCGTTGCTGAACAGTCTAAGAAAAACGTTAAAAGATACAAGAATGTTAATAATGAATGCGACTGGGACAGATGGTTCAATGACAGGATTACCAAAAATGAACAAATCAGCAAATTCACCAAAAGTTATGAATACATCTGAACTTGAAATGTTAGGGCAACTTAAGCATGGGTTACTAACAGATTTTCAGACAGGCAATATATTTCAGAATGATACCCCGATTGATACAAGAAATACAAATCCCGTTCAAAGAACCACAAATGACAACCGTATAGAACAAAAAACAACAGAAACAGCTCAAATGATACCCGAAAATACATTGATGAAACATGAAAATTCAACTTTTCCCTTTGAACAACTTTCTGACTTTAAAACACATCACACAGCCACAGACAAATCTACTGTAGAAGCCACATCTTTAAAACCAATGCCAACTTCTTACGTAACTACTGATCAACCTATAAATGCAACAGAAACATTGGTAAACTCTGCTGGAAAACTGATTGTAAATACTGATAGCCTTGTGAACGAGAAGCATGCAAATGCAGACATTAGCAAGATTTCGATAAAAGATATGCCGAAAGGTGAAAACACAATCCAGACTAGTTCCAAAACAGTGGAGGATGTTACAAGTGACAGTAAATATCAAGCAATAGAAATGGCGTATAAAAATGAAAGTCAATTAATAAGTCATATGAGTTCTTCAAGTTCCGCTACTTCCACAAGGAACTTTCGAAATTCGGAAACGTCTCGAGGACAAATGACTAAAAACAATTTAAACTCATCCGGTGCGGTGCAAGTCACAAGTTCTTCACTTTTATCGACATTAAAGGAATCAGTGGATTTTCTATCGATTTCCTCCGAAATTAATAACGCCACAGAACCTTTTCGTAAGGATGAAGTTAACACTACAGTTCAATTATCTGAGCTAATGAGAGCAAACGCGTCTTCCCTTAATCAGTATTTTACTACAACGCCGTCAGAATATGATGTTTTGTTAAAAGAAGTAAGGAGAGCTTTGAATAAGACAAAAGACAAAATTGAAAATATTGCTGCACAACTGCAAATAATGGAAAATCCGTCAGGAAAAGATTTTTCTTCAAATTATGAGACACGGAGCGAAGCAATTCCAACAAACAAGGATCTTTTCAAGTATGGATTGCTCACAGATTCTCAGTCAAATGATGTGTCATCCAACTTAACACTGAATGCGATAACTGGTGACAAAGTAATTCTCAATGAAGTAAGTGATGGTAATACCGTAACAGAATCTATAAAAACAAATTTAGATATCGCCGTACCAGACAATAAGCCATCAATGATGACCCCGCCATCATGGTCTTACGATACCACAACTTTCTCACTTTCACTCGGGAATTTCTGGGACACAATTACGACACAGTCATCATTGTTGGACTCTGTTTGGAGCCCTATGCCTCCAAACACGATATGGAGTTCATTATTTGATACATGGAATTTTGGAACATTTGGAATGCCAACAACATCAAAAACGAAGGAGTCATTGCAACCGAGATTTTCTGTCACAGAATCGCCGAAAGCTAATGAAATTTTATCCAAATCATCAACAACAACAGAACCAAAAAGAGCTCTTGAAACTGAGCCACTCCTGGCAAACGCAAATCAGATACCAGTGGTAAAAATTCAGGAAATTAATAGAATTGCCACCACAAGCTCAAAGGCTCCAAGCACTAGCAGTACACCCTATTTAGTTGTTCAATATGATTCAACAACACCACGAAGTAATTTATCAGAAAATATTGGCCAGTCACCGAAAGAACTGGCAACAGATGCCAACAAAGAAACCGAAAAATCTTCAATAAAGTTTATAGTAACTACTGCCATAGAAAAGACAACAGATGGCAAAATGGTTTCCATAAAGCCACTCACTAATTTTATGTCAACAACGCAAAATACACCAAGATCCTTGCCGTCAACTAATGAGTTGACTGTGTCAGAGCCTAAGGCTTATTTGGAAGTAAGAAATCTTACAACATCTGATAAAACATCACTAAGACCTAGTGTTACGGAAAACGTCTCTCTTAAAGACAGAAATCAATTTAGCACTACTAAAAGTCAGATCCAAATACCAGATTTAAATGGAAAGGGAGACAATTACTCAGACACGTACAACAATAATGCGCCCCAAACCTCAAATTCAAATGTAGATCGTTTATTAAAGGAAGTAAACGGTGCTCAAGAAATACACAAGTCAAACAACGATGGAACTGAAAACAAAATTCATAAAGAAATATCGACTATAAATAATAGGTACAACAATAATGCGCCCCAAACCTCAAATTCAAATGTAGATCGTTTATTAAAGGAAGTAAACGGTGCCCAAGAAATACACAAGTCAAACAACGATGGAACTGAAAACAAAATTCATAAAGGAATATCGACTATAAATATTACGTACAACAACAATGCGCCCCAAACCTCAAATTCAAATGTAGATCGTTTATTAAAGGAAGTAAACGGTGCCCAAGAAATACACAAGCCAAACAACGATGGAACTGAAAACAAAATTCATAAAGAAATATCGACTATAAATAATAGGTACAACAATAATGCGCCCCAAACCTCAAATTCAAATGTAGATCGTTTATTAAAGGAAGTAAACGGTGCTCAAGAAATACACAAGTCAAACAACGATGGAACTGAAAACAAAATTCATAAAGGAATATCGACTATAAATATTACGTACAACAACAATGCGCCCCAAACCTCAAATTCAAATGTAGATCGTTTATTAAAGGAAGTAAACGGTGCCCAAGAAATAAACAAGTCAAACAACGATGGAACTGAAAACAAAATTCGTAAAGGAGCATCGACTATAAATTTGCCAACTCAAGGCAGTAAAACACTGAAAAATAACTGGTGGGACAAATCATTTAAACCTACAACGTGGTTCCCGTTCGACACGCAATATCAAACAAGTACAGGGAGAACGTGGAGAGACAGGAGATTATCTAGCCGTGAAGACACTGTTCAAGCGACAACGGCTGCCAATGGCAATGGATGTATACTTTTACAAGATGCTTCAGGTATTTTTTGCATTTCAACATTTATAGGTTTTGGAGGTAGTAGAAGATTACTTTTTTATGAAATACTAATAAATATCAAAACAATTTATTATCTTGATTTAAAGAGGAAAAGGAAGTAGTGATTAAGATATCTGTCAGAGTTTTAATCCTTTCAGGCGAAAACATTGAGCAGTTAGCATTTATCAAGATCGGATTTCACAGAACGTGAGGTTGGATTTAAACACTATAAAATCAACCAAAGTGATACAAGTGTTTCAATGCCTGGTATTTTCAGTCATCGAAAGAAATTTATTCATTTGGAGCTAAAAGAGTAGCGTGTAAATAAACATTGAATTTTGTGAGAAAAAAGAGTTCACTTTATACAATATCAGTTTCTTTCTAGTAAAATGCAACTAGTTGTTGTCATGATACGATACACGCGTTAAAACAATGAAACATGTTGATCATAATAGTTGTCATTCATTTATTATAGTTGTTACACACTTCTGAATGATTTGCAATCGATAAAACAATGTCTTTATTGACAGCGTATTGATAGTTATGCTCCTCTTACGCCCCAAAAACCTATATCTGTCATCGAAACACGATTTGCGTTTATCTGATGTAAATAACCGTTTTTTTACTTACCAAATCCCTTTTGCAACAAATATATATCGAAAAGTGAGTGTTTTTGGTTTCTTCTGTCTACTACCCACAACGTCATTTGTCATCGTGTAATACAACGACAGTATTTGTCTAGATGGTTGACCCAGAGCAACTAAAGAGCAACTTACTGGTAAACTTCAGGAGAGTATGGATATGTGCACTGGCAACCACAAGGTACCTAAAATATTGTTGATTACAGGGTTGAACATCATACATGCCATTTATTTTTCAGCTTTCTGTGAAGACCTATATTCTGGACAGTACAAAAATCCGGATGATTGTACAACATATTTCGTCTGTGATTGGGGCGACCTCTATCGATGTCGTTGTCCACCTAACACGCTGTTTGACGATAAACTACGTGTGTGCAACTGGAACTATGCTGTGACGTGTTAGCAGTGACATGAGGGAAGATACTGGAGTAATAACGTAAACAGAGAGAGGGTTAGCCCTTAACCCTTCACCACTCAACCCCGAGTTTTAACGATCCTGAGTTAAACAATCTTTCGAAAACATTGTAGGAAAAGGACAAAATGCCGATAACCTGTATATTCTGTTTTTTTTTTCCGCAATGTTTTTTTCTCTTTCAAGAACATAATTTTTTTCGTCCTTAAATCAACATTCATTTTGCTGTCTGCAAATGCTTTAAATTTTGTCAAATTTAAAACTTTGACGTTTTAAAGAGAGATAATCAGTCGTTAAGCTTTCCAAGCGTTACTTTTTTATTCGAACACAATCTGGTTTTCTTCACGGGTTCATAATCAAATGTGGTATCAGGAAAGTAATGCTCCATGTTTGATTCACGTGCATCCCATCTCAATGTGGTTGATAAGTCCGTATAACCAGGAAAGCAAATGTAACTTATTTTGCTGCGTTGTACGCGTCAAAGCCTTCAACCTATCTGGCAACTTCTTTACCATTTTAACTCACATCTATTCAAGAAAAATATAAGCCTTGTCAAAAGAAATCTTTAATAAAAAACCAGGCAACACAGCATTTTAACACAATTAAGAAAGCTTTGATATTGGTTAAAGATAAACATAAAAGTTTTGTGATAAATGAACAAATTTGTAAATTTGTATGATTTTTTATATTTATGCCATATTGACTCATATCTACAACGGCAGGAAAATTTCTTTGAAAAGAGGGATAAGAGTATGGTTAAGATTTAAAAATACGAATTTTTATTTTGTAAATGTGTTCTAGTAGATACAGGAAGGAACGTTTCCAACGTGACAGGCGTAAATTTGTTGGTTTGTATTCTTAAATGTTGACCAGAGAGTTATTGCTGCAGTCCTAAGGGAGCATGTGTGGAGAATATGTGCGATAATATTAGGACAGTGTTGTGAGAAAGATTACGGGACATCAACGATTCATGGTTACAAACTGCAGGTAGTACCATAGAGCAAGTAAGACAAGCCAAACAATTATGGCCAAGGCCTATTTTGTGCCGTTATGTAGTACGGCAAACTGAGGCGTCTGAATTTTTTATGGAAATGTTTAAACATCGTCTGAAACATGAGCCATCGTCTGGCAAAATGGGGCTTAATGCGCATTTCTGATGAACGATACCAAGCAAGACATTACAAAATCATACATCCATAGAAAATCCATTTTGTCCGACGACTTGTGTTGACAAGATAATGAGGAAGAAACGTACGCTGACATGCAAGAAACTGACCAATAGCAAATCAGTTCGGCCATAGTCAACCTGCACTTCAGTTGAGTGCGTGGATTCTTTAAACCTCCTTTCTACAGAGTATGGCTGATATGATAGAGCCATGCTCTGTGCAATGGATGCTTTGTGTATCTGCATAAAGCAAAAAGTATATAGGCCAAAACTTTTGCTATCGGCCAATTTCTTACATGTCCAAAGACCATTTTATCTTACGTTTCAATCAACCCCAATATTCTTTGTGCATCCATGATCATGTAATGACCTGTTTGATACCGTGCTTCACAGAGATACATTAAGTCCCCTTCTACCAATGAAAGGCTCAATTAAATTCATAAAAGTATCTCCAACAGTCTAGTCTGTATTATTCACCCATTTTCATTCAGAGGGTATAATTAAGAATTAAGTTAGGGCTAGCCACACCTTTTAATATTTTTTTCCTTTCGCAAGTTACCTTTGGTTGCCAAATTTTGTGTAAATTTTGTGTAATCATTAATGAAAGACGAACCTGTTTTTGTTATATTGTTACGTGCTAGAGTGTATATAAATGTAATTTAATAGATAATAAAGAAAACGATCTTCAGTTATAGAGCTTACTTTTCTATCTTCAAATAAACTTTCAGATTTCAAATTTATCTCTATTGTGAAAACTTTATCAAAAACAAACCCTGGTTCTGACTAAATTGGCAGAGGGCTTTGGAATCGGCATTTCCCGTTTTCTAATAATGTTCTCAGTCGTTCGAAGACATATTTTGTCCTTACAATAATATTTAGTTTGATGTCTGCAAATGCTTTTACAATGGACAAATCAGAAAGCTTCTCTTTCGTTACCGAATTAAGATTTCACTGAACGACTGAGCCAAAGACACTTCCATCGTATTGAGTTCCTATTTGATCCGATTTTCCGTTTTGTCCGTGTCCGGAGTTACCTAACTGCCCTGGTTGTATCTGATTGACTTTGCGCATGCGTGGTGTCGTCGGGATCTGTGGTCGGGCTACAGTTTGCTGACTTCTACGACTGTTTACCGCATACAACTCGATCAGTCGTGCAATTTGGCTTGGATGCATCACCGAGGACTCATTGGTCAATGATGGATCGGATGAAAAACAAGGAGACATAAATTTCCAAATGCAAGTAACAAGTCGCATGTCCCATCTCGTTGATGGTGGACATTGGCACTCGTAATACGAACCCCATTCACAAACCACGTATTTTTCACAGTCAAACTTATGTTTGTAATACCCGCGGTACCTCTGCCGGCAAAATCCTGCAATAGCGATGTAACACATTTTATAACCACTTAGCCTGTAAATCATTTGGTTCATGGTAGTTAGGGCCCGGTCAAGGAAAACGCTAAAACTTTATAGAAAATATAATGGATCACAATTTTCGTAAAAACTTGCGTTCTTTGGTTTGCATTGTAGAAAGTATCATTCAATTTCACCCAGACGTATGTAGAAAAACCATCTATCAATATATCAATAAGCAGGATCATGTGACTTTCCTTGTTCTGGTTAAAGAAATCATTGCAGCTAAATACAAATGGCACGAATTTGTCGTCACATCGTTTGAAAATATTTCCTTTGTCTGTTCATATTGGAGTTTACTGCCGTATTAACATCTTTTAGATATCACGCCTGTCAATGTTCCAAAGTATGATTTTACCACCTTTCCCACACCAGTACTGATACAGCGTTTATTCCAAATCAATGGCTATTTTATTCACATGCTTACCATTAAGAAATGCATCAACCGTGTATTTAGCCGGTGTAATGCAGAGAAATGACACTCCCTACAAAATAACACACGGGTCATTTCACTACATAGAGAAATGACCCGGGTCATTCCTCTACGTAGTGAAATGACCCACGGGTCATTTTGTAGGGTGGATAATTTCTCTGCATTACTGCTGGTCACCGCCAGGTCACGAGGCAGATACGCTAACCACTGAGCAACCATGCGGGGCTTAATTATTGGCACTTGATTTACTAAATTAAGTAAACATCTCATCATATCTATTTGTTGGTTAAAAAAGGGTGTAAGGCAAGTAGGTGACAATTACATCGTTGTCATTCCCTGTATAATTTTCCCATTCAAAACTTCTAATTTAGTAATTAAAGTTAACATAGGAACTGAACAGAATAATACTTTATTAACCCAGGTATAAAATGTATACAATAAGGGTATTTATTAAAAGAATAAGAACAATGCACATATACAGAACAACCGGTAAGTGGCCATATATAGGAAAAATATATTGTTATTCATGTGAATTCGAGCGGGCCATGGAAAATTGCAGTCTGAGTCCAAGTATTTACCATGAAATAGAAGCCGGACCAGCCGCCATTGTTATTAGGACTGATAGAGATTACCGCGAAGCAAATGTAACGCGAACATATAGAACGTGACTATAAAATGATAAAAAGAAACTTTCCAACAAAATCATCTATATTACGACTGCAAGCTCTTTTCGCCGAAGAAGTCACGCCAGATTAGGAAATTGAAGATCAGAGATGAGATTGTACATTCTGCACAATATAAGCCAGTGGGTGTAATTATGCAATCTGAGACAATGTGGCAACTATTGTTTGATAAATCCAAAGCAAAATCACCACATGATCAAGAAATCCCAATGTATTTGATGGTTCTACTAATTCTTCATTACCGGTAGTACTCGTAATATTTTCATATCACGAACTCACGTTTACCATTGACCTATTCATGGATAGTTTGAATGTTTCATTTCTTTGTAATAGAGCCAAAGTCAGTGAAAAAGTTAAAACACTTACTTTCTTGAGCCGGGCCTGATCTTGATGTGCAGTTATCCTTCCCGGAGTTGCGTGTGTTTGTAGCAACATTGACAACTTTTTCTGACTTCAGCATGGCTGAGGCTAAAAAAAATATTTATAATAACTATAGACCAAACGATTATAATGATGTTAGATTCGTTCAAAATAACAGCAGGCGTAGGCAACAAATTAAATAGTAACATGATTTTATGATTTATCATATCCATGAAAGATTAAAAACTCTGTTGGCCATGGAGAGAGCACACGTAAATATCACTTTTTTAAAATCCTTTTTGTGTAATGTCATCAAAACCTTACTTTCCAAAAATCATGAAATGTTGGTTTACTCGACAAAAAATCAATAAAAACTCATTCGACTAATCTGTATGCTGAAACTACAAGACTCTTTAAAATATGAAATAAAGTTATGTTTTGATATATTCCAAATGCAAAAATTTCCATTTCACAATGTTGTGGATGGCATAATTATCTCCCTTGCATTTATGTAGATGATACAAGCCTAAGTCATGACGAAGGATTGTTTCTATAGAATAGCAGCTGAATTCTTTTGTTACTGTGCTAGTCACAACAGCTTAGGGGCCTATACGGCATAAGTTCAAGTACTAATGCTAAAATAACTTGATGTTGTTAAATTAGTTCTTTTTAACATAATCCCAAAATGTCTGCATGTTAAAAATGTTAACTTCCCGGGGTAGGGCAGTGTTGTTGCTTGTTCAAAGTTATCGGGAGTGTGCGTATCCACTTATCGGAGAGTATAGATCTGCTCATTCTGTGCTGTCTGATCTTAATTTGCATTGTCCGCAAAAGGTTATTAAACCATGTTTAGCAGCTTCAAGGTTAGATATGTTAATTTCGGCTTTAATGTTGTTAGTGTTTCCTTCTGTGTTCTCTCTTCTAGCATTTATTTTTCATCTATATAGCGGCGGCCACAATCCATGGTTTCCTGGAGTTCCTTTTGTATACCATTCAAGCTTTGTTTCCTACCCACTGAACTAACAGGATCGACTTATATGTTCAATCTTCGTAACCGACTCACCACTCCAGCCCGACCTGTGTCGGCTATAATGTTCAAACCTTGTGCAATACTGACTGAGCATCCCGGTTTGACTTGTTTCTGACATACTGTTCCAGTTTTGTTCGTTATCGGCTGAACAACCAGGCTTGACTTGTATCTTACATTTATTTCGAGCTTTGTTAGTTAATGAATGGCAGCTCCGGCTCAATTTCCAGCTATCATACTGTTCGAGCTTTGTTCATTACTTACTAAATTAACACACTCGACTTGTGTCAGACATTCAATTCAAGCTTTGTTTGTTACTGACTCAAGTACCGGACTTGACTTGTATCTGCTATACTAAGATAAACCCAGATTTTACCTTTATTGAATGAAGCTTTATAGCCAACACCTTGACATCCAAGCTCGTCCGATTCATCTTTACAGTCCACAATACCATTGCATCTGTAGGCGGCTACAATACACTGTTGGCCTGTCCGACACGCCCACTGCACGTTTGAACATTGGCTAGATACATCTTTGGTAGCTCTCAACTCACGACTAAGTGGAAATGATTGTTGATTTTCGTCGACCTGGCAGTTAAACGCAGGCCATGGACATTGGAATCCTGGAAACAACGTGGAATTTGGTGAAATTTAACACTACACCAAACGACAAAACTTTGATCTAGGCCAAATTGAAAGCATTTTGAGATGTCGGATTAGTTCCAGTTCAAATAATGACGCCAGTCTTTAATAGGGTAGAAAACGTTGTGGGAAATGTTTTCAATAGCCTTCCTCTCTAGGGTCGTTAAAAATCGGGACTGTGTGGTAAAGGGTTAAACCCCTCAGCAGATAAATGGATACCGCGAAATGGAAAAGACATCAAGTATTGAGATTTCTCAATTCTGATCGTCGGAAAAAGTTCGTCGAAGGCGTAGATCTATGATAAGACTTCAAGCTTTATGCAATTCAATTCTAATCTACACTGTCATCAGAACACAATAAAAAGCGTTCTATAGCCTGGAAGTAAAGTATACCTGCAGTAAAACGAAACACATTTGAAATTCATCAGTAGCAGTGACCACAAGTGTTACTTCTTCTACTACTTCTACTGCTGTTACTACTACTACCACTGCCACTACCACTACCATCACTCACTTCAGCAGCGGTAGCATTAGCAACAAAAAACATTGCCAATCACAGAGAAGACAATAAAACCAAGAAAAGACCCAAATCCATCGTATTTCGACCACAACAATTCCTAATCATGCTGTATAAATCTACATAACCACCGCTTGGATTCGAACCTGCGACCTTAAAGACATAGAGCAATGATACTACAGCTATATCCTCTGAACTTTATATCGTGTCTAGAATTCAATAATCCGTTTTTACCAAATAAGCAGCACCCTGAAACGGAATTAGATATTTTACAGATATCAAATGAGCCTTGTTCTGGCAAAAGAGGGCTCACTGTATATCCGTGACACATTGACCCATTACGACACAATCCCTACTTTTGACGACCCCCGAGAAAGAAGCTGTTAGAAAACATTATGGGAAAAGGAGAAAATGCTGGTTACCAGCATTTTCTCTTTTTCCCACAATGTTTTCTTCTCTTCACAAAACAAATTATAAATTTTCAGTCACTTTTTTTGTCGTCTACAAATGCTTTCGATTAGGACAAGCCTAAAATATTGTCGATTGGTAATGAGATAAATCATGAAAGTCATCACATAATTTTGTTCTTCTTACAAAATGACTAAATCGTCATGTAGAAAATTGACAGAAAGAAAAAAGTTTCGACATAGGTCAGTCTGGTCGATTTTTTTTTTGTTTTTGCAAATGCATTCAGCCCTCTTTTTTTTGCAAGGAAAGGCTCAAATATTAAAAACAAAACAAAACAAAACAAAACAAAACAAAAAAAAAAAACCGGGACAATCAATATATTTTGCAGATAATTTAAGATATCAGTTTCTGTAAAGATTAAAGGAAAATATGAGACGACATATGACCGCCATGATTGCAAGCCACTTTTACGAAAAAAGGGAACGGTGATTTTTATTTATCAAATCTTAATTTGAAAAATAGATAAACATTTGAATATCCGAAATGGCTGAATAATCAGGCAAATTTCGATAAAAATTCTTATATAACATAATACGACCCTTCGGGAATATAAAATGTATGTTTTCTTTAGAACATACATTGTATCTCAAAAATCAGCAATGGTCCATATTAATCTGCCGTTTCATTTCACATTCACAAATCCTTGACTAGTGGACAAAATTGTAGACTCATCCATATTAAGAGCATTTCGTCGGTTTACATCAAAAACCTCGTAACTACAGCTTGAACAAGCTGTAGTTATGAGGTTTTTTAAGTAAATTGACGATTTGCAGACAACCTTCATAAAGTGGAAAATATTGGCTGAAAGAGACCAGACGAGCTGTGCCTGTTGTTTGACGGACACGGTGACATGCTAACAGCACTGTTTGATGGGGTCGGGTTCCGATGTCGAGCAACCTTCATAAAGTGGCTTAAATGACGATATTTCTCTCTCAAAGGGTACAGAATATCACGAGCAAAGTGAAATGTTAGCATGAAACAATTTGTCACAATGTTTTTTTCTTCCCGATGCGTTAAAAGACGACATTGTTGTGTACAGGGTTACAAAAGTTGCTAATAACATGAATTCCCATTAATGTCAATATAATCCATTAGCCATTTACCGTTTGCTCGATGTCTTGACCAATAAAAAACACACAATTGTCACCCAGATTTACCTTCAATCCCTAAAGATGTTAAAGTCTATTATATATCTAGTGCCAGTTATATATTTTTTCATGTTCAAAAATTAAAAAACAATTGGTCAGCTTTAACCCCTAGCAATTTAAAGGCCTATAAGAGGCAAAAATTAAGCAGTTCGGAAGTCAAAAGTGTGTGCAAGTCTCATGGGTACCAATCCTTATCCTGCTAACTAACATGAAACTTTCAAGTCGATTATGTAGCCTCAATCCTGTTTTAAAGTTATTTTTTGTGTGGAAAAATATATCCTAATTGAACAGAGTAGATCCAAGATCAGAATGTAAAGTTCTGTGCAGTCTAAGCTTGATCTACACTGTCCGCAAAAGGTCGGTAAATCGCGCTGAGTAGCTGAGGGTTGAACTATGGATATTATCATGAGTCTGATCGTGTGTTACAATATGGCACGTTAAAGTTCTAGCCGATTGCAGAATTGTGAAATGTAAAAGTAGACTTGGATTTGCCAATTTTAATTGAAGATTTAATTAACACTTTACCAAACGATGAGATTTTAGACCTCGAAAGCATTTGCTAATGACAGATACAATATGGCTCACATGGAACTATTTTTCTTTGATTGGGCAGAAAACACTGTGGGAAAAGGAGAAAATGCTGGTTACCAGCATTTTCTCCTTTTCCCACAATGTTTTCTAAAGGCTTCTTTCTCGGGGAGCGTCAAAAGTAGGGATTGTGTGGTATTGGGTTAAGGAATAATGTATACGGAATTTTATGGTAATTTCTTATATTTTAAATCGCACGGCTGCAAAAACAATGCAAAATGATCGAAATGAGCAGGTTTAAGTTTTTCTGAATTTGCGTTAGAGTGTGTAAAGTTAAATTATTTCATTTTTCTTGCTGCACCTACCCCTCCCCTACATCATGACACTTTGTCTAATGTTACCAGTTACAAACGTGTTGCAAAAATCGTTTTATTTGTTGCAAAAACTTTAAGGATTGACTTTCGAAAAAAGTAAACTTTGTGACCTTAACGTCTTGATGTTTACGTCGCTCGTAATTTTCTAAAGCTATCAGAATGAGCCATACTCTATGAAAAGGGGATTTTACGCATCTGAAAAAAAGTGGAACTTTTCGCAATGGATCAAATTTCAATATGTCCAAGGACTACACTACCTCCTTTTGAATTTAAAAAAAAAAACCCGATATTACTTGGTAAATGATTGATGGATTGAATGGTGTTTAACGCCGTTTTCAACATTATTTCAGTTATATCGCGGTGGTCAGTGCACCTATCCATGCTTTCCTGAAGTCTCTTTTAACAATACCCCTCAAAATTTCCTCTCCAATCCACTGGCAGCTTTCCAACATAACCATCTTCAAACAACGATCAGCGGTGAGAGAGGAGTGAATCCTGCCGCAATGACTATCATCAATCCTCGGAAAGAAATTGGCTGAGCATTATTTAGTAAGATTAACTCTTTACCAAACAATCTGTGTTTTTACGAACCTGAGGTAGAAGCCTTTTGATAACATTGTGGGCAAAGGAGAAAATGCTGGTAACCAGCATTTTCTCCTTTTCCCACAATGTTTTCTACTCTTCACAAAACAAATTTCAAATTTTCAGTCACTTTTATTTTGTCGTCTGCAAGTGCTTTCATTCAGCACAGGTCTAAAGTTTTGTTGTGGGTTAAAGAGTTATACTACTCAACATTTGCTAGAGATCATTTAGATATTTTTAATGTATTTTACACCAACTCAATTTGCATGCAAAAACTTTCTGTGTGAGAGGTGGCTGATTTCAATGGTTTGTCTATGTAGCAAATTGAAATATCTAATGCATACTGCACGTTGTATTGGACGATTCTTGTGTCAAGATATTTTTTCCAAAGTTTGGGATAAACATGGTGATCCCTAGCAAATGTTGAGTAGTATAAATGACCAGAGTTGAAATGAGACGTAACACTGACTACGGACCATATATTTACATGGTAATATGAAAAGACATGTAATATTTTGCACGAGAATACCTGAACTTTTTTTCTAACGCTAAGACGAATGCCTTCGCCTTTTGCCTCAATTTTTCAATATGACTTTTTCTTTGTTAAGATTAATGTATGTAGCCCAATAGAAGGATAGGTAAAATATGACTTTATTTCTATTCATAAACCACCAAGTTGTCCTCTCACTTTCTCTATAGTCTTTGTCTGAACCATTATCATATGAAATATGTGACATGAAATTTTCAGGTCGACATTAAAATTCCTAATTTTACCATTTCAAGTTTATTTGATTAGTCTAATACTAGTGTTAAATCTTTATGTTTTTGTAAATATATCAATAATAGGAGTGTAATAATAGGTGTATGAATTAAGAATCTGTAACTACATTTTTGTTTAATGTTTTCATTTACTAACACAGATTACTATAATACCAAATTATAAGGTGAATTGAGGGATGGCTACGACCCTCATGCACCGTTTCGACGTGGACAATAAGGTTTATATAAGAGAAAGTTTATTTTATTTTTTTTTAGGAAACTATGTCATCGTCGCACAGTGTAGATCCAAGATCAGGCTGCAAAGAACGTGCAGTCTGATCTTGGATTTACACTGTTCGCAATAGGTCTCTGAGTCGTGTTTATCATCCTATGCGGTTAATTATGAGATAATTATTTCATGCTTTCCGGTAGGATATCGAGAAATAGCAGTGAAAATATTTTTCGATCTTACACTGGTACAACCAGTGAAAATACCGATTTTCATGTTCTTGTTGCCTAGGTAAATTGCGCGTGCCTAACAACCAGATGGGAAATATGACGTCATATACCTTACATTTCTCGCGCTTGACGTAATATTGTAATGCGTTGCTATGCGTGAGGGGTACGCCGCGGGGAATAACGGAAAAGAACTGTACTGGATTTTGATAAAGCTCCTCCCAGAAACGGTTAAAAGCATGAAATAAATAGAATATTTGTTTTTTTTTTCGGTGAAAGATGGTGTCCACTCGATGAAATAAATTTCGATCTTTCACCGAAAAAGACAAATATCCTCTATTTATTTCATGCTTTCCGGTAGGATATCGAGAAATAGCAGTAAAAGTATTTTTCGCTATTACACGGGTACGACCAGTAAAAATACCGATTTTTATATTCTAGTTACCTTGGTAAATTGCGCGTGACTCACAACCAGATCGAAATATGACGTCAATTACCTTACATTTCTCGCGCTTGCCGTAATATTGTAATGTGTTGCTATGTGGGAGGGGGTACGCCACTCGTAAAGATATTACCAATTTAATTAATTCTTTATTTCCTCCATAATTGAAGATTACAGATTATTAAAGACAGATATACATTGTAACTACATAAATACAATAATACATACATAACAGAAGACAGACAGACAGATGGACGAACAAAGAGGGAAAAAAAAAATACCCTCATGACAAGTAAACACAGACATAGACACCCACACATATACCGCCCCCCCACCTAGTTAATCCTAATTCCAAATATATCCCGTATACATCGGGCTTCTGCGATTCTAATCTTAATTTAATATTAGCCTACTGAATTCTTAAGAAATACAGGCCTAAGTTCTAAAGTTTATCTTGGTACGATCTCCAAATACTGTCTAAACAAAATAATACTGAAGTCAAAAATTCCACATGAGATACCTTTAAAATTTGTAAAAATTCGGCAACAGGTGCTCCTAACAAGATACACACTCTGGTTTCGTCACATAATGAATTATAGTAATTTAATACATCATCGCCAAACTTAGATTTAATAATGTTACAGATTTGTGCTCTTTTTCCTGAAGTAAATGAACAGTGCTCCAAACAGTGTATTACCACATTGGTGTACAAGATCCCACATATCTCACACAAAGTATTTTCTAAACTTAAACCCTGTCCAAAACTTGAAATCATAGATATTACATTTCTACACTGAGGAAGTAATTTGTATTTACATTTACTTATATGCCAAAATATACTTTCACAAAAAGCTGGGTGTATTTTGGAAAATAAGTAAAGGTCTGGATCAGCTCCGGTATCATTCATCCAGCGATTTACATGATATGCATTTGTATGATTCTTATAGATTTTTTTCCATGCAGACTGAAGAGGAAACTGTGAACTGTTATAGAAATTGTCTAAATAATCATTCAGGCCATATTTCTTCAAAACATTACTTATGTCATTGAAATATCCGTACTGTACTGTATCAGTATTCATTTTAAAATTACAAAATCGCTTTAGAAAGACGAGTTTGATAATATTATCAGTTTTTAAACGACATAATTGACCAAATAAATTTAACTTGCGCCTATCTATAATAGTTACCAAGTCGGTCATTTGTAACAAACTCAATACTACATCAGTTCTGGTTAACCTATTCAGTCCTTGAATTTTCTTTAAACAAAACCGATGAACTCTCTCCAGTTTTAATAAGTCCTGGGAGGATAGTGCAAACAACATTTCACACCCAAATAACCCCCGCGGTATAACAATACTGTTATAAAGTTTCTTACATGTAAAAGGATGAAGACACTTAGAGTTTACCCCGATATTGAACAGATTCATAAAAGATCATCTTAATTTCAAAGCAAATTCTTGAACACTGTCAGAATTTGATAAATATTTATTGCAATTGATTCCCAAATGCGTATAGTCTTCAGACTCTTGAATAGTACTATTACCAATTAGCCATTTCCTATTTGAAAACTTAAACTGGCGTTTATTTTCATTAAAAACTATTACACTACATTTTACAGGATTATAATCAAATAGCCAGGTTCTCGAATACGAGTAGCATAGATCCATCAGTCGATCAAGACCTCGCTTGGATAAACTAAGTAAAACCATGTCGTCTGCTGAAGTTATACAAGGTAAGTGGATATTAGATAGGACAAGCCCGTGTCGGCTGTTCTCTAAAATACATAATAATTCATTAATGAAGCATAAATAGAAAAATGGAGAACTTAATCCTCCTTGTCTCGTGCCGACTGCAACATTGAACGAATCTGATCTGTACCCTTTAAATAACACACAACACTCGGTTTCATCATACAGGCTTATAACAGACTTGAGAGTTGCGTTACTTACTCCCATTTTCGATAACTTGTAAAACAGACCATCTTGCCAGACCGTATCAAAAGCCTTTTTTATGTCTAAGAAACATGTATATAACTTGCTAGATGATTCTTTAGCATAGCAAATACATTCCTTCAGTAAAAACGATGTCATAGAACAGCTAATACCTTTTTGGAAACCAAATTGCAATGGGTTTAATTTTACAGTCATTTGAGATTTTACTTCAGTAAGTAATAACAACTCGTATACTTTCAATATAGCAGACGACAATGTGATGGCTCGATAATTGTTGGGGTCACTTTTCTTCTTTCTGCCACCTTTATGTAATGTAATAATAATGCCATTTTTAAGTTTCTTAGGTATGTAAGAGTAATGGTACATCCAGTTATAAAACTTAAGTAAAAACTGATGAAAAACAGTACCACCGTAAATTATGTGCTCATTGTACACTGAGTCATGAGAACATGCTTTATTCTTGTTCAGACTTGAGATCGCGTTTTTGATATCGTCAATATCAAATCGATCGGTATCAGAAGCGCGATGGGTGTTTTTTATACGATTAACAGCTAGCTCTATTCCAGCTGTAAACGTCGAGTTATCGTTTGTTTCTGACTTCGACTTGTACAAGTTCTTAAAATAAAACCCCCATTGCTGCGCTATTTCCTTTGGACAGCGATATGTAGAACCATTAAAATTCATGGATCCATGATAGACTTGACTTGTAGTTTTAACCGTTCTCTTATTGTATAATTTCCAAAACGTCTCTGGATCGACATCAGCTGACTTATCGAATTCTTCATTAAGGGAGCTGAGATATTGCTCGGCATAAAATCTATGTTTACGCCGGAACAATTTCTTAGCCTCCTTATAACGATAGAAAGATGGATGAATAACGCCCCTCGGTTGACCATTTGCCTTCCATTTCTGCCTTTCCTCTCTCATTGCCTGATGCAGACTTTTTAATTCGTCATTCCAAAATGGTTTTAAATGCTTCTTAAATTTAGACCGTTTAAATACAGCCCCTGAGACTTCTCGTAACAGGTTACAAATTTGGTCATAAGCGTTGGATAAAACAGTTCGATAATTCTCATCGTTGATGTCGCATAATATAGAGCTTTGCTGAAGTCTCTCAGTCAATATTTCCGTATATTGTTTTACTTGCAATATGTTAATATTTTTCCATTTCAAACGAAGCAAAGATTCTTCTTCGCGAACTTTAAAAGAACTCGGGAAATTCATGCTTAGAAGCACTGGTCTGTGATTCGAAACATTCAAGCTTTCGTCATCCATGATGTGTGATATCTTGATAAGATCAATGAAATCATTGGGTATTAATATATGATCTATCAAGGACTGTGATGTCATACTGTAGGACAGAAATGTTGTTGGTGCCACGGTACATTCCGGTAACACATTGGCAGAAACATAGCTATTTGTATTCAACAGCTGTTGTAAGCAGAAACTTCGCTTATCAAGATGCTTTTGGAATTTTTCTCCATTCAAATGAGCATTGAAATCACCCATTATTATAACTCTGCCTTGCATAGAATATGCATTAATTATATCATGGCACAAGTCTATGTAATGACAAAAATAATCAAAGCTATGATTACTACTAGGAAAATACACCTGGAATATGTAATAATTCGAATTATCTTCGGATTGTATACAAATTCCTACAATACGCTCATCGCTTAAATCTAAAACTTGGATACGCTTATCCAATACCCTCTTCCACATCAGAGCAACGCCTCCTTTTCGAACTGGATGGCGAGAGGTAATATTCACATCAGGAATGGTTGCAAAGTTACATAAACCTGTATAGTCGGTATGTATGGTATCAATGAAATGGCCATCCCACGGATAGAGCCATGTTTCAGAAATACCACACACATCTAGGAATTCTGTACATCAATTAGATGACGATAGATCAACGTGGCTTCTTACCATGCATCTGTTGTGTTTTTAAAAATTTTCGGATTGAAAAATTGTAATTCAGCATTGAAAGGTAATATCACTAAAAATCAAGAGAGAAGGCGGACAAAGAGGTAAATATAGGTTAGTTAAGACCAACTTATATATTGTAATTATTTCCTTGGAAAGGATAATGTTTGGAGTACTGGTAACCGTGAGGCAGAAACTCTAGAAAAGCATGAATAGGTGAAAAAGGCCGCAGCTATAACTAAAATGATGTTGAAAATGGCGTTAAACACAATACAGTCAATTTAATCATTTCTCTTAGTGGTCAAACTGAAGTATTGGCAATGGATTCTGACAGGTATGTAGATCTGTACCACCAAATTTCAAAGGCAAATAAAAAAGTAAATATCTTTTTGATATCTAAATCTATAATAAACCATTCTACGTAGAAAAAGTGACTTACCGACTTTATTTGTGCTTACACATGGTAAGAATTTCAAGCAGACAAAAACCCATACAGTAAACCACATGTAGCAGATAAAAGATTCCTGCGTATACATTCTGTAGTTAGTATAAAATACACCAGTATGCTGCACATAGTAATATAGTAACCGTCCTTATCTTGCGATGACAATACAGATTTTACCCTGTACAAAATTATCTCGTGATTTACGGCCATGATTAGAAGGGTTTAATCCTTTACCAAACAATCCCTGGTTTTTAGGACCCTGAGATAGAAGCCTTTGGAAAACATTGTGGGAAAAGGAGAAAATGCTGGTAACCAGAAATTTCTCCTTTTCCCACAATATTTTCTACCATGCTGGAAACAAATTTCAGTTTGAGTTACGTTTATTTTGTTGTATGCAAGTGCTTTCAATTTGGACTGGTCTAAAATTTTGTCGTTTGGGAAAGGGTTAACCATTAGATTGCTGAGCGCGATTCCAGAAGGGTTTGCGGACACATACAGTCTGATCTTGGATCTGTTCTGTCTGATAGGGTATATCAGAGCTCCACTACAGGAAGTGGTTTTGACTTCAAAATTAGAAATATCTTTTATCTTATCTATACTAAACCCTATGTTGTGGGTACTCATTAGAATCGTCTCATTGAGACGATTCTAATGAGTACCCACGACATAGAGTTTCAAATAGAAATAATGGATCTAGAATATCAGCACTCCCTCTTATATGGAGCTCTGGTATATTGTACCCAGTGAAATAAAATTTGAAATAGCAATAATACAATAATATTATGCCTTTTTACTTTTGAAAGAAACTTTTCTTTTCATTTATTTGGCAGCCTATGAGTTGACCGTTTCCCAGACGAAATAATTCTAAACTCTTTGAAACTTAAACAGTTACAGAGGACAACTGAAGCTTTGCCCAAATGTTTGATTTTGTCTTCGAAAGAATAGGAAACTTTCTGAGAAAAAGAGAAATCGCTTGTAACCATTTTCCGCCGAAAATTCAAAAGCCTACTCCTTCAGGCTCGTAGAGAACTGGACGTGTCATTGTTTCATCTCGTCCTCTTCTTTCATTGGATTTGACAAGAAAATGAAGAAAAGATCGGAAAAAAAATATGAGCTGTTTAAAAAAAAAAAGAAGGGAAAACGAGTTTCTTAATTTTTTCTAATTTTTTTAGCTTATCAGCATTTAAGATGAAACAAAAAAGAAAACGATTGAGTCATTTTGTTTTTGTAAGAATGTAAGCTGATGGTTTTCAGAGGACAAAAACCAAATGTTTAGCAAAGTAAAAGATTTGAATTTCAGCTTTTGTGTGATCCTTTAATTCCTTTGAACAGTGTACTACATCTGAACTACATCTGAATTGTGGTCTGCATATGCTTTGAATTCAAAGGCGCCCAGTTAGGTGAAGAGTTACTGTATGGCTGGTCGAATAGCGCTTTACTCCGCTTTCCACAATTTCCCATTATATTACGGAATTGGCTAACGTTTCCATATGTATCCATGGTTTCTCCAGGGCTAGGTTCGAGCTCTCAGTTGTCTGGCATACTCCCGCGAAAGCCGCTAGGACCTCGACTGAAGATCGATGTTGGGACCTCCAGCTAGTAAATCCAAAGCCTCAGCGCTATGCCACACGGGACCACAGACTATTTTTTTCCCTCGCGGTAGTTACAGACGGGTATCCTCACAGAAAAATGTAATCCACGCTCTGGCAAAACGGGCTTTAATACATCTCCGTCATGTATTATCTCGAGGAATGTATCGCACAATTGTGGATCCACAGCATATAATTTGTCCAACAATCGACTTACTCATATGGTAGAATGTCTTTATGACATGCAGAAAATTGGACAATAGCAAAAAGTATTGACTCAAGTCCTCCTACGAGAGACCACGAAGGCTAAAATATGTAGACAGTTTTTGCAGGTACATCAAACCACCTGGGCCCGTATTCATCGACCATTCTTGAGAATATTCTTAGTCTTATTCTCCAGGGTTTTCTAAATTTGTAACACAACTTCTGAACAGAATGGTTACAAACGTGGAAAATTCTGGAGAGTAAGACAAGGAACATTCTTACGAATGGTTGGTGAATACGGGCCCTTTTCACAGAGCATGGCTCATATCTAAATTGTCGCCTGGGTTTTAACCCTTTCCAAAACGACAAAATTTTAGACTGGTCCAAATTGAAAGCAGTTGCAGACGACAAAATAAACTTAAGTAAAAAAAAATGTTTTCAAGCGGGAAAAAATATTGTGGGAAAAGGAGAAAATTCTGGTTGGTTACCAGCATTTTCTCCTTTTCCCACAATGTAATCAAAAGGTTTCTTTTTCAGGGTCGTAAAAACCAGGGATTGTTTGGGAAAGGGTTAAAGTACACGAAGCAAAACTTCTAACCCGTCACTTTTGTTTCTCCTGTTAAGTTGACTAAGTAACAGAGAAGTGAATAAAAACAACTTATAACAGATGTCTAGCCGATATAGATGGTATTGTAATAAAAATATTTTCGATTTTGCCGGTAGAATTATCTCTTTTTTCAGAAACTGGAAAACACATGGTTTGCGCATGCGCCGAGCCTATCAGAAAAAAAGGGTTAAAATGAGAAGCATACATTACTGATTCCTTTTTTTGAGCAGTAAGAAAAAACATGAAAATTATTTTCCGCACAAAAATATAACCCGAGAGAAGGAGCGTAAAGTTTAAAAAAAAAAACGATTTTTTTTTTAAATTCGGTTCATCGCCAAAATCGCACGGATTCAGCTAAGAATCGGGTTATCTGTAATTGATAGAGGGAACCAGCGTGTATCGGCCGATCGACTGAGGAATGTCCGACTTTTGGCCGAATCCGTATGTATTTTCGCCGATGAAAGGCGATGTTACAAGAATCCCATCAGGGTGTCATATCCTTAATACTCTGCTTTTACTGAACAACTGTAAAAACTAGTCCAGTCTCTTTGTGTGATATATAAATCTATGGGACCGTGTGGTGTAATTAATTCTTGTCTAAGTTATTATAACGTATCATATTGTATGTCAAAGTTTATTTCATGTTTTTCGGTAGGATATCGAGATATAGTAGTGAAAAAAATATTTTTTCGATATTCCACGGGTTTGACCTGTGAAAATACCGATTTTCATATTCTAGTTGAGTAAACTGCGCATGACTCACAACCAGATGGAAATATGACGTCATTTACTTTATACTTCTTGCGCCTGACATAATACTGTAATGCGTTGCTATGGGGGAGGGGTATGCCACGGGGAATAACTGAAAAGAACTGTACTGGATTTTGATAAAGCTCCTCCCAGAAAAGTCTAAAAGCATGAAACAAATATCCTCTATGGCTTATTCACACATTTATTCTTTTTCTATTCACTTTTATAATTAACTAAATTATACACTCACTGACAGACTCACTCACTCACTCAATCGGATTTGAGCCTTGCGGAAAGTACATGTTTTGTCGGAATATTGGTGAGTAAGACACTTCCTAGCAGTGGCCTGGTTCTGATGAAACACAGGACACACACATGTAATCTGTTGCTGTGGTATGGCTGAAATAATGTTGAAAGCGGCGTTTAACACAAAACGATCCATATCCATAGGATTTATTATGCACATGGGTCATGGACAAAGTAAATAGGCCTGAATATAATCTATTGCAAGTCTTTGTTACTTTGATAAACATTGATACTGCATTAAATGTCAACATAAATGTCAATACAAAATGAACACCTGGCCCTGTCCCGTGTTTACAAATGATTCTAAATTTAATTCTAGCTTTGTTAAAAAGTTCGATTAATTTCAAAGTTACACAGTTTTTGATTGGCAATTCGATTTAGTTAATCAGAAATTGTATTACTCTCTTACTTAAGAATAATCGTAATAATGCAATTTAGAATGACAGTGGTATAAAGAGCCTGTTTAAAGGGCGGTAATTTCGTCAGGATATCCGGTCGTAGTTACTTTTCTGCTTGATTTATCTCCCTTACAACGGGACGGAGTAACTTCAAATGAAGATTATGCTTAGTGCTTATGGAATCAATATCGAATATTTCGCTGATAATGAACGGAAATTTGAGTTTTATGCAACAACAAAGATTTAATCTCCAACAACTGCGAATGTTTCATCCTCTCGCTGGTTACTCACATCTGTTGGACCCGATAGCAAAGGTTCGGCTTTCCCTCGCAAAGACAATTATACAGCGAAAGCCTATCTCACTTCATTGACAATTTTGGTCTCAAGTTCGAACTTTTTGGCAAATGGATACTTGGGTCAGCCATGTGTTTATAGCTCAATGACTTATGCTGACAGTCTAGATCAAGATCTTGTATCTTCACTGTCCTAATAGGACATACTTTACCCCCACATTACTCTAATATAGCATCATTTGGAGTTTTGCTTCCGGGCTGAATGTTCTATTTAAATTATTTACATGGCAAAAACATTAGGACTCCGAAAGTACGATTACTATCAGTTTGAAAGTTCCATTAAACTTATTTAACAGGTTAAGGCTTAAAATAAATTAAGACTCGGGAAGTAAATATGTCAGCTAAGGCTGACTCATGTATCAGGCTTTGTCCAACAGGCTGAAACTTTTGCTGTACGATGCTTGGAGGTGTAACATTCACAGGTGATAATGAGACTAATCAAGCTCCGCCAGAGAGATGAAAAAAAAGAGGTCAACCACTATATTATTTCGAGATATATCTAGTCCTTTTACAAAATAAACAATCATGTAGCAACCACTGAAAAACAGAGTTTTTAAAAAATGAGAGACAAGATGAAAATCTGACAATCAACACGTTATGCACTTCATTTTCTTCAATTTTCAAGGCAAGTCATCATTCGGACACAATTCAAATTACTGTATGCGAATCCTTTCTATTTCGACAAGTCTAAAACTTCTGATAAAAAGTTAACTGCGACCCTAAATTTTGGTAGTTTTAGTAAAGAAGGACACATTTCGAGTTCAAACACATTTACCGGAAATAAAAACTCCTGTGTCAAACTGTGTAGACAAAAATCAGACTGCAGCGTACAGTCTGACTTTGAGCTGTAATGTCCGCATATGCGCATAAAGTGGATCTAAAAGCTAAAGTGTCAATTGTTGCCATTTTCTGTCTCATGTTTCAAGGGGCGTAATTCGTATTCTCTGGCCTTTTGAAAAACAAACAGAAGTAAAAACGGTTTTCCCTCTTGAAATAACAGACGCTAAAAATAAACTGGAGCGATTACCGCCCGGCTACTTTTCGGTAAATATTTAAACAACTATATTCAATAATATCGCCAGCTGTAGTTTCTTTATATTCTATTTGATATTTTTTGTCAGTGAAGATGACACTTATAATTAAAATCATGTCAGATGAGAAACCTGAGTGAATCTAATTCGAATCCAAGTGCTTTGTAGGACAAAACGCTAAATTGCCAATTAAAATAGTACTTCAGTTTTATTAACATGCCAGTTAACATAACAATATTATATACAATATCACAATTACAGATTCCAAATGGTACGAAAAAGGAACATTTCAATGAAGTTTGCACGATTTCAGTCCAGTTTTTCTTAAGTCCCCATGAACGATTAGCACCACAGGCGACAAGAGGAGCTTTTGAGGACGGTTTAGATGAAGACCAGGCTGTACTGTACTATATAATATTTGATCTATACCGGTCATCTGTTTCATCATCATTTGTGGATTGTATTTTCAACCGTCGTAAGAGGTCGAGTTTACATGTAGTTGGGGCTGGAAAAATTAAAAGACATTTTGTTTTTCAAGGCTATGAAGGCATAAAAAGAAAATGCTTTTAAAATTACCGTAATCGAAGTGGTTGTCTTAATCAGTTTTATACCAAAATAGTTTTAACATATAACAATTAGTTGGTTTAGAACAACAAAAATAGCTTATCATGCCATATTAATTTCAAAACTAGTGTGTATTCCGATATCTAAACAGAACTCCACTCTACCACAAGGTAATAATTTTAAAACGTTTTCCGACCATAAATAAACTTCACCAGAAATAATGCAATTTTCTGCGAAAAGGTAGAGAAGACTGTAGAAACAGGGAGAATGCTGTTTCCACTAATTATTAGCATGTTCTCATTTTTTTACCACCATGTTTTCTATCCTTTCAGAGATAAATACTGCAATTTCAAATAAATTTGTCACCTTTAAACGCTTTCGATTTAAGCAAGTTCAAAGTTATGTTGTCTAGAGAAAACTTAAAACCAGATTACAAGGTTAGAATCGAAGAAATGTGTTCCATTTGACATACTTGTGATTTAGTGGACGACCGAAACGTCGAGGGTGACATATCTGGAAGAAATCTGTGAAGGGTTTCCCGTGATTCCTCAGCCATCTGTACTCGAGTATGTAGAAAAAACACTGAGATGGGCTCGTTAAGACAAATTCCAATCTTCTATAAGCTCTGTGATTGGCTGAATTCTAACTATCGACAGCGAAATATGCTCGTATCGAATTTTCTCCTTTTGTAGAGATCTAAATTGACAAGTGTCATTTTAAACAAGTATTTCTTCAATACAAATAATACGTGAATATAAACTGAGATGGGGTTGATTTAATGACAAGAGTGTTTAATATTGATGACATAAAAAGTCACATGTCATAATAAAATATGTAATTCTAGTAAAAATCTAAAAGTTGGGATTAGGGATGAATCTTAAAATCATCTCTACTCATGACGGTAAGATCGATGATTTAAATTTAAAGTCCAAAATCTATTCATTGTCAAAAAAGGACTTGACTAGTGCTTATGTCTTGCCGTCGGGGAATCAATATCGAATATTTCGCTGATAATGAACGGAAATTTGAGTTTTATGCAGCAGCCAAGATACAGTCGCCAACAACTGCGAATGTTTCATCCTCTCGCTGGTTACTCACATCTGTTGGACCCGATAGCACTGGCTCAGCTATCCCTCGCCAAGACTTCACAATATACAGCGACAGGCTATCTCAGTTCATTGACATCTTTGGTCTCAAGTCCGGACTTTTCGGCAAATGGATACTTGGCTCAGCGATGTGTTTACGGCCTATCGCCAAAAAGTGACAATAATATTGAATGTGGAAGCAGATCAACAGATAAAGGTAACTTCTTTTTTATTCACAGATCACTCCTCTGGATGCTTCGATTGGTCTTATTTAACCTTTAACTGCCGATTAATGAAACTTCAAGATGGTAGAAAAACCCCGAAAGTTGCTATTTCAAAGTATATTTGTGGACAAATATCTCCCTATTGAGGAGTGTAGATCGAATATTAGACTTAACAGAACGATCTATACTATTCACAAAAGGTTCTTTAGTCGCACATAGTATCGTTAGGATTGAATTAATAACATTTGTAAAGCTCTACTTTCTCTTAAGCATCACTCAAAATTTTACATTAAAGCGTGGCATTTTTCACAAGTCCAATTTTGATAAAAAGGTGAAATAAGGAAACACAAAAAGCATCCGAAATATAATCTAGAATTGTTTCATCTAGGTTTCAATCAAAGTCCCTTTTATCAGTTGAAGTTGTGTGTCATTGATAGATGTTCTAGAACGTGTGCATTGAAAATATCTTTTGATAATGCCTTCTTAGAAATTTGTATTTTTTCCCGGTATTACTTTGTTAACTACAGTCATTTCTGATTAGGAAATGCAATTGATTTTGTTTATTTTTCCCATACATCATAAAGGATTTCTTGCTGAACTGCAGCACTCAGAAATTGTATTGTTAAACCTTGTAATTAATAAGTCTTTTACCCAATTGGATGAAAAGTTGTTAAATGTAATGCACCAGGATTATGTCAAAGATTAATGCATAAAAATAAGATCTTCACAGAAGTATGATTAACTCGTGAAGTATAAAAACTAGCATCATGAAATATTTAACAAAACTGAAATGATTTGTACGAAATATTTGCAAAATCTAGGTGTTCACTTTTACTTGCATGTTTTCTATAATTGTGCAAAAGCAGGTGTTATACCTGCAACAGCATCGCTACCAGCAGCGTCAATGATTGAAGACTTTGTCTTTGATTTCACAGAATATGAGTCTCTTAAACGATAAATTTCATAACAAATATTGCTACAGATATGATTCCTCAAAGAAGAATTAAAATATAATATTTGCGTGACA
Source organism: Tridacna crocea (assembly GCA_943736015.1). Lineage (NCBI taxonomy): Eukaryota > Metazoa > Mollusca > Bivalvia > Cardiida > Cardiidae > Tridacna > Tridacna crocea. The sequence goes on along the minus strand of OX031056.1, from coordinate 77,019,146 downwards.
TGGTGACACTTTTGACTAAAATGAAAATAAAAAATAGAAAAATAAAAAAAATTAGTCAATAAATAGAAAGAAATACAGAAGCTGCGAATGATATATATATATAATTATTTTCCTTTACTCTTTTTCAGCCATTGCAATTATATATAGTGCCCTAAAAATAATGAATAGGCGATTTGAATCAAAAGAAGATGTTCAAAACTGTTTCGCATGCAATTTTCGTGTTTATGATTTTCAGCAAAATTTCTTGAATTAATCGTGTTTTTTTTTGGTTTAAAAAATTTCGAATGTTTGTTATAGACGAAGGACGAGCAAACAGCAACACAAATTGTGCAACAGAGACACATTTTACAATCATCCAAATATTTATCTGTTCTCTCATAATAAATACCACAAACAAAAAAGGAGATAAATCTAGGTTTTAAAAACAAAATCCAACAGTATTTAGTGCTGTTAAGTGATCGATTACTCTTATGAAACAATCACAAATTATGTCTTTGGAATTAGTTCATGATATACACTTACCACTCATTCAACATGCATGTTTAAGGACTCAAAACGAAGAAGAGGAAGATTGCAGTATAAAATGTTTAACACATGCGGCTACATGGAAGAATGTACAATTTTGAATTAGAAGAATTGTTCATATGGCTCATACTTTTTCATTATGTGTATAATTATGTTATTCGTTTTAAACGAATGAAAGATTCCTTATACCTTAAAGTAGAACTTGAAGAATGGTCGATAATTGAATCTTGAAACCACTGTAACCTGTTATTATAATCTGCTTGTACAACTAAACAGTTTTTATGTTGAAAACGATATCATTGAAGTACCAAATGTTGTATAATGGAATTTTTAAAGGATTCATGCTTAATTAAAGTTTTAATTGAATTTGAATTGAGGGTATCATTTTCAATTATACAATTAACTCTACATATATTTTTTACTTTATTTTTTACGAATTTTTGAAAAATGAAAAAATACAAAACTGAGCGACTCGTGGTCTGACCGAGATTTGAAAAAAAAAAAGCTAAAGCATCGAAGCCTTTTTCCTAAATTGTAAAGGTTTCAACAGTCTAAAATGCAATCTGTAGACCTAGGATCTTGCTCCTACACCAACTAAGTACAAACTGCCTACGAATCTGTCACACAACTATAATCTACAAAGACTGAAGTTCTTGTTTCAGCGTAAACACTGTAAATATCTTAACACGGTTAGTGACTAAACTATGATCAAAGTTATCCGAAATATAGAGGATTATCAACTTAATTACAAAGTGTCAAAAGTAATAATCAATATATACTTACATAAAGGTAGCATGGTAAAAGTTGAAAATAAAAACAGATTGAATTTCTTAAGAAGACAACATCATTTGGTTTTGGTCAAAATCGTGAAATAAACTTTCAGAAACCTACGATGACGATAGGGAAAGTCAGTCAAACAAACGCCGAAGAACAAGGACAAACTTTACAAGTTGGCAGCTCGAGGAACTTGAGAGAAGTTTTAGCAGCAGTCATTATCCTGATGTGTTCATGCGAGAGGCAATCGCAATGAGATTAGATCTCTTGGAATCACGTGTACAGGTAAATATAATTGACGGTTTTGGGATTTTAGACCATGCCAAAATCTGTCATTTGAAAGCCTAGCAGAGCGTTTGGACCAAAAAGAAATCTACTATTTTACTCTTTTCGTCATGGGCTTTCCTTCAATCTTCAAAGTTTATAACTTTTCAAAAGTTCTAAAATATCCATGCGGATACTTATTTGGATTTAAGATTGAGAGAGAGAAAAGAAGAGAAGAGTGAGTGAGTGAGTGAGTGAGTGTATCTATTGTAATACTTTGGGCTTGAATATATATGTTCACATTGTTTAGATGTAAAATATGAAAGCTGCGTAAAACACCATTCAACCAACCAAATATCAAAATTATGAAGTTCTGCTGCCTTCATATTTTGTGTCCAAATACCATAAGTATAAAGACATAAAAGTCCCAAGAACCGCCCTCCGCTTTCATAAATTTGATTAGAAGAAACAGGGGTTATGAAAATAGCAGGCGAATAGGGAAGAGGCTATAATGGTCCGCCAGATTTGTAAAGCCATAGAAAAGGAAAAGGAAGTAAAAAAACAGGAAGACACGAATTGTGTTATCAATTTTAGAAATGCATGTTTCTTTAAATTGTCGTCTGAACATATATATCATGTACACTAGCAAAACCAACGTAATGTTCGAAAAATATGCAAAAGAAATAATTATCGGTAGTTTGTAAACAACGCAATCTTGGTATGATATATGTTTCTGTTTTACAAGTAACATTTCAAAGCTCTGAATCAGTTAAAAAGCAATACATACTCATAAGCTACCTTCGAAAAATCTTTTCTTAAAACAATGTTCATTGTATAAAGCTATTCAACCAAAAGCTACCAATTTCAAACGGTAGAAAGTAATAATAAAACCAATGTTGAGGTGATACTGTCAATTGAAGTTATAAATAACACAAACCCCTCTCACTAACTTTTCTGAGAGAATTTTAAAGACACGTGAACAACTTATTGCCAATGGTGTGACTCAAAATAAAATGAAACACATGTAAACCTGGAGTTAAGTTTCTTTTAAATTTCAATAATGTAATGCAATCATATTTAGAACGAAACTCTTTCTCCGAACTGTCGATTATATAAAACGCCATTGAGATCAAATAGTTTAATTTCTGTAACATTCAAGGGGGTCATTTTTACTTAAGATTGGCAGTTGTTCTAATATTGGTAACCGGAGGCATAGTTTAGTTTTTCAGAGCCAGTCTGTAACCGGATTCTCACAACGTCAGTACTTGGTGATTGATCTATTTCAATGTGACTTGACAAAATGAAGGATTCATATCCGTCAATCTATATTTTTTGTATCAAAATAAAGACCGCTAAATATTCCTTTGCATAAAGTCTTTGGAAGGCGAGAATTTTTGTTGTTGCTCATCTTTAGCTAAAATGACGCAACTGGTTATCGTTATCTAGACTCGGCTTGTGATGTATTTTTTTCGTGTTGGATATTTGTAACCCGTCGTGGCAGGGAATTTGTAATTTGGGTATTTCGAATTTCATTCCTAGCTCCTTAATAGTAAATCAAGGCACCCATCTTGAAAACTAAGAGAACATATAGAAGACTGATATTAAGTAATAACTATGAATGAAATTTTCCCTTGAGTGAAAATGATCTGTCCTTGTGTATGATATACTTGAACATACATGTACGTATTACTGTATTCATCAATGTAGCAAGAACAGTATGCTATGGGTAATTTCCCTTAACATAAATGAAATGTGGTTTGATGAAAAATGTTATAATAAAGACGGTCACGATTATGATCTTTTGCGGGAGGAATATAAGTACCCCTGAATAGGCACATGGAACAAACCCCTGCTTCATTTCTTATTTCGTTTAAACTCATACTCATTCAATACTTCGACGTGCCTTTATATCGATGTGCATTGAGAAATCTGGGACCTGATATAAAATCTTATTAAAATAATTAATCAAAAAGGTCTTTTGAGAAGTATCTATCTATCTATCTATCTATCTATCTATCTATCTACATGTATCTATCTATTTGAAAACAAAAATCAAAAAAGATATATAAAAATTTTATGCCTTACTTCCAAGCTTTTTTAAGATCTTAACACCATTTGTCTTAACTATAAAATACTGTCAAGCTGGATTAATCAGGTATGGTAAATTAAGGAGCATTTGACTACACAATATTTCTTTTTACGACAGATTGAAAATAGCAACAAATAAAAGGAAACCAAACATCTACAGAGGGTTAGTTAAAAATCATCTTTTAAATGTTACTGAAAACGCATTTAACATTCTTTTAACCCTTTACCACACAATCCCGAGTTTTATGAAATAGATTTCATTGGAATGATAAGGCCACACTAGTTTGACACCTCTAGTATAGTGTTTAAAATTTTTAAAATAATGAATATCGTTGTATATAAATTGAAAACATGAACCAAGTTAAGAGAGTTAAACTACATCTCTTTGAATCTTTAAATTATATTCTTGAAGAGAACACAACCTGCATCATTGTCATCGTCATCGTCACGACATGCTTTTTTCAACGAAAGGTTTGTCGCTCATAATTAAAGTAACCAGCCCATCGTCACTGATATCTTGTTCCCAGGTAATGTTACCTTATAAGAAAATAGAAAACTCTGAAAAGTTTTCACAAAGAAGAAGTATAGAAAGGATATTTTCATTTCCTTTTATGAAGAGCTCCGCATTTGCAGTATTGGAATAAATTAATTGAATGCATGCGGTTATTAATGATGACAATTATAGTTCTAGTTGTGTAATAGTAATAAAAGTGAAAATATTCAAATCTTATTCTTAATACAGATTTTTTCAAAAAAACTTTTACTGATGCAAGGTAGAGGTGACAAGGTTTTCTTTGTCACGTAACGAGAGATAGTTATTTGCGTGAATAAAATGTTCCAAAGTATATTTGGTGTAGAGTGGGACAATAAAAGAAGCAAAAATAAAAATGAATATCCGAAAAAGTAACGGATAACAAAAATACATACATATAATTCAAATAAAGCTGGGTTAGACTGAATTTTAAATAAATGTAAATGAATTTCTACTTTCTACATTCAGGAAGCCGAATGCTTCCTTTCTTTTTTACAAACCAAAAGAATAAATACGCATAAGAATGTGAAGAAGAAAGAAAACTCGTCCCTGAAATGGATTTAGCGGTCCAAAATGTGCTGGGTATTCGTTGAACACAAATAAGATTTTACATTCGATAAGTAAGTCGCAGCAATTAAAAGAACCATGCACGCGTCCTATGCTAATGGACTACATTTAATCAAAGGGTACAGTTTTTAGCCGGGTGATTCTCTTAGGTGAAGAAATACTATTAAAGTTCATAGTAAGTAAAGGACAATATTTTCAGTGGGGAGCAAAGGACTTGAAAATAATCCCTTGAACTCATGGTGTTGCTTAAGTCTTAAAAAAATAAAATTCGTTAACAAAACGTCTGTGTATTTGACAGGGGCAATGTTTTGTGAGCGAAAAATCAAAATTATGATTTTCTGTTGTTTGGTTAGATTTTTTGGTTTTATTCACCTTTATATATAGAGAGTTACAGACTCCCACTGATGAGGTGAAAGCCAAAACATGTTTGTACAGTTGATGAATAATTGAAATACACATATTATAGGAAAGTTACGTCTATTTGTTTATTTACTTCTTTAATTTACTTGTTTAGGTCCGGTATTAACCAGGTTATTTTATTTCTTCCGTCTATGTATCTATATTTATTTTGAATATTCTGACAGGTCTGGTTTCAAAACAGACGCGCAAAATGGAGAAAGAAAGAGAATACTAGGAAAGGACCCGGTCGACCACCTCATAACGCACATCCTCAAACATGCAGCGGAGAACCACTACCGGAAGAAGAAGTAAGAAGAAGGGAGCAAGATAGATTAATCAGAAAAATGAGAAAACAGGAAGAGAGAATGAAGAAGATGGAGGAAAAAAAGAAAATATTTAGTACAATAAATGTGTTGAATGTAAATGGAAACACTAGCGACGACAACTCGCGTTCTGGTTGCCCAGATTCTATAAGCAAAACTGATGTGCTTTGTACCGTGAACGAAACTTCTAAAGCAGGTGATAAAATTGTGACCAATAATCACTACAACAAAACTAAAAATCCTTTCAGTATTGATAACTTGTTAGATATAACTGCAGCAAGAGATATTCGTCAAAAAACAGTGACCAAAAATTTCGAATGAACAAATATTAAAAAGCGAAAGAACAGCTAGAAAGTTTTGAATATTTCATACTGTTTTTATTTTTCTTTCCTGCATTGTTTATTCCAACACAGGGTAACAGTTGGTGATAGTTAGATAATTTTAACGGAGAGAAGTTATTAATTTACAACAAACAAAACAAACATGTGTTGCAGGTTTGTTGATATGTATCGTGAGATGCTATGTGATAAAAATGGACCAGTGAAACAATTTTGATACAACACTTTCAAAGTCTTCCCAAACAAATCTTGTGAAGATAAAATAATTAAAACGATTCTAAGCCACGAGACACAATTAAAGTAAAAATGACGTGGATTTAAAAAAATCCCAAACACATGATCAAGCCCGATTCTTTATCCACGAAAAACCTTAGATCATGGATTGCAGATTTTTCAAAGTGTGCTCGGATGAACGTCTCTTGTAAATGGTACATGTGCAAATTAGACATAGATCTATCAGATAGTTCTGAGGGACACGATTACCATCTATACTAACACTTTTCGTTTAAGCGGAAATAATATGTAGCCTGTCTAGCTGAACTCTTCCGAGAGAAAATGGATGATTTAAAACCACACATCTCTGAACCAAAATATATTTTTGGGTCCATTATAAACGAACGAAAAACGAAACTGAAGCTAATCTCAAAGAGAAATAAGCACTTGCCTGTCTATACTATAACTTAGCAATTATATGAAATGTTTTTAGGGATTCTCTAATATCGGGATAGTGCAAAATATATTTTGTTATATATCTACTTGTTTTCAGGGATATATGAAATAAAGAAATACATTGGTTGAATTTCTTTCAAATAATTTCTGTTTATGATTACCTTTGAATAACCTAGTAAAAGTGTTTTTTTATTAAGCAGACAAATGTACCTCTTTAAAGATGAACAAGTGCAGCTGTACTATTTTAGACGAGAAACATTTATGTTTATGCTTTAACTTACACGGTTGCCATTATATTATGAAGATCATAAAACAAACATAAAGCAACCAAAGCCAAAAAGATAGTACCCCAGAAAACATAAACATATAACAAAGAAATCGGATACTTGAATAATACTGGTGCAATGTTTAATTGGAGTTGTCAGAGAAGTATTTTACTATCATTACTTCATATGTGAGATTCTTTCAAGCAGAGCGTCTCCGCTTTTGGCAAAGACTTCTATTATTACAATTGAAGTATTTTATATTTCCAATAAAATAACAGTCTTTAGTATATCACTTAGAAAAACGGTGCAATAAGTTTAAATATATTCATTTTACATGTAGAAAAAGTTATTGACACTTAAACTAGTTTCTTTCGATTCTACTTCGAACTGCACCAGCACTTGCGCCGAATATGTGGGCAAATGAAATGTTTTGAAATTGACACTTCCGGCTATCGAACTCGGCACCATTTATATATGAAGCCGATGCTCTAACCCACAACCATGGCCACCGCAAGTGCAATAGAAAAGAGGTGTATAATGCGATGGAGTAGAGTATGATTGTATACTCTTTGCTAGGATTTTTTAAAAGACTTATTACGAAATTTGTCATTAGATTCGTTATGTTATTCCATAGTTTATATGTTTAGTTCTCATGCTGAGAATCTAATTAGAATATTCAAATAGTACTGTAAGATGCACAATATCTTCTGCTACCGAGTTATGCTGTACTGACTGAAGCCTAGCAGAGTGTGGATATGTCAGGAGTGTTTTCCCGTATGCATTCATTCGTTTGCCCTTAGTTTTATTCTAAACAAGTTAAAGTTTGAGTAATTAAGCAATTTTCTGAAACTTGACGTGTTAATGATTCAATACGGTTGTGAAACTGTAAGTGGTATCCTTTCTAAAGTACTAACTCTTACCAATATTTGAATTTTGAGATCGAGGCAACCGAGACAAAATAAGATCAATATTTTATTTTCCTCAGCTCCCACAATCTGTACTTAGAAGTTCATTTTTACAGATAAAGGCTAGTGTCACGGATACAAAAAGTACCAAAACATTACATGAAAAAAGACATTTACTAAATACTTTACAGATTTTTGGTTAAGTCAAAATTTATGATACAACTTCAAAAGCTCCTGTGAAGAAATGTTATGGACTTGGTAAGCAGATTTTTGAAGAACATGTATGTAAAATAAACGGTAAAATATTTACATTCGAAGAGAATATGGATTGCACACTTTCAAACTGTTTCTACCTTTCAATTTGAAAGAGCTGTCAAGAATTCTATATTATTTGCCAAACAAGAGATAAGCCCGAAACAAAATAACTATCCATTGTCAACTGATAAGGGACTCTTCAAGTAGCCAAATCATGGTAGATTATGATTTATATAGTTATTGTCAAAGAGATCCTAATTATTCAATTACTGAAAAGCGTAAACAAAAAACATTCCAGCGTAATTGATAAAAGCAAGGTTTTTCATAAAAAAAGCTTGTCCTTAATCATTTTATTTGATTGTGACCCAATGAGAGTAAAGACTTTGCCCTCATCAGCTTTATGAATCAAACTGGTTTGCACGTTAAAAGACAAACTTTAGTGTCATTTTTCTTTACAGAAATATATTTACATACATTTAAATATGTTACATTATTGTCCCGATTAGAATTCATAGTTCTCTTCGATTCATCGACAACTGGATTGATATTGCTAATTAACATGCCATGTATTTAAGATTTTCTGGTAGAGCAGCTTTCAGTCCGTTAAAAAAACTCGTCTTCTTACAACAACTGTTACAAAAGCAATTTTTTCCATTTAATGAATCTTATTTATTTTATCAGATCAATTTGTATAGCTCGTCTAGCCAATTAACTTAGAGATGAAGATCAAAATATGTTTTTCATACAAAGTTTAAAATAGAAGAACGATATGTTACACTTGCAAGATGAACTGTCGTTTCAATATTAATAGGTTTATTTCTGTCACAGACCATGACGTCAATTGCAAAAAAGACTTATACCTCTACCGTTGCAGTTCCAGATAAAATCACATCCCTTACTTCAACAGTAAGCGATTTCTCTAGTAAGTGTTCTCTATTTCGTTCACTGTGTCTACCTTGTAAGAGTAACAACTCTAGTTGATGAAAGGTCTATTATACAGAAATAAGCTCTTTCTCTATTAGATCTGTAACCCTTTACACAATTTATTTTCTTAGCTATAAATCAGTTTTACCTTTGTTCGTCTACCAGTATCTATCTATTTCCCTATAAGTACCAAAACGTATTGAATGCAGAGCATCAATTAGTGGGCCTTAATTCAAATTCATTCTAAAGACCATGGTTTAACAAAGTCGTCATTTGTGCCCCCAGATTCATGAGACGAACCATTCTTTTGCTCATAGTGAGAATTTTCTTGTCCCATTTAAATCGTTATTTATGCCTCAAGTAAAAAATGGGACTATTTTGGCATGGTATTAAAGAATTTTTCACAGCTTTTCAAGAACAGAAACAAAGATTAATTATTATCACAAATCAAACAGCTGTTTATCTCTACTCCCAAAGGGCTAAAGAGAGCTTTCGCTGGGAAAATGAGATTCTGGGAGTTGTTCGCTTGATGAGCATTGGATTGAAAATTAAAATAGTGATCTCTCTTTCGATACTCTAGCAAGTAATATTTTGTAGCTGGGTAAGAATCAATTTGACAGTTTAATGAATATAATCCATCGATTCCCGTGTCCCTTGTCCAGTGGGACTTCTGAAATCAGATAATGATAACAAGTCCATCCATCTGTTATAGCTAATAGGGAAATGTTTTACACTAATCTTTCTGGATACCCTCACCAGTGTCTTGGTGACAAATCATTTAACGATAGAATGATTAATTAACTACGAAGAATTTCACGGAAAAACAAATATTTGTTCCCGTCATTAATCCTGCATATAATGTGTCTCAATAATCTAGAGGCGAATGCCCAATTTCTCTCATTTGTACGAAGCTTAAGCACAACAAATTATAAATGAAACCCTAAATCTGGCTTATTTACTGTTGTCTACTATTCACATGCTTTATGTGAAAGTGCTACAAAGCCGTTAAGCTGAGCTACTCTCATCTTTGTGTCGTTACCGCAACACTTAGATAACCCCAAAATATATTTCGAGAGAATGATGGGGAAAACACGATATGGATGCTATTTTGCTGACAAACGTAACGATGAAATGCGATTTCTTTTAAGGCGTTTCAGCGAGTTTTTTTCTAGCGCAGAGAATTTCGTGAAATCTGATACAGAAACACTTCAGTATGTTCTTTCAATATGCGGAAAGATAATCAGACGTAGCCTGATAAACCAGAAAGTTCTGAGCCCATGAAGAACATAATCCATTTTTCAAATTACTCAAAAAACCCAGTTATTGCAGCATACATCAGAATTTTGTGATTAAAATTTGTAATTTCAGTCAAATCATGTTTTCTGTCTTTTAAATTCATAGTGAACCAATGAATGCTCTGACTTTGATGAGAAATAAGCAGATAGTTCAAACAAATGGTACGCTATCTATATATGTTTAAATAAAACCCTTAACCCACAAAAATGCTTATTTTATTACGGAAATCAGGACAATATTTGACCCTAAATATATGGTGCAAAGATTCTTCTCACTTTTCTCAGAAAGATACATAATTTTATTTCATGCTTTCCGGTAGGATATCGAGAAATAGCAGTGAAAATATTTTTTCGATCTTTCACTGGTACCACCAGTGAAAATACCGATTTTCACGTTCTTGTTGCCTAGGTTAATTACGCGTGCCTAACAACCAGATAGGAATTATGACGTCATATACCTTACATCTCTAGCGCTTGACATAACGTTGCTATGCGGGAGGGGTACGCCACGAGGAATAAGGGAAAAGAACTGCACTGAATTTTGATAAATCTCCAACCAGAAAGGGTAAAAAGCATGAAATAAATAGAATATTTGGTTTTTCTTTCGGTGAAAGATCGAAATTTATTTCATCTCGTGAACACCATCGGTAATATTTTTACTACCGATGGTGTCCACTCGATGAAACAAATTTCGATCTTTCATCGAAAAAAAAAACAAAACAAATATCCTCTATATATCCGTTATCAAACAAACAAACAAACAAACAAAAAAAGAAAAATGAAAAAATAAATAAAATAAAAATAATAGTTGCCAGGCTACTTTTCAAATATTCGAACAGTTACCTCTCTTGGAATAATGAAAGTGAACAAGACACCAAAGCTTTCAAATGACTGAGTAAGATGTATTATTTCTAGCACTAAATCATTTTTTTTTTCACAATAAACACCCTGTCCTTGATATAATCTCGATTTAACATTGGTATGGGACGGCTTTGGAAAATATTTTGGTAAAAGGGGTAATAGTTCATTTCAAACAATTCTGCCTTTCCCCAAATCTTTATCTGCACAAACGGTTCTTTTAGTCCCATTTAAACCGTGTTTAATTTGTCGTCTGCACCTTTTTTTCAATTTTTGAAGTTTCAATCTAATTTATTTAGGAAAAGGTTACTACCAAATACATGTATATTTTAACAGATGGAAGAATGGCAGAACAATACATGTATAACTGTCCAGGAATTATTCAAAGGCATACACTATTTACGAACCTTATAGCAAAATGAATCAAAGAATCCTGATTTCTATCAATACCAAGGAAAGAGGGTTTGAAAACGTTGAAAAGGAGAAAATAACTTTTTTCTCTTTTTACCACACTAAACTTACTATCCAGAAAAGTAATGTCCAACAAATGTACATGTTATGGTTTCTCTGTTTAGGAATGATTTATACCTTGTTGGCCTGGTCTTTGAAAAAATGTATCTACCACTACTTTCTCCACGTCTTGCAGCAAAAATCAGTAGTCAAATGATGGTACTACAGTCAGACAAAGTTACGCGCTAGAAAACAGTGAAACGAAAATGTTTCGCACTGACAACCAGACGAAACGTCTTAAAATCAGTATATGAAAAAGATTAAACAGCTAAAGCGTACATATAATCTAAGATTTCCTACGAAATTAATTAAAATTTGATAAGATGTTTAACAACAACAACAACAAACAACAAAAGGGAATTTTAATATTCATTTTAGATCTATTATTTATAGATTTATCTTCATTTACAAAAGACGTAACCACATAATTATATGAACTTGACTAATGCAAGAAATCTGTTTTCACTAGATTGATATATTATTTTTTGTAAAATTATCCAGCTTCCTTTGATCTTCATGAAAGAAATCGCTGATAAATTGTATTATTCAAATTTGAGTAATAACTTAATTAAGATAGCTCTACACATACATCATATTGTGTCTATAGGAAGTCATGGGTTATCTTAAAATTAGTGATGTATACAGGCTGTGATCACAAAATCTTTTAACCCTTTTCCAAACGACAAAATTTTCGACTTGTCCAAAATGAAAGCACTTGCAGACGACAAAATAAACGTAACTCAAAAATTGAAATTTGTTTCCAGCAGGGTAGAAAACATTGTGGGAAAATGAGAAAATGCTGGTTACCAGCATTTTCTCCTTTTCTCGCAATGTTTTCAAAAGGCTTCTATCTCATGCTCGTAAAAACCAGGGATTGTTTGGGAAAGGGTTAAAACGCGGAGTTGCACGACAGAGTATACACATGAAACTGCAAAAAGGAAACTAAATGGCAGGGGTTTATACGCAATAAGTCGCCAGATTAGTCAGCGGCGTGAACTTCTGAAAACGATAATTATTATCATTATCATTTTCATAATCATTAATTGAAGATAACAATTGGAGAGACTGGTAACTACATACGAAGATTGCTGCTACAACAATTTGTATTAATTTTTCGAAGACTAGATCTAAGTTCAGTTCATCATTTCTAAATCTCTACAAAATGAAACCAAATTTTTACATGTATCACATATGAAAATATGGCTCTAAATGCCGTGCCATAACAACAACATTGCTATGTTATCAATCCACGAGTTTCTATGGTGATCTGACCGCTTAAGTAATTTGCATCCTTTGATTTCTTTCCAGCTGCATGTTTCCTACACAAAATTTTAGGTACCGATATATTCATTTTCAAATGAATAAAGCTTCTAAGAAATTCGTATAGAAAATATGCTATAAAATTTGCGTAAAATAAAAAAGATCGTGAAAAAAGTATCATTAACTAAGTACAAATTTCAAAATGCGGGAAAACAAAAAGAAATGCCCAGTGTAGGATTTAATTTGATTTATTTGTTGAATTTCTGTTCGTATGTCTGTCTGCCAACCGCTAAAGTTCGGATTTAGACAACATGCTGCATCTCTGTACTTGATTCCTTTAAATCAATTTTTCTTTACTTTTCATTTTGTTTTCTCATATAGCAATATTTGTGATCAAAAAAGAAAAACTTAGGATTAGGGTTAGTACAGTGTCTGTACTTAATCAAAGTAGCAAAAAAAAACCACGTTTAATTTTCAATCAAAGGTTTTTTTTTTTCAGTATATATGCTTATTATGAATAAGCACAGTATGGCGGGTAAATATCAATTTAGATACCTTCTGCTAAAACTTAAATCTATTATTTTCATTGACGACAAAAAACGGATTGTGAACCTGTGATTGCGAATCAACTAAAGAAATCACAAGGTTCAACAACGCTGTAATACTGATCTAGTTGGGTCGTGAAAAATTATTATCTAGAAAACCATATGGAAGATTAAGTCCGTCATGTTTCAATGCATCTCGGGTTTTTCTTTCTTACTTAAGAAATCTGATAGATCATTCCATGCCCTATTATATGGCTTTCGAGCTAGTTTTCCCAAAGTATATACAAACATTATATCACTGATGAATTAAGTCAACAGCATTTGGCTTTGAAAGAATATGGCTATGTTTATATATAGCTCATAACATGAAAAATAAATACACGCTGTGAAATTTCTTCTATTCTAAGGAATCAAAGTAAACTCTCAAAATGCAATTGAAGTAAAGGTGGAAAATATTCTTACAAAAACTTTGGGGGTAATTAGACCTTAATAAATGTCACAAATTTGAAATGTGTCTAAAGTCATCACAGATCTTTGTTCCTTGTCGACAGAGCAGAACAGTTCTCCCCATTGACGTCCCCACGGATATTCGGCAAACCCCCATTTTTGGACAACTGCACCCTTTTGTAAATTCTTTTGATTTGTAATACAAGTATTGAATTATATGATGAGGCATTCTGGCTGAATTTTGATTAGTGTGCTGTTGATCTCTCTCAATTTCCCTAAAAGTATGATGATACGTATTGAAACTTACAGAACTGGAAAAAAAACGTTCATTTACTGTAAAAAATATTTAGCTCATTGGTATTTAACAAGATAATTTCATTAAAATGTTTACTTTAGTCAGGTAGTATAACATCTGACGTTTCAAACCGATTTTGATACATATAGGTATAGAAGGGAAATATTTATTTTCAGTTAATAAAATTATTGGTCTACGAAGGCGAAACAAAGAATTTCAAAATTATATATTGGATTCATTTGATCAACTTAAAAGTCAACCCAAACAATTCAAACAAAAACAAAAACAAAAAACAACAACAACAAAAATCTTTACTAAAAAGCCACTCACCCAATTTATCATAGATCCACCACAATGTTTCATGAGAAAACCTGGTATACAGGAGTTTTAGAGGTGAATATCATCTTTGCTGTTTTCTTTTTTTAGCAACAGACGTCTATGCACAGGCGCTTACTTTGAAAAAAGAAATTAGTACATATTCAAATTGCTTAGCTTATTTGACATTTATTTTTCAATAAAGACATTTTTAAAACAAATTACAAAATGTCAGGATAACCTTAACCCACTGTAAGAAGGCCAAGTATATGAAAGTCAGTTGTATAAAAAAGACACTAACTATACTGTGTTCTATTTGGGAAATCTTTATTTACAAGCGTTAAAACTGGTCAACAAAAACCGGGTTATATATTCCTGTCCTTACACCCCCTAGTTCGATGCTTTGATTTGAATCTGCGGACATAATCGTTTAAGGTTTTAAATACTCATATGAAAGCCAATTAAGTAAAGCAAAGGCCCTAAGATATCTAAATAACTATTTACGATATACAACAGTTCTGATAAGTATGAAGGTGTTTTATTAACATTCGACGTACTGCACCGGGCGGTAGACCGTAATAGTAAATTCTATGTGTGAAGGCATGGCGAAAAGCACAAACCTTCTTTCCTTTGCTAAAAGAGAAAAACGTCAGACATTAAAGGTGTGCATTTAGACAAATACCATCATCCCAGGAGTGCTTCAGCTGTATGCTGTATATGTCCGATCAAAATAAAGGTGAATTAAAGCGCGGCTTTTCCTTGTTTCTGCTAGATTAATGCGATCAAATTCAATCACGCATATTTTCATTTTTCAATGCAATGTTACTAGGCCTCAATTTTGTCAAACATCAGTATGTGTTATGCAAGATATTGTTTAGACCTTTAAAACAATTGCACGTCGAAAGAACGACTATTCTGTTTGGATTAGATGACAGTTTTACGTACCATATCGGTTCATTGTAAAACCCTGAATCAATAAGTGTGTTAAGAGTGCTGGAACACTGAACTTTTAAAATTTTGCAGAGAACTGAAATTTACTCTAACTTGATCCCAGAAAACAACTCGTGCAAGTATGGACGAAAAGACATTGAGTTATATGGTGACGATACAAGGCAATCAAAGCTGACATAAATATACCTAAATGATGATCAAATAAGAATAGGTAAATCCTTAAACTAATGAATAATTGATTGAAAATTCAATGCTTAAAGTAAAACCCCATTTGTTGCGATTGAAAAGTTCTTTTCGTAGAGAGACAGAGAGAGAGAGAAAGAAAAAAAATCTGAATCGGACAGTGTGACACTTAGATCAACCCACACATTCTAAACAGGTTGCCCTTGATCTACACTGTCCGCAAAATAGCTCTAAGTTGCGCTCAGAAGCCTAAAGTTTAAAAACTTTGTTTAAATGCAGGAGAGTGATGAACCAGGAGCAACTCAGCTTCTACAACTATTTGTAAGTGTTTAAAAATGTTTCCCGATAGTTTTCACGTTATGACATCTAGACTTGTGAGCGCCGTCAAAATTCCTCCTAATAAGCATGATCAATGTGGCGTGATTACGTGGCTTATGGGATCGTATTGGTAATGGAAGGGGTCATAGAATCGCAATTGATGGAAGCAACATCCAAAAAACTGTACGTATCTTTATTGTCCAAAGTAATTAAATTTGAATTAATCAACAGACCCCAAACAGGAATAATCAGTGATAGTATTGAATTAAACGCGACGTGGCAGTAATTGTCAGTTTGGACGAACTGCCATGGATTCCTGAAAATTTGCATGTATATTGGTTGTTGATCTGGGGAGGCTCGGCGGATTGGGTTATCTTACATGCTTCACTGATCATGGTAATCAGAAATAAACAGATGTTGATAGATTATACGCGTTTCGAAGGGCATTACTTTGTAAGACATTGGTAGAAATGGAAAAGAATGGGCATAGATAGAAATTGTGTCACTGTCAAAAAAGACTGGAAGTTCCATGATAAGCGTAATAGCCAAGCAGATCGGTCAGTGCATAGCGTTATTGTCACTCTTATTAATGAACGTAATACTAAGTCTACTTTTAAGCAATAATCATGCCTTTCTGTACCTTTTTCTCATAAAATTTATTTATAGATTATATCTCGTAACTGTTTCGTATTTGGTACATTTAAAAGTGAAAATCGCCAATCGGTAATGAAGTCTGTGATCTTGTTGTCATAGACGTGACAAAAACGAAATAAAGAAAGCTTATTTCGGTACTTCAATTTATTCATGGTCTCATATAGCATGCTTAATGCTGTGGGTGTTAAGATTGATTGTTTTTAAATATTTTTAACTCAACAGGTGTTCACGTTCTTTACAGCATCCCTGAAAAGAACAAATCTAATATAGTCAAAATGCCGCATAGGTGGGTAAAACACAATGATTTTTCAACCTACTGGGAGGTTTGTATGTTTTCAATCATCTCCAACATTATCATTTTTTTGTCATATGGTAGAGCCTAGCTCTTTGGTATCTCTTTTAAAAGAAAGAAAATTGTGATTTAGTTGAAATTGTCAAATGTGTCATACTTTAATCAAAATCTTCGGTTATTGAGTATCTAGATACAACATGAACATTGATATTTTTTACTGCCGATGTAAATCTTCATTTTAATGTTTATCTAGATCCTGTCTGACACCTGTGAAATGTGCAGAACATTTTTTGAACATAGTTATATTCGATTTTTCTCTTCATCTTAGCAATTTTATGTTTTTATATTATACAATAAAATTTTGATATCAGATAAATACGTTTAGAGTCAGTACACCTGGTTTGTTTGTGGAATGATGGTTTTTGACTAGATACCCCTGTAATGAAGCGTCAAGTTATCGAGAGTTTGATACAGGCAAACGATTTTTTAGGGTAAGTCACAATTATGCAGATTATGATTGACAAGCAAATGACATTAAATCATCGCATAAAGTATTACATTTATGAAAATATATTTTTTAATATTATTTGTAACTTCTAAGGGATAATTTGTAGTATGATATATGGTTCTAATCGTTTAGATCAAAACGAAAAAGGGCAAACACATTTCTACTTAAAACATAATTGAGACACACAGCTGAAACCGTGTTTTATGTGAAGGTCTTCATGTAGTATTTCACATCAATCAATAAAAAGCAACAGAAATAACCCCACTTTTTCAAGTTTAGGGTTATTTTTCAAGTTTTTTTTAAATAAATGCTCAGTTTGGTTCAAAATTGAAAGGCGTTCTTTAAGTAACAATTATATGGAGTAAACTGTGCGCGGAAATCGTACAATTTGATTTTTTTTAGTCTTGTGCTGTTTAACTGTATTTAAACAGTCTTCGTATCTCAATGTTGACTTACTAATTTATTGATTGAATGGTTACTACCGTTTCGATCTCTTTTCCAGTTATATTTAGGCTTGCAACTATCCATGCTTTCTTGGAGTTTCTATTACCAGCACTTCGCAATAATGTTCTTCCCAAGCTATTGGCTGCCTATGCTCTTCACCATCGCCAAAGCAATGATCACGGATAAGAGAAGAATCTTTTATGTCGCAATAAGTATCGTTAGTCCTCGGAAAGAAGTTGGTTTGGCAGGGATTTCAAACCAGTGACCATCTATTCTCAAGTCTTGTACAATAACGACTGCGCTACCATTGCTTACCTCCGCCCCGGAGTTAAGTAGAAAGGGGAAAAAGATAAAGATGTAAAACTGAAAGCTCTAATTGCGCTTAATGATTCTGTTGTGTTGTTGATTTTGATTGTCATCAGATCCCCTAAAATTTCTGTTTGTTCCATACTTTTACACGTGAACTTAACGTATCAATTATCAGTATCACAGAATTCTTTTATTATAGCTTAATCGACAGGTTCAAAGCATTCCACTCTTAGATACTTAAACATAAACTTAATTTTCAGTGGACAGTGTTAATCAAGATTAGACTGCATTTGGTGGACAGTGAAAATTTACATCAGGCTGCTGAAAACATCTATGCTTTTGCAAAGTTTCTGGTATAAATCCTGACTGAGGAGGCCATTGTTATTTTCTAACGCTCGTGTTTAAATTCCTTATCATTTTTTTTTTTACAATTTTTCAGAGATCCTCCTTAAGCACGAAAGAGTCTGATATAAGGCATGATAAATGAGTTGTCGCCGTAATGACTAAATTATTCAGGAAAGTTAAGTACCTTGCAAAAGAGGTTGGTTAAAAATGAAATTAGGGAAACATGTGAAATTTCCTAAAGGCAATGAAGAAATAACGGCAACCATAAAAAGGCATACTGCTGTTCACATATCCTTTACACGGCACACCATACGAAGAAATACAAGTAAATGCGACATCGTTAATTGGTCTAGGAAATAAATAATTTGGCCAGTCATCATGTCGAAGATCTTCTTTTTTTGTATAGTCGTTAGACATTAAATTCAATATATCAAACAAGAGCGGCAAACTGTCGCAAGATACGCCCGTCTTACCCCAAGTTGTAAAGCTGGGGCATGCACCAGACTAAATTCAAGTATGAAAAACGACAAAGGGCAGTAACTCAAAAATTAAGCGAGCAAGAGTTATGATTCCTGTGCACTGCACTCCCCCTTGATGAGATCTATCCACCCATGAAATTTCATAACCCTAGCTAGTATAGTTTTGGAGATATTCACCAGACAAAAATCAAGTATGAAAAACGACAAAGGGCAATAACTCAAAAATTAAGCAAGCAAGAGTTATGATTTCTATGCATTGCTATCCCCCTTGATGAGATCTATCCACCCATGAAATTTCATAACCCTAGCTAGTATAGTTTTGGAGATATGCTCCGGACAAAAATCAAGTATGAAAAACGACAAAGGGCAATAACTCAAAAATTAAGCAAGCAAGAGTTATGGTTCTTATGCACTGCACTCCCTCTTGATGAGATCTATCTACCTATGAAATTTCATAACCCTAGCTAGTATAGTTTTGGAGATATTCACCGGACAAAATTCAAGTATAAAAACGACAAAGGGCAATAACTCAAAAATTAAGCAAGCAAGAGTTATGATTTCTGTGCACTGCACTCCCCCTTAATAAGATCTATCCACCCATGAAATTTCATAACCCTAGGTAGTATAGTTTTGGAGATATGCTCCGGACAAAATTCAAGTATGAAAAACGACAAAGGGCAATAACTCAAAAATTAAGCAAGCAAGAGTTATGCTTTCTGTGCACTGCACTCCCCCTTGATAAGATCTATCCACCCATGAAATTTCATAACCCTAGGTAGTATAGTTTTGGAGATATTCACCGGACAAAATTCAAGTATGAAAAAAGGACAAAGGGCAATAACTCAAAAATTAAGCAAGCAAGAGTTATGGTTCCTGTGCACTGCACTCCCCCTTAGTGAGATCTATTCACCCAAGAAATTTTATAACCCTAGCTAGTATAATTTTGGAGATATGCTCCGAACAAAATTCAAGTATGAAAAACGATAAAGGGCAATAACTCAAAAATTAAGCAAGCAAGAGTTATGGTTCCTCTGCACTGCACAAAACCCCCTTGGTGAGATCTATCCACCCAAGAAATTTCATAACCCTAGCTAGTATAGTTTTGGAGATATGCTCCGGACAAAATTCAAGTATGAAAAACAACAAAGGGCAATAACTCAAAAATTAAGCAAGCAAGAGTTATGGTTCCTATGCACTGCACTCCCCCTTGATGAGATCTATCCACCCATGAAATTTCATAACCCTAGGTAGAATAGTTTTGGAGATATGCTCCGGACAAAGAACTGGACGCCGCCCGCCCGCCCACCCGCTTGCCCGTCACGGGTGATCCCATAATACGTCCCGTCTTCGACGGGCGTATAAAAAGCTAATAACTCAGATAAAGGGAAACATGTTTCAGAAGTCCGCGTGATATGACCTAAGTGGAACTTCTTTCTTATTTGATAACTTTATAAATGTAGCAAGAGCATTTACCAATCTATATAATTGAATATCCAGGTCATAATTAATCTGACAAAATATTTACCTCCTGTCATCATTCTATGTTACAACCAGAGTCAATAGTACCAATTATTTGTAAGGGTTTATTATTTAAAATAACTGGTACTCATTTCTTCAATCATCGTGCCCTTTTTAAACCGGTCTAGAATTTTGTCGTCTGGTAAAGAGTTAAGCGTCATCGATATATAATTCTTAACCAGACTATTTTTTTGATATACAACGCATTTCTAAACGACATACCTAAAGTTGGTTCACTGACTAATTTTGTCCTTAGACCTTTTTCGTGATACGACAGCAATTACTCGTGAAGGGAACATTTTCGAAGAAACAAAGGAAATATAAACATACTGAAACCTTGCAAAGGTATGAGTTATCTAGCTAAAGAGGTTTTCTATGTCCATGGTAATCATAGACAGAAAGAGTTAAACGCATCTCTTCATTCCACTTTACACATAAAGCACCCCCCCCCCAAAAAAAAAAAAAAAATATCATAAGCAACATCGGATGATTGAACTAATTATTGGTTCTTGGTTGACTTTAGCGGACAATAGAAGAGAAATATGTTATAAAGACAGTACAATTAAGTTGGGCTGTCTGGCATAGATATTAATTAAAGTATATCAAATATGAGTCATCTTGAATAAATGGTACCAAAATACACGAATAACTCTTAATTTAACAGTGTCACATTCCTATTACTGAACACCGTATTATCCTTCACAATCCAAAACTACTAAAATGTGTACAATAAGTTGATGTAGGAAGGTAAGAAAAATTCATGTGAAAGGTTCTCCAGTTACAAAAGAGTTTAAATTATAGCTGAAGGATCAGACAGTGTGTTACCCTCTCCCACAATGTTGTCGACAGCTTTTCACCTCAGGATCTTGAAAGACGAGACTGCCCAATAAAGAGTTAAACACTTGTACGGCAGAGGTTATCAAGCGGAAACATCAAATACCTAATTGATATCTAGAAGGAAAAATGATATCAAAATCTTCTCATTCATCGACGCCTGATTGAATCTTATATTTCTTACTATAATTGCCGTGTCATACAGTTGTTATGCTGAGATTAAAATATAAGCAGCTCGAAAGAGCTCATAATTACCACCACTTAAAATGTCAAAATTCTAGATTGAAATATTTTTGACTACTTGCGAACGCGCGGTTCTCATTAAATAGCAAAATACATTACAAGTATGCAGAAGGAATAACTACGTTTAACAAACCTATTTTTTCCTCTTTGACATGGCGAAATTTGCGTTTTGAATATCGATTCTAAAGTTTCACTTATTTGGCGGTTTAAGGGTTAAGCTACAGAATATTTCTTCTTCAAAGTCAGCATAGAATAATATGACCCATTCTCTGGCAAAAGGGGTTCATTTACGTCTCTGTAACGCAATACAACAAGCAAGTTATCATATAATTGTGGATCCATTCAATTTTCTCAATCAACGATCTGAATCGTGAGGAAGTCTGGTCCTTTGACATGATGAAAATTTACCGAAAGCAAAACTTTTCCATACATGTCAGCTAGGGTTAGTATCGATGCATTTGATGTATTAAGCCCCGTTTTAACATAGAATGACTAATTTGACTCGGCTTGCATAATTACTTCCCTTGTATCAAAGTACATGTAAATATAAAAGGCTGTAGTCAAGATGTTACGCTGCTTGTGTATGTATTTAAACTGAAGCTGAGGCAATTTTATTGAAACGATTAGTGCCTCAATCTGTTTGTGAGCATCATGTGTTCATGTCGGATATTTTGCCGTGTTTGTCCGGCTAATAAGTGTCATGTATCTTCAATTGTGACTTTGATCGTCTTAACAATTTGGGCCCCTTCTGGATAATATCATTTATTTAGATTATTTCCTCCTTCCTACAACGCGAGTTGGTTATGGATTATCTCGTCCTGTCATGACGTAATGGTGCGTGAGCCATTGGGGATCACCTAGGGCCACCGAGAGGCTACTCAGATTCATTGAGAGGCATAGAAAAATCTTTAGATTTACTTTGAAATTCACGTAGTGACACCTATGAAAGCTTCACCACAAACAATCATCTCTTTTCAATGGAAGAAATAAGGATGACATAATTACCCCCTCCCCCCTTTGTATGAATGCAATTTTGATAGAATTTAGACAATGTATTTGGGTGCTGGTGTAGGCATATTAACTGAGTCTGGAATATTTCTAGGAAATGATACCTCCACCTTTCAAAACGAGATTAATATGAAAAGGGCAAAGCCTCAATAAGAGCGACGTGAATGATTTGTTGAACAAATAGATCTAAATAGTAATTCAAATGACGAGCTAGATTTTGAAACCAAAAGGTTTTGATGTCAAGTCCCGGCTTAGCCAAAACGAATTTTGAACATTGCCAAAAGCAAAATGCATTCTTTTTTCGTAGATACATACATAAAAGGCGGGCGAACGGTCCCAGATTCTTTTAGCAAGCTACAGTTCCCAGCTAATTTTGTTCATTTAGGCCAGAGTCCAATAAGGTTGAAAGATTATTGGTTCACAAACTTTTACAGAATATTTTATGGAGAAATCTCTTCACTACATATAGATCTAGCTCTATAAACAAAAAAAGGAAGAAATTTATCGTCACAGTTAGCTATCCCCTTCTAGATTTAGACTTAAACCCAGAACGAAGTCTGATTTTTATTTTCATAAATCTAGAGTGTTGCTACCGCAAAAAGATTCAGTGACAACTCCGTTTCATGTAGACACGATCCGTGCTGTCTGGTTTGCTCGCCGGGAACAAGCAATATCGGAAATCTGCTCCTTGAAGTATATTCCAATATTATTTCCTGGAGAGAGTGACATGATTTCTATAGGGTTTATTGTAAGAATATAAGCAAGAATGTTCACTATTATTATTTTGGGGATGGCTTTTTTCATGTATCTCATTTGATAAAATTCCGCCTGTCCCTCCGTCCCTCTCTCTCTCTCTCTCTCTCTCTCGCAGAACAACTTAAATACTGACAGAACTCTCTATCATATTTAACATTAAAAAAAAAAACAGAATTATCAACAGACAGATCCCTAGAAAATTTGACTTGCATAATAGTGGCCTAAGTTTAATACGAAGAACAACACTAATGAACGAAGTCTGATATCATGAAAATATAATGACACGATTGACAGAGAAAATGCAAATGTTCTACTAATAAGTGTCTATTTGCCCCGTCATTACAACATAGTAATTTATTTTAGTACACCAAAACAAAGTCTAGACAAGTATGAGGCAATACCTGCAATGATTATACGCAGATGGGACGTTATATTGTATCAATGATTCGTGATTGTCTATAAATATATAGTTTGTAGAATCCAATACATCAGTTTAAAGATGTCTGATCAGTTTCTTCTTATCAAAACTTGTATAAATCGACATGGAGAACCCCGACAAGTATATCAACATAATTACCATACGGCTGTAATTAATCAAATGTACATGTTTTTTTTCTCAATTGTAACAGAGTGACAGAAAATCTCAACATCTATGAAACCTTCAAATAGATTGATAGCAACAATACTTAATTGGTCCGCATTCACCAACCATTTTTAAGAACATTCTTCTTCTTATTCTTCAGTATTTCGTCATGTGAAAGTAACAGAACTTCTGATGGTTTAGCCAATCAGAAGTTCTGTTGCTTTCAAAGTCAGAAAATATTGCAGAATAAGAAATAGAACGTTTTAAGAACGGTCGGTTTCGTTACAAGTTGTCTTTATCAGATCGAAAGCCACGATGCATCAACAGGAAGTTTGGCAAGCGTCTCTCAAGCCAATTTTACTTAATTTGCAATGTAAAACCTTTGACTTTTTTGTTAAAAAGAATGGCATGAATTGTCTAGGAAGAAAGAAAGAGAAAGTCTGTCAGTATCTACCAGTGGTTTTTACAAAAAGGCAGGAAAACCGATTGATTGATTAATTGATTGATAAAAAAAGCAAAAAAAACAACAAAAAACGAAAACATGTTTAAAACGATATTTGGTGTTATTACTACGGACTTCTGTATCGTCAAGGACGGGCTAGTCATTCATTCTAAATTCTAAAAGTTCCGATACAACACTATGGATTATATATTTTTGCCTTTTATTTGTCTAGCCAGTCGAAAAATAATTTAATTGTAGGTGTAATAAGTTGTCGTAGTCCCTCACTGATGACTACCAAAGGTCAGTGATGGAGACATACATCATCTAGGCACGTATTCACCAGCCATTCTTGAGAATATTCTTAAGTCTTCTTCTCCAAGGCTTTCTAAATTTGTAAGTAAAACAACTTCTGATTGACTAAACCGAATGGTTTAGCCAATTAGAATTCGGTTTAGCCAATCAGAAGTTGTGTTACATACAAATGTAGAAAATTCTGGAGAATAAGACAGCGAACGTTCTTAAGAATAGTTGGTGAAAACGGGCCCTGATTGAAATACAATAATGCTTTACCATGCAATTTGTATTTAAAGAAAAACAAGCTTTGTTCTTGAATCGACCTATCGTGCTTATGCAGCTATCAAATTGTCTCGAGATTAAGATCAATGACAAAGTATAATGATACCAGTACTGGTGCGGTAATTTATACATAATCTAACGAACAATCAGTGTCAGTCCTAGTGTCTGTCCATTCTAACCCTTATTCTGCTTAATAAATAAAGATAAACTTTGAAGTCAATGTTAAACACCTAAATATTGCCTTTCAAAGTATTTCTTGGAGGAAAGTATGTCCTTGTCGGACAGTTATAGATCAAAGATCAGACTGCACAGAACGTGCAGTCTGATCTTTGATCTATACTGTCTGCAAAAGGTCATCGAGTCACGCTTATTAGCCTAGGGGGTTGATAGCAATGAAACCACGATTATAAGAGATTTTATGCACTGAAATTAGGGACTTCTCTCTTTTATATGTTAACCGCAGAATTTTGTTGTTTATTGGCACGCGCCTGGTACCAAAATTAGAATGTCACCCAATACTACCACTAAAGGAAGTGTAAAAGTTTGATTATCAAAACGATCTATTTGTAGTGCTCTGATCCAATTTGATCTTTTCAGTGTACTAAGGCCTTTTCAGGACGGCAACGCTCAAGATCAGAATGCATAGCACGAGCAGTCTAATAATGGGGCTAAACTTTCTGCTCTTTTAGTAAAGTTTTTGAGATGAAAATCTTAGTTTAAGCCTAACCTGCTGAATGAGTGAAATGAAACTTTCTTGCCAATTAACAATAATAATAATAATAATAATGATAAAGAAAACCGAGCTATTGCTATTCCTAAGGTATTTGGGGGTAAATTAGATCAGACTGTGCCTTATGCATTGTCTAATCTTGATCTACACTGTCCGAAAAAAGGTCCTTAAGTCGCCCTTGTCAGCGAAATGGTTCGGTTCAATGGTTTGCATTTTGATCAGCTCAATGTCCTACAACAGTTATGACGCTGAGACATAGAATAAGACCGAATATCTAATTCGTAATTATACCTTTCTATATTCGACAGTTGAGGCAGTTTCATATGAAGCATGCTATTGTTTAGCTTTTTTTTTTATTTTGCACATCATATGTCCGCAGCAAACAATGTAATGTAAAATATCGTGAAATAAGAACCAACAATATAACCAAGAAAATACTTATATTATGGTAGGTTGAAACTGAGTGAAAATATCACAATGAGAAGCAATTTCGTAAGATTAAACACAATAAATAAAAGAGAGCTTTTATCCGTACAGCACCATTGCATTCCCGAGTCTCAAAGACCCTGACGAAGAAGCATTCGAAAACTTTAACCGGTAGGCTGCTAAGTGCGACTCACTGACCTTTTGCCGTCAATGTAGATCAAGATCAGACTGCACAGAACGTGCAGTCTGATCTTAGATCTACACTGTCCTATAAGGATACATTATTCCCCAAAACATAACTTTGAAACAGCAATATTTGGGTTATTAATATCGTATTGAAAATTTAATGTTGGTTACATAGCAGGATAAAGGTGAACAAGGTAGTAATCGACTTGTTACAACCGATGAGCAAAAGCATACAGTATAGTTGCCTTTTTCTCATGACAATTTGCCTTTTCCAACAGATATAAAAATATTATCAGTGTTCCGACACGTTAAAACAGTGACGAGCGCGTGACAATATTTGTTTGCGAATCATCTTTACCGTAGTGATCATATAATTGTAACTAAACATTACGTGGAGACAGTAAAAAGTTACATAACAAAGTTACGTCCCCTGTCAAAGACCATCAAGGTGGTCATTATTAAACATCTTTGTTGGTCCGCGGGGTATGAAATGAAGACACTTTAAGGACCCAGTCCCTTATCGTGATGAAGTTTTGGTATTCGGATAATTTTTGTAGAAAACAAGAAACACAGTTTAAGAAATTTATCGAAAAGTCAAATTCTTTATAAATCTTAACGGTTCGCGAAAAAAAAACATTGTGATTCTTACTGGGAATTAATCGTTCAGTGGAAAAGCAGTCTAGGTCTTTCCTCAGTATTGAAATAGACTGATGGTAGAGGAGAGGGATAACGGTATCATCTTGTTTACTATCTGATCAGTAAAATGCGCATCTCCCATTGTCAATCTAATTTTATGACTTGCGAAGGTGAACGATACGTTAAAGACGCGCGAACAATCACCTTGAAGTATGCCGCGATCCCTCTAACGGGTACATTTTAATGATATTTTGATGGCTCTATAAAGATACCTTAATTACCGCGGTCATGTCTTATAAACATGATCAATGTAAAGTAAAGTCAACTTTATGAAAGAAAAAGACAGCAAAAAGATGTACATTTGAATGTGATTCATTTCTATTTGTTTAATCAGGTAATTTCTACTATCAGCTGGAAATGTTCAGTAAACCCTAGGCACGACTCGCTGACCGTTTGAGCACAGTGTTGATCGAAATCAGACTGAACAAAAGGTGCAGTCTGATCTTGGATCTTCACTGTCAGTTGTGAGTTCAATTCCCGGCTCGGCCAATTTCCCCCCCAAATACCTTTAAAATAGTAAAAGTTAGGTTCATACTGTATACGTGAAAGTTTCATTTAAAGTTACACGGCAAGATACGGGTTAATCCATTCATTCATAAGAGTAAAGGTTAAAGATTATGACTATGGTGTTTAACGCCTTTTTCAACATTATATCAGTTACATTGCCGCGGCCAGTGTACCTACTATGCTTTCCTGGAGTTTCTTTTTGCAAGTACTCCGCACAATATTATTTCCAAGCTACTGGCTGCTTTCCCACATAACCATCGTTGAAACAGCGATCAGAGGTGAGAGAGGAATGAATCTTGTCGCAATGACTATCATCAATCCTCGGAAAGAAATTTGCCGAGTCGGGGATCGAACTCATGGCGCCCTGTCCTTAAGTCCTGTACACTATCGACTGAGCTACCGGGGCTTGGCAAGGGTTAAAGAGCTTTTCAGATTTCTACACTTTTCACCAAGGTAAAAAAATGTATCACTTAATTACGAAAACCGATTGCATGCAAAAATGACATACAAATGTGTAAAAGTAGGTGGTATTACTCAAATGGGCTCTGTAGCTGCTTAACTCCTCAACAAGTGTCCGTAGTCGTGAGGTTGAGCGTCGTCCTTATAACCTAAAGGTACTGAGTTCGATACCCGGGAGCGGGTGTCAACTTTGGGATTTTTCATTGGCACACACACTCAGCGCGAGTACTGGTGTAGTTCCCAGGAAACAGAATCGAGAGAGATTAGTATAAGTTGTAAGAACTTGTTTCTCAATCGATGTACAATAAATATGTTCAAACTAACAAACGATAAAAACTTGGACTGGTCCAAATTGAAAGGATTTGCAGACGATAAATTAAGTGTAACTGAAAATGATGATTTTTGTCTTGGATGTTTTCTCTTTAATTACGCTCCATACCAAATATGTCTGGTGCCCTAGATGCCTAGAAAGGATCGAAATACTTAAAAAAAATCATCACCCTAGAAGTGTCATAATACATTTTCAACAAATACAACTTGTACATGTATCCAGTAGAAACCGGAATAACTCTTTACCAAACGAACAAATATGAGAAGATTTCAAATCTAAAGTATTTGCGGAAAAAAATCAAACCTGGCTCGCTTAAAGAAAATCGTATTTGAAAGGATAGAAATCATTGTGGAAAAAAGAGAAAATGCTAGTTACCAGCATTTTCTCCTTTTCTTTCGATGTTTTCAAAAGCCTTTTATATAGTCAGCGTTATTAAAACTCGGATTATGAGATAATGGACTAAATAAATAACGGTCCACTTTATTCAATAGAGACCGGTGTCACCGAATCAGTCCAAAAGACTGTATAATTGTCCGGAAATCATAATGTATTAATGTTTAATAAGGCAGGGCAAACGGCGATTCCGCTCACAATTAACTTCCTGGAGTCAGCTTTTTTCGTTTGTTTGTATTGTTAGTACCATTCTAATGGAAAAGCTATTCCACAATAATATTATCCTAAAAAAAGTTGGTATGATTGAAAAAGAGTATCGTTGTACTACTTTGACCGAGCCACTTTTTCCATTTTTTTTCCTTCTTAGTATTATCTTTAAACCTATTGCCACTCAAATCTCAATACAATGGGAGATAATAATTACCACCCCTTTCTGAAAACTAACAAAAATATCAACAAATAATTTCAAGATGGACATCAAAGGAATTTCTGGTCGGTTAGAAATGTGCAAAAATATTATATTAGTATAAATTCTTATTTGTCATCTAAAAAGAAATTTGTTTCCGTTTTGCAATAGGAGAGAGAATGGTAATACCTTAATGCCGTTTTGGCAGCTAACATATATATACGGTGATCAGTGCACCTAAGAATGTGTTTCTTGGCTTTCTCACACCAGTGCGTATATACACATTCTATATTCAAGCCACTGACTACGTTACTAAGTACTAATGCGTCTTTAATCGAGAAATACCATTTACTGTAAAAAGTATAATATTTCAAATATCATTAGTTGGAATTACTCATTGTCAGTTAACTGTGATTTTGTCAATTATGAGGCATATCCTCCATTATCTCCCGCTAGATGGCATTCTATAAATACTCATCTATCTAATATGGGCATCCTGGGTATAGAAACCGAACCACTTTCCTACGCGACAACCGTTACTTTGAATTTAAAACTAAAATAAAGGTTTACTCAATACTCATATAAGACAGTCGAATCTTCGAAGAACATGACATGCGCAGACAACGGCAAATCCTCCTATATCACAATTTTGTTTTAATTTGATCATTATTTGATGGGTTTTTTTTTTGTCCTTCATATGATAGAAAATGTTGTTGGGGAAAAAGCAGAAAATGCTGATTAACATTAAATATATGTGTAATATCTGCAAACGGCCGAGCCCTAGAAGCTCAGCCGATAGCCTGCAGGACTTGAGAACGGATGTCGTGGACACGATCCCTGGCTCGGCCAATTTCTTTCCAAAGATTTATGATAGTCATTGCTACAGGATTCATTCCCCTCCCGATGTTGATTATTCTGTCAACGATGGTTATTTGGGAAATCAGCCGGTGGATTAGAAAAAAAAATGTGAGGAGTACTGGTAAAAGAGACTCCAGGAAAGCATGGATACCTGCACTGGCCACCGCGATATAACTGAAATAATGTTGAAAACGGCGTTAAACACCATAAAATCAATCATTCTGTCCGCAAAATGCTTTTACTCTTTACCAAACGACAAAATTTTAGACTGGTCCAAATTGAAAGCATTTGCAGACGTCAAAATACGAGTAAATGTGACTTCAGAATTGAAATTTGTTTTAGGAAGGGAAGAAAAGATTGTGGGAAAAGGAGAAAATGCTGGTTACCAGCATTTTTTCCTTTTCCCACGATGTTTTCAAAATGCCTCCCTTACAGGGGTGTTAAAAGTCGGGAGTGTGTGGTAAAGGTTTAATATGGACATGTCTAAGGCATTTTGATGAGGTAAAAGGTTACACCAAGGAAGCGACATTTTGTCGGTTTCCGTTAATTTCACAAACTAGAGCAAAATTAATACGGCACAAAATTAGAAGAAAAAAAATCGTTTTTCGCCCCTGTTTTATTTCTGTTTATTTGATATTGAGCGACCAGTAGCAAATAATTCTAATTCATTTATTGTAATGTAATAAAGACAATTTCTGTTCTAAATTGACAGTGAATTTGATTTTGTAACGGACAAATATCTGACCTAAACTGTCATAAAATGTTCACTGTTAACAATTTACACTTGGACAAACTTTTAAGAATGGTACAAATTGAAAGCATTTGTAGACATTTGAATCATAATTTTTAGTAGCTGGGTGTCTTTGAAATGGGTATAAAATAGTGAGGCAACAGCTTTTTCCCTGAATGTTTTCAAAAGCTGTGTTTCGTACGGGTCATTTATACCACTGTTTGATAAAGATTTTAACCTTAGTTCGTGCTTAACTCTTTACCAGACGACAAAATTTTAGCCTTGTCCAAATTGAAAGCATTTGCAGACGACAATTTTATGTCACTCAAATAATGGAATTCGATCTGAACAGGGTAGAAAACATTGTGGGAAAAGGAGAAAATGCCGGTAGCCAGCATTTTCTCCTTTTCCCACGATGTTTTTAAAAGGCTTCTTCCTCAATGGTGTTAAAAGTCGTCGTTGTGTGGTAAAGGGTTAACCAACCTAATATATTTTTTAAAGACACTGGCCTAGTAGGCTTTTGAAAATATCGTGGAAAAGGGGAAAATGCTGTAATAGGTAGTTTATCCTTTTTTCGCATTGTTACTGCTAATATAGACTACAACCAATTAAGAGAATTGAAATTTAACTTGAAAAGCTCCTACCTCTCTACTGGGTCTTGCTTTGAGCAAGTGCTGAAGTACAGTAAAAGACGAATTTGCTCTTATTTGTCTGTGAATCATCCTCTATTTCATGTCAAATGTCGACTTCGACTCCTTTTTGCTGGCAGCGTTTGTGTAGTTTGATCATTTATCTACACTGTCCGTCAACTGTTGCTAACATATGACCGGAATCATCTACAACAGAAAATCATCAAATAGAGCTCGATTTTATTCGAATTCCTGTAGTTGGTAGCGAAAGTAGTGTTACAAGCCTAGCTACAACACCACTGTTAACCCTGTTATAAGTTATCTTGCAATGATGCCCATGTTACAAAACTTTCAAACTGAGCATCTACAGCATCATGTGTGCACGTAAAAACAACTTGGCGTATTTGTGAGGCTATTTCCCTCTTTATTCGTCTCTCTGTTGTTTTGTAAAAAATATATTTATATTTTTTTAAAATTTTGATATCATTATTATTACGTTTTCTTCAAATAGAATATCTACGGCATTCGGTGATATGGAATGAGGTGTTTATTTCGGTCTTAGAAATCTTCCGACCGTAGTTTTTGTGAGTTGACATCCAAAATTTCAATCAGCTACATGACAGCAAGGCCTCGGCTAAGCCCTTATTTTAAGACAGTTGTGATCCTTCGGGAAAACAGAGAGAACCAAGGGAGAAACCATTAGACACATAATGACTTGTCTAATTGAGTGATATCGACACCAATAAACTACAATAAATTACCGCTCCCCAATATGGAGTGCAAAACAAGACCGCGGCAAGAACCTCTGTTGACGATATTGTAACCAAATAATGGCCATTGTTAGTACATTAATGGCATGCGACGGGGTCCACCATTGATACATTTCAGCGGGTAAACATTTCCACTATTTATAACTGTCACAGCACGTGTACCAGGCACAGCCTTTCATAATTCTAACATTAAAATGGCAAACAGTACTTGAACACCTTGTGACAATATTTTATTTCAGTGGACACTTGAAGTTGAATAGCTTGTGGTGACCACCCAGTTTCAAGACTGTCAGGGTCAACCCGATACAAAAACAGTCAAACAGAGTTGACCGTCTGACGGCTATAACAATATGTGCCGCAATCTGATAAAAAGGTGTTTAGTGCGTCTGCATGATGTATTATACCAAGCTCGTCATCACGTGACTATGGATCCGTAAAATACGTTTTATCAAACAAACGATTTATCCTTTACCAGACGACAAAATTTTAGCCTTGTCCAAATTAAGAGTATTTTCAGACGACAATTCCAATGTGGCTCAAATGGCGCAAATTTTCTTTGATAAACAATCTTATGGTAGTGGACCCGTAATAGAAAACTGCTATTTCCACTATGATATTATCCTACAAAATTTGCTATAGTTAAAAATGAGTATCATTGTACATTGTAACTTTTACTGAGCCACTTTTTAATTTTTCTTCCTTTTAGAATTATCATTTACAAACCTAAAACTATTATATTCTCATTAGAAAGGAAAATAATTATTACCTCCCTTCTCTGGAAACTAACAAAAGTATCAACAAATAATTTCAAGATAGACATAAAAGGAATTTCTGGTCGATTAAAAATGTGCTAAAGTATTATATCTGTGTAAATCTGTATTTATCAAATATCAAGAAATTTTATTCTATGTTGCACTCGAAGTCTTACCGGTTTACTACCTTAAGAACTTAGATATTTTAGATATGACTCAAATTCTTTCTATTAAAAAAAAATGCTTTTGGATCGTAGAAGGATACATCTACGTATCAACAAAATGTCTGACCAGACTAATTTTTTTCTCTCTTTTTTTTTCAAGTATAGTGTTGTTTTTGTTTCTTTAAAGACAATTTTTAAATACATGTACGTTACTGACACACTCCGCATACCAATGTCTTCTCTAAATGTTATTCTATGGTTTTCTAGATAAGAAGTTGTGACCTGAGTAAGCTATTAGGAACAATAATTACAGACTTTTTTGTTCTTATACAAAAACTTTATCTGTTCTCTAATTGGCGATTCTACAATGGTCGCGTGGTTCAATCTTTTGATCATAATAGGGCAACATTGCTCACTTAAAGACTTTGGCATATTTGTCCTGAATAAAGCTAACAAGTTTAAATACTTTCGGACGGCGAAAAAAACACTGTAAGGGATATTCAATTACACCCTGAGCAATAGAATAACAAAAGTCAAAAATTAAATTACAGACCCCTCTTTTTATTGAAATAAAAGAAAATATGGAAATTGACTCGGTATCTTTAAAACGAGCTTTCTTATCTAGACTTTGGCGCGTGCCGATGTTTACTCAACTGTTATTTTCAGTCATTAACTTTTGACAAGACGACAACGATTTTAACTCTTTACCAAAAGACACAATTTAAGACCTGTCCAAATTGAAAGCGACGAACAAAGACCGATAAAATGATGAATATTTGCTCTTGAAAATAGAGAAAACATTTTGGGAAAAGGTGAAAGTGCTGGTCACCAGTATTTTCTCCTTTTCCGACAATGTTTTAAAAAAATTCTTTCTCAAAATAATCAAGATTTGGCATTATACAGAAAAGGGTTAAAGTCGGCCTTGTTGAAGAATTTGCTGACGACGTATGAATTGTGGCTAGGATGACAAAGCCCGTCTTTTCCAGAATAAGAAAACGTCCCAAGGAAGAAAATCCTGGTTTAAATTTGAGTCTCGCATTTACAAAAATGATAACATGAAATATAGCGTAAGCATATACAATTAAAATCTAGAAAAAATCAGAAAACATTTGATTAGTCGCAACTAGCACAAGCGTACAGGACTTGAGAACAGGGATTCGTGTGTTCGATCCCAGGCACGGCCAATATCTTACCGAGGATTGATGATAATCATTGGGACAGGATTCACTCCTCTCCCACAGCTGATAATAGTTATATGGGAAAGAAGACAGTGGCTTGGAAAGAACATTGTTCGGAGTACTGGAATAAGAGACTCCAGGAAAGCATTGATAGATGCACTGGCCGCCGCGAGATAATCGAAAAAAAAAAAGGGCATAATACCGGCAAACGCCCCGCTACTATACAGTCAATGCATACATGTAGCATTGCTTTTTGAGTTAAAAGAAAAAAAAATAATGAAAGATTCAGCTTCATTCCGCGAACAAATACATATATAGTGAATCCGAGGGAAAAAATGCATTTTTTTTCCGACATAATCTTGATTTTCATGAGCTTTCGTGATGTATGGCGTATGTTACTTCAAACTTTGGTTACGCTGAAAAAAAAAAATCTCCCTATCAGACAGTGTGGATCAAAGATCAGACTGCACGTTCTGCGCAGTCTGATCTTCGATCTACCCTGGCCGCCAATTGCCAACGAGTCGCGCTTAGCAGCTAAAAGGTCGATTTATTTCGCAGATTAAGGGGTAAACCGGAAATGGAGGTCAAAGTGCACGTTATCTAATTACATGGAAATGCAGACATTGTTGGCTTTCTGGCATTTACACTATAATTAGTTTTGTCGTTTGTTTCCCTTTAATGGTAATATAGGACTGGACCAGTACTAATTAGTCGATATCCAAACACCCCAATAAAAGGAAATTCAATTCACTTGTTCAATTACTGGTGCCCTATGTTAAGCCTTAAGTTGATATTTTGTGGCTTAAACTCACTAGAAATGTTACTATCTGATTCTAAAGAGGATTCAAATTACATCTCTTTAATGATATTTTTCTTCTAAGTTGCCCTAATGTAATTATTATTTTTATTTCCTTTTTTTAAATTGTGTTATGTTTACATATAGAACTTTTTTTCTTCATAAAACCATAAGATCCCGAGTCTAAATGATTCTGAAGAAAAAGCCATTTGAAAGCACTAACGAGAAAGAAAATCAGCATTTTTCTCCCTTTTCCACAGAGTTTTCTTTCCTCACACAGACTAATAAAAAATTACTAGTCTAAAAGTGTCACTGGACAAGACATCTCAGAGCCCTTACCAAGCACTGAAGAAACACAGGAAATATATTAATATGTCAGCTGTTGCCTCGGTGTGGGTCAAAATTTAATAATGTTACCGTTTTACCAAACGACGAAATTTTAGACTGGTCCAAATTGAAAGCATTTAATATGGCTATTTAATCGAACATCGAATTAGTGGTACTTATTCGTATTTCCCATAAACAATGTTTTCGTGTACCCCAAAACCAAATAAAATGTTCAGCTTTCATGTATTTGCATACCGATCTAACATAAAAACACAAATAATAGCCTCGCCACATCATTGTTTCGTGATGCTGACTACCAATCTCGGGGTCAATAGATTTGAGTGACAAAAGGTGCCGTTTTTCCATTCCCCTCCCTCTCCATGTCGTCAAAAACTGACAATTTCTGAGAGACCGAAAAGCTCATGTCACATCTCTAATTAATTCAAATTTAATTAGATCTATCGCAAAGAAAATCACATAGCGACAATCTTAACCCATCGATGCTATGAGCGACTCAAGGGCAAATGCGGACAGAGTAGATCAAAGATCAGACTGCACGGAACGTGCAGTCTGATCTTGATCTACACTGTCCGATAGGAGATATTCATCCCCTAAAATCCTTAAAATTGGAGCTTTGTGGGTTTACAGTCTCGGTTTGAAAATTTCATTGCTTTTATTCCGCAGATTAAGGGTTAAAATTAACAGGCAGACAATTACATTGTTGTTATTCTATTTGTTTCTCAGACAATGAATAATTTCCCTCCAGCGTCTAAAAGATATTGCAGTCCTGTCTCCGGGAAGACACGAAGAGGGCGCTGGAGTGACGTGAGGGGTCAGAATAATTCAAAGAAATGAGACAAGGAGTGATTAAATTAAGATCTTATGTCATATCTACGAGAATGGATTCACCGGACCATTGATACCATAATTCCTTCTGAATTGTTTCAATCACAAGCGCAGTCACACCATCAACATTCCCTAATTGAAGTCAACATAATTCATATTTACTCAAGAGAGAGAAAAAATTCGGTTCGTTCCAGGCTGGTACCTTGGATCATGTTCCAGCACAAATGTCCGAAATCAGGCTACAGACGACAGTTAATTTCCTATTTTCCCCCGAAATCATAATTGGCTTTTGTTATCGAATCCATGGTCCGCTGATTTCTTCATCAACTGGTGTAGCTTAGAAACACTTATTCGACGAGGATCAAATTGTCCTATTTAATATAAGACTTGTAATTGGCTTCAGCGATTACAAATTGGACAATTAAGGAGAATAAAGGAATATAATTAAGATGAATGCATCTTTTCTCTTTTCTTGCCTCCCCCGTTTATTTCTCCCAAGCTGATTTAGGGTGTTTTATAGTAATAAAGAAATGCTTCCGACTATGATAGGATCTTAATCAAATTTCTATAACAATAATAAGCAGAAGATGATAAATTCGATAGCGGCAATAACTGATGGTCGGGTCGAGACGAGAGACAAATTGTTTGTCGCCGTAAATGATGGATTTGGTCGTTTTATTCACTACAATTCGGGTTATTAACAAAGCTCCGGGAAGTCAGATTCATTCGCTTTCTCTCTCTTGTCTTCATCCCCATGTTTATCCAAGATTTTTTTTTGTCCTAGAGATATACAATTGTTTCCTGTTTTCCATGATTTTCTTTTGATTTAACTCTTCTCTACACGTCAACAAATTGTAGACGAACAATTTGATGTGACTGAAATGATATACATGTAATTTGTTTTGAAAGGTTAATTAGGGTTAGGTTGTAGCAAAGAAGAAAATGCTGCTTATTAGCAGTTTTTCCAGTAACCGGAATGTTTTCAATTCGCTTCTTTTTTTAGGATCGTTAAAACACGGGACTGTTTTGTTAAGGTAACAGCTAAAAATGAATTTGCCTTTCCCGACTGCTTTAAAAGTACAGTTTTATTCCAATGAAGAATTAGTTTTAGTGTTAAAATTAAAAAGTTAGCACCAAACGATACAAATATTTCAACAGATTTTGTATAGTCTGGGTCTGTATTCATCAACCATTCTTAAAAACAAAACATTGTTAGTCTTATTCTTCAATGTAGAGAACTTCTAAACCCTAACCAAGTGGTTTAGCCATTCAGATGTTCTGTTACTTTCACAGTCAGGAAATCTTGAAGAATAGGACAAAGAATGTTCTTAAGAATGGTTGGTGAATATGGACCCTGGTCTTGATATACACCGTCCATAAAAGATAGTACTGTTGCCCATGGCATTTAAACATCGAGGAAATTTCAAAGTTTTTCAGTCTTTCATGAATCAGCTCTTATTTTAACAGCTGAAAGCACAACAAACTAAAATTTAAAAAAAAAGTTTTTTTTATAGGTTTGTCTAAAAAAATGCATTAATTAAATCCAAAGGTCTTTCTTAACCCTGGAATGATATGCTATTTTTTTTAACAGTACGCAATGATCCACACTGTAACTATATTGTCACTTACAATACTACTGGAGTTAAATGACACAATAAATCATATCTTAATATGTCCAGATTTGTACGAAAGCCACTTGCTTGGCATGTTTCTTTACCAGAAGATAACATTTTAGAATTGCTTAAACTGATATCAATTGGGGATGAAAATGAAATGTTAAAAAATGGTGAATATAATAGGAAATAGTATGAACAAGCATTTTCTCTTTTCCTCACAGTGTTGCCTAAGGCCTTTTTCTCCAAAATGGTGGATTGTCTGGCAAAGGCCTAAAGATGTAATAATCGAGTTTTGTATCAGAGACTTTTTTTCAAATTAAAACAGATTTTCTTTAGAGAAAAGGCATATTCGGGTAAAGATCATAATGAATACTGCGTTATAGTGCGGGATGTACTATAAGCTGGACAGTGAAATCAACTTTTAGTTTGTATTTCAGTCACGTATATTGCCATTAATAGTAATTTTAATATCAAGTTTGCAATAAACCGGCTTTATATATATTTCAAAACAGTTTAATATGATATTCGATAATCAGCGATATTGAACCAGAATCTAAATTGTTCGTAGAAAATAGATATCAACCTTGAAGGTACTGTTACAAAGAAAGTCAACAATATTGCATAACACATAAATATAACAAATCTTTCCCTCGTAAAATACTTTGCATATCTCGGAATTATCGTTGTTTTCGAGTTGGCCAGCATTATAACAACAGTGATAAATAAAACACACAGGAAAAGCACGCAAAAGAGATCAATAGTTAGAAGTCTACAGCCTACATGGCTAGAAAATGTGTCAACACACAACCAAATTCCAACCTGAAAAAAAAGTCCGTGCAATGAAACCGACGAGAAGAGCCCATTCCGTGGTCAAAATGCGGGAGCACATTATACAAACATATACAGAAGAAAAGAATGAAACTGGGCAGCAATAACAATAAAAAAAATCAAGAATGGAAACCTTGACACGAAAACGGAATAAATGCTAAAAATGAACCGAACAGCAATAACAAACAAAAAAATCAAGGAACTAGTGCAAGTATGTGAAAGAGGATAAATCTGAAAAAAAAAAAAAAATAAATAAATAATAATAATCGTCAATCAATCATTTACTCGGTCAGCCAATCAATCAATCAATCAATCAATCAATCAACCAGTCAATGCCTTACTTTGGCCAACTATCCATCTATTAACATAGTATTTCTCTTAACATAGAGGTTATTTAAAAAAAAATTTTTGCTGGGTCTTTACAGTAATGAAATTCAAGTCTGCAAGAATAGCATAAATGATGTACGCTTAATCGATAAAATCATTTTATATTGCTCAATATCACAAATACTATTTATGATCACTTCTTTTGACCATTGATTGTGTATATGTGTCAAATGAAATTTCTGTTCAGTTCTATTCTGTAAAGCGTTAAAGACTATGGGAAGAGCATAGCAGTGGGAGGTCGATGGGCCATTCTTCTGCAAGGATTGAATTCAGTCTAACAAGTCTAGTAACAACCTGATCTCATTAATGTGTCAATCTGTAAATCCTTCACAACATGCCAACTTGATTGTAATAATCATATAAAATTAATAAGCCTAAACCGTGTTTAAAGTCATTTTGACATTAAAACTAAATTGTTTGATAATTTATGAACACTCAAAGGACCACCTGTTTGTAAAGGTTGCGAGACCTATCATTAATCTCCATGTATAAAACCAAAGGATTCACCCCCGGTACTGAGGGATGAAATTATCTCTTTGGACAACGGTTAACCATAATTTATCTCCCGATCGTAGACGGCTTATTTAAATGAAATTAAACTGGAAAGGCGGATTTAAATACAGAGTGTAAAATCGGACAACGAGCTGGAAAGTTATCGTTTTCTCGTGTGTAATAATGTAATTATTAACTCTCTACCAGACGACAAAATATAGTTTTGTTCACAACAAATGTGTTTAAAGACGAAACATACAATAATTGTTTTAAAGATAAGAATTTTTTCAAAAGGATAGATAGCGTTATTGCAAACAGAAGAAGTATGTGTTATCGGCAATTTATTCTTCTTCTCAAAACATTCTCAAAAAGCTGTCTTCCCCAGGATCGTTTCCGGTAAAGGATCAAATCCTTAGGTTTCAAAAGGCAGACAATGCAGTCTTCTTTTCCAGAATAGTAATACAAAAAAACAAACTCATGTCTCTGATTATAGTCCACTTTCACCCTTTAATTAAGAGTGGGTATGTGCCTTAAAACAATAAACCAGTGTCTCCACAGCTTTTGTAAAATTATTATCACTCTTTATCAAAGGCGTAACTTTTGTACTTCGAGTTTAAGAACATAGACACTGACCTCTGTGCAGGGTTAATGATTATTCTAGGGTCCCATCCTCGAAAGACAAACTGATTTAATTCATCCTGACTTTATGGTGATTTTATTACTGGTAAACGCTTGAAGACCGGACCATCTGACGAGCATCTTATAATTTTCAATTAGACCTTGACAAACCAACTTGTTTCAGATAAGGAGCTATTGTGTACCTATCTCTTTAAAGTGCAGTGTAGGTTGTGAAGGTCTATAATCAGTCTGTAATGAAAAAGAGACCTGTTTAATTCTTATCCTGTTAAAAAAACTAGAAGGAAACTTTCAAGGAAACTTTCAAGTCGATAGGAAAACAAAAACAAACAAGAGCGGCAAATTGTCGCAAGATACGCCCGTCTTACCCCAAGTTATAAAGATGGGGCATGCACCGGACAAAATTCAAGTATGAAAAACAACAAAGGGCAATAACTCAAAAATTAAGCAAGCAAGAGTTGTGATTTCTGTGCACTGCACTCCCCATCGATGAGATCTATCCACCCATGAAATTTCATAACCCTAGCTA
Organism: Tridacna crocea; assembly: GCA_943736015.1. Classification (NCBI taxonomy): domain Eukaryota; kingdom Metazoa; phylum Mollusca; class Bivalvia; order Cardiida; family Cardiidae; genus Tridacna; species Tridacna crocea. Next base: position 76,978,677 of record OX031056.1, on the reverse strand, counting down.
GTATAGTTTTGGAGATATGCTTCGGACAAAAATCAAGTATGAAAAACGACAAAGGGCAATAACTCAAAAATTAAGCAAGCAAGATGTTATGATTCCTGTGCACTGCACTCCGCCTCGGTGAGATCTATCCACCCATGAAATTTCATAACCCTAGCTAGTATAGTTTTGGAGATATTCACCGGACAAAATTCAAATATAAAAAACGACAAAGGGCAATAACTGAAAAATTAAGAAAGCAAGAGTTATGATTCTTGTGCACTGCAATCCCCCTCAGTGAGATCTATCCACCCATGAAATTTCATAACCCTAGCTACTATAGTTCTGAAGATATGCTCCGGACAAAATTAAAGTATGAAAAACAACAAAGGGCAATAACTCAAAAATTAAGCAAGGAAGAGTTATGATTCTTGTGTACTGCACTCTCCCTCGATGAGATCTATCCACCCATAAAATTTCATAACCGTAGCTAGTATAGTTTTGGAGATATGCTCCGGACAAAATTCAAGTATGAAAAACAACAAAGGGCAATAACTCAAAAATTAAGTAAGGAAGAGTTATGATTCTTGTGCACTGCACTCCCCCTCGATGAGATCTATCCACCCATGAAATTTCATAACCCTAGCTAGTATACTTTTGGAGATATGCTCCGGACAAAATTCAAGTATGAAAAACAACAAAGGGCAATAACTCAAAAATTAAGCGAGCAAGAGTTATGATTCCTGTGCACTGCACTCCCCCTCAATGAGATCTATCCACCCATGAAATTTCATAACCCTAGCTTGTATAGTTTTGGAGATATGCTCCGGACAAAATTCAAGTATGAAAAACAACAAAGGGCAATAACTCAAAAATTAAGCGAGCAAGAGTTATGATTCCTGTGCACTGCACTCCGCCTCGATGAGATCTATCCACCCATGAAATTTCATAACCCTAGCTTGTATAGTTTTGGAGATATGCTCCGGACAAAGAACTGGACGCCGCCCGCCCGCCCGGACGCCCGCCCGCCCGCTCGCCACGGGTGATCCCATAATACGTCCCGTCTTCGACGGGCGTATAAATATTGCTACTTCAAAGTTATGTTTTTCCAGTGAAGACATCTCCTTATCGGACAGTGTATATCCAAGATCAGATTGCACGTTCTGTGCAGTCTGATCTTGATATACGGTGTCCGCAGAAGGTCCTTGGGCGGCGCTTAGCAGCCAAAGGGTTAAAAGTTGGAGCGTTAAATGTTGGAGTGTATCACTTCAACAGAAGTCTCCGAATCGCCGTTGTTAACAACCTATGAACTTTGTGCAACAAAACCTTCATTGCTGAAATATACGACCATTCGAACTTCTATATTAATTTAAAACATTATGCGAAAAACTATTCCTGGAAAAAAAATGTAATTTTCCTATTTTCCCTCAATTAAAATTTAGAAATGTGTTGTATTTTTGTTAACTCGTTGGATTTGTTTTAAAAAATCCTGTTAAATATGTCCAAACACGCTTGATACGATCCAGTTCTTCCAGTTAAATTGATGGAAAATTCTTTGTAACCCAGCAAAGTATATTAAACAGGTATTTGACAAATGGAAGACGCACGTATTCCAAAATATCATTTGTATCGACTTATTATTCATACAGAAATAGTTTGTTCGATAAGTATAAATGTAATTCATTTCCACCTAACATTCTATATTAGTACGTTACTGCAAATATAAGGCAAATTAAGTATATTATTCAGTCAATTCATATTTTGTAAACAGGTCAGAAATGTGTTTATATATCAACAAATTTGCAACGTATCGTGTATCCTTCTATATTTGTCTGACTACAGAATATAACATGCTCAAATAAAACCAGTCAATGTTTTTCGATTGCCATTTCTAGAATGTACAATGAACGTAAAAGTAAATTAATAGATATGTAGATAGACAAATAAATAAATAAATGAATAAGTTCAAAACACCTTGAACCAATTGCTTTACCATATATATCATATTTTTATCATATAGTTCTAGTTTAACCAATTTTCGTTTTGATTATATGATTATTGTCAGTTTTGTGTTTACAAAAATGTAAAAAAAAAGAAATGAGAAAAAAGATAAGAGACGAATAGAAAGAAAAAATGAAGGACCGAAAACACGAGTATAAATATGACCTAAAGCTTAAGCCCATTGTAACGTATAACGTTTGTTTAGTATCTAAGAAAATAAAAGAAAAACAAAAACAAAAAAGAAACCCTTAAAACTAAGTGACGAAAACGGTCTTAAAAATGAAGTTTATAAAGAGAGCCCAGAGTAATCGGATAGTTCTTTGTATAACAGAGGCAAGTTTTGTAAGACGTAACTAAAACTTTGACTAATATAAACAAAGACTTAATAACAGAGACAAACATTTTCCAAATTGGTTTAATTAGAGACACTATGTAACTTCTACACCGAGCACCTGGCATACTCTTTAACCTTTAGTGTTTCTCTTGTAAATCAAACTAGATAGTTCAGTGATAGCTCATTAACAGTCAAGTAATTAATAAATTCTATGACCACCGAAGTTTTGTTTTGTGACTTGTCGTGCTACGAGGTCAGTTATTTGATCACTGATACACGGATCGACTGTATAGTCTTTGTAAGACTTCATTAATCTTTTAAATAATTGTTTATGACAATATATACTGATGAGTTTTTTATGAATGATAAGGTCAGAGGGAACTAGATTTATCTCATTAATTTAATTAAAAAGAAAAAAAGAATTCTCAACATTCTTTCGTGACCCACATGAATACAGATGGGCTCAACTGATACAGATACACTTGTTGTTAATTGATATATAGCTTTGAAAATATATGTTCGGGTATCTTATCTCTTGTTTCCTTGTTTCCGAACAAAAAGTATTACATATAAGATGTATTTTGTTCGAATAATGAAAGGAGATAAAATATCGTTTTATATTTGAAAATTTGATGAATTTAGCCGATTTGGCACCGTAGCTGATTTCTACATTTAAAAAAAAAATTGTTATTTATATTTCTATCACTCTAACATTCTACTACTTATAAGATAGTAATTGGTCTCCTACCAATTGACATACATTCTCGAGTTTCCTGGAAACGTAGGCCACTAAATAGTATTTGCTGAAATACATAGAAATAGATTTTCTTATTTCAATGAAAGAAAAAAATGCAATGCTTTGTACTGTTTAAGATGAATACCAATACATATCAAAATTCTGTTTTCCCGATACATGTTGATTTATCACAGTAAACTCGTTTTGTGGCGACATTTTTTCTCGTATGTTTCAAAAGGGTCATCAAGGTTATGTATTATAAGTCATGTACATTTATGCGCATGTCTGACAAACAATACCAAACCAATCACAATAGAGATTTGTAGATATTCATTTTGGCAAATCTGTTTCATTAGAAGTCAGGTATTTGTCAGTTGCTAATCTTTGATCTACATTCTTTTGAAATCCAAAGAACAACTTTTTACACTCCGCCAAGTAGTTTCAATCTATGGCGAATTTTGTATGGGTGGTATTGAGAACCGAAGTCAATTAACATAGCGTAACGCAAGTTTCAATAGTCTAACAATACAATCTTCATCTATATTGGTTGTAAATAGAACATGTAGTAATAGAATCCTTTTTTGGCATTCGACCTTTGAACAAAATTGGGGACATAAGGTTCCACGCCATACACCAATCACAATAAAGGATAACATAAGTGTTTCTCGCTATTTTTGTTTGGTAAATAAATGAAAAGGTGGGTAACTCCGCCCAACTGCATACAAAATGTTCATTACATCTAGAAGCTACAAATCATAACAAAAATAAACTTCTAGTTTTAGCGTGTTAGATAGTGTGCCCTATTTTATCACTGAATCACGAATTACGCTTTGTTATCATATATAACTAATATCTTATGTCTTAAAAATGACATTTATCCTTGAATTCAACAAAGACTATTGCTAACAGACAGAATCAAAATGGGGCCATAAAAGATTTTGGACAAGTGAGAGCCAAGTAGGATAAGATTTTTCTGTAGAAACGGTGCATAAATTTGAGCCATGCTCTGGTAAAAATATATTTAATGCATCTCCGTGATAACTTGTATCAAGCATAAAATCCTTTTCGTCCAACGATTGATTGAATTTGGAGTTATAATAGTCTTTGGATATGCAGAAAATTTACAAATAGCAAAACGTTTCGACCATAGGTCGATACTTTTTGTAGACGCATTAAGCTCCCTTTATCATGGTTCATTTCTTCCGAGCGACAGATTACCGAATCAATATATTCAGAGTGATTTTCACAACCAGATGAGCTGTTTTGAGCTCACTGACAATTTCAAGAAGTTCTAACTGAAACAATAACGTTATTAATATCCGATACATTGCAAAGGCTAGCAATAAGACGGGTAAGGACCAGTATTTGAATCGTTGAGACAAGCCATTCAGAAAAATTAATTTTGAATGCAACATTAACATTTGACACAGAGCGGTTGGTGAAACAGTCGCAGGATATATTCATAAGAAGAAAATGTTTCTTACAGAGATCTAGCACGATATGTATGGCCGTAAATTGTGAAGGAAGGAGCTCATGCATTTGGTCATTATCTTTAACCCTCCGGATGCTAAGCGCAACAAGAGGACCTTTTGCAGTCAATATAGACCAAGATCTGACATCACAATTTGTGCAGCTGGATCTTGGATCTAGATTCTCCTGTATGGAGGTATGTCTTTTCCCGAAATATACGTTTTAAATAGCAACACTAGCTTTTTTTTTTATTTCGGCTCGAGATTTTAATTCCCCTTATCCAGCAGGTAAAAGATTACAGCCCTTGGTTCTCCTAAATATGAAAACTGTGACTAGTTTTATTGACCACTCTAAATCAAACTTTTACTCGAAAATCAAAGACCAACTATCTGTATGGTTGCGCTGTATGGTTGCGTCTCAGCTTTTCAGCTCACCATCCTGTGTAATTCATGAAATGAAAATATTTTGTTGAATTTTTGGTGGATATATTGGTATCTTTTTTATTGTGGTAAAGATTTAAAACCCTTGGGAAACAGGCTTTTGAAAACATTGTGAGAAAAGGAGAAAATGCTGGTAAACAGCAAATTTGTCATTTGCAAGTATTTTCAATTACGAAGAGCCTACATTTTTTACAATTGGTGTAACAAGTCCATAGATGAGAGATCTGGCTAACAAAGTGCTGCTTCAAGTCTTAACATATCTCGTCCATATTGGGTCTAATAAGGCGCTTTATAACCACACAGTCGTTTATCAATAGAATTGTCAGAAAATATACTGATTTATGTTATAGAGTGGTATGATTTAATTTTCCGCCATGTTCGGCCTGCTCGAGCTAATTTGTCGTTAATACGCCGAATCTTCATTGCTACATATTAAAACACCATATATTGTCGAATCGCCAGATTACCATGACGAATTGTCTTGGCAGACAAGAACACTTTTTGGCAATCCTCGGATGATCCGTTGATCAAGTTTCATTAGATATATCATGCAGCTTGATTTGCACCTACACATCACATTTCTTCGCCGGAAATACGCCGCTTTACCGTTGCTTAAATCGTAATACCCCAGTAAGAAAAAGAAAACACCACAAACAAACTGTACCAGAATCTCTTTTATTAAATTTTTGCCGACGAAATGTTTGTGCCTGTATTTTGTAACTTGGTCTAACAACTTCGTAGATATTTTTGTAGAGACAGGTTACTTATCGCCATGGCTGTTGTTGCCTTTGCTACACGCATTATTATTTATAGGGCTATTCCCGTTTATTTCCTACTCTCCAAACACGTCAGGTAGACAAAATGTTAGTATCAAAACATGTATGCATAAAATGTTGATACTTCCAATATGTCCAAGAACAAAAAAAAAAAAAAGATTATGACTAGTGGTACCTGGGATCAAATGACATTTTGCATCTTTTTATTTTGGTACATGGACATTTACGTAAAGTGTTGTGTCTGATCAACCTGCGCAGTCCGCGGGCAAGTCCTAGACGGCACTTTACGACTACATTAGATTTTGTCCAACGGTAGACTTGCGCAAAACAGAAAATTGATCCAAGTCACCAAGTAAGTCATCACATTATCATGAAACCATAAAATCCATTTGTATAACAACTGAGTGATTCATGAGGTTCACCAGTCCTTTGACCACAGATGATTTACCAAAAGCACAAAGTTTAGGCTCAAGTAAGTAACTAACTGACCCGGGTCGATACTTTTTAAAGGAGAAACCAGAAGACTCAGGGCTCAAATTTGTTTGCGGACTCTGATGGAGGGGTTGCCCTTTCTAAAGGTACATGGTATCTTTTTAAGAATGCTGTTAAATTTGTTACTCTTGTTCGTGAAAACACGATTTTTATTTCATGGGGAAACATCAGGGTCTGAGGATCTGACGGGTCTGTCCAAAAACAGAGAAAATAAATGGCAAAAATGCACAAAAAACCCGGTTAAATCAGATGGACTCTAGAGATTGAGACAATAACATTTAAAATCAATTTCTTCAACGTAGCTGATAGGATAGCATCTATCAATTAGTGGAAATGGGGGAATCAAAGAAAAGGACATCGTTATTGAAATAAATCACGTTAATTATTAATCAGAGATTTTAATCCACATGACGAATGCCTTGGTACGTAACCCAAATCGTTTTAAAGCCTAATTATGTGAGATTTTCAACAAAATAATGTTGCCATTAAACAGCCAGGACTCCTTCTCAATTAAGCCACAGATTAATGATACTGCAGTTGCTCTAAACTTTAAAACAGTTCCTTTACAGTCAATCACCAACCATTATTAAGGATACTCTAAGTCTCACTCTTCAAAATTATTCTACATCAGGAAGTAACACAACTTCTGATTGGCTTAACCATATAGTTTAACCAATCAAAAGTTTTCTTAATTTAAAATTTACAAAATTCATAAGATTTACACCGATATTACTATTTTTAAAGAAAGGTTGGTGAAAACTCACCAAAGTTCCGCATTCACCAACCATCATAATGGTATTAGACTCTAATGCTTCTAGTGCAACACAGAATTAAATTTCTTATTTGCTGATAAATCAGGATCTATGCTGATGTAATACTTTTGCAAATTTTAATCGACCAGAAATTGTTTTGATATCTAGCTTGAATTAATTGTTGATATTTTTCGAGTCTTTGCCGAATTCGTACGTTTTTCGACGATAAAATGCTATGTTACAAGAATCCCATTAGGATGTCATATCCTTAATGGACCAATGATGATGCGCTAACTTGTTTGGTATCATTCTTAACGGAGACACACTTAACCCGCATTTGCTGGATGCAACTCAATTGTTCTATAGTTCAAGCAATCTTTATATATTCCAAATCAAGTGCTCTATTGTTCAAATTAACTCTATTTCAGTCAAAAAGCATGAAAGCACAGATGAAATTAAGTAAAATGCTTCATCTTTTTTTAAATTTTCGGCCTGCTAAGTAAAACTTTATGCTCTTTTGCGAAGCGTCTTCAAAAAGATTTATGGATTTTGTTTCATGGCGATGAAAACTTTTATTATTAGCTTGAAATAACTGTTTAATTAATTCAACAGTATAAGGGTTAATAACATTTTTAAACAATGATAGCTGGTAGAACTCTTGGCTTTTTCGACGGGTATTAGAACATGTTAATTGAATCTATTGCACAAATGTAGTTCGGTAGTTGGTATGTGCTGCTTGACAGGAGATTTTAAAATCTAACAAAATTAATTCAATATCCTTATGTAAAAGAGGGAGAAGAAGGGAAAAAGATGTTTCGAAGACGTGAAGAAACAATAACAGCTCATAATGCTGAAATGCACGACGAAGAAAGTAGAAGACGAAGTTTAAAACAAATATAAAAGAGAAACAATGTTTCGGCTTTATAATTAACTACGTCCAGATGACTCTAAAGGCTAGTCAGCTGCTGGCTTATTAGCATATTCAATAAATGAAATATGTTGCCAAATTGATTTATTTTTTAACGAACATCTTTCTCTCTGTCATTTCATTTTCCGTTATTATTGACTTCATAAACTCATTAGCCGTATTTCATGCTGAGAAGCGCATTTTGTTTGCTTCTGTCAAACAAATTTTGGAAAAAAAGGAAACTGTTGGCCAAGAAATTTAGGCCGCCACATCTAGATTGTTTGGGATAACTTCAAGCAATGCATGAGCTGCAATCAAGAAACACTCCGATTCCTAAACTGCTTTTGCGTATACATGTATCATTTAAACATTCTGCACATAAACGTGAAAAATGTTATTTTCTGATACTGTCCACACTATTCACTTAATGGTATGAACTTATTCTTTGTAACCAAAACATGATAATTTGATTTCTTTCTGTGAGCAATAATTGTTATACATTAGCCTCAGTAGTTTCAGGCTATTTTCTAACATCGTTTGCCCTTTTTCATTATTTTTTTTATGCAAAAGTAATTTAGATTTCTAATTAACTTTCGAATGTTTCTTTGCGGGCTGCATGTTCCTGTAATGGGCTATTTAAGCCAAGCATTTATATGGTAGCAAAGTTCGCGCAATAAAGGGAGTAAAAAGGAGAAAAACCAAAAGAAACGGGTGCTTTAGGCCATTTTCACTTTAGACCTTTTTCCTGGACAAGACTTCTGTCATTTACAAACACTTTTTTTGACAAATCAAAGAAACTGGCGACCCAAATATCGCAAACGAGCTACCCTCTCTGTGTTCCTCGTCTTTACACAGAATATTCTTAAACATGGAACATACCTAGTAAATACCAGTAGATGCTTATATTTATATAAACGAAAGAAGTCAACAATACATTTTGAAAATCGTATAAAAAAGACATAACGCAAAGAGTTACAGCCGAAAGGACTGTACACTGGTTCCAAAAGACATACATATTGATTCGAATGTTACCTTACACTATTGCTCGAAAAAGTAACTTTTTTGGCTTTCAAATGATAGTTTAGATACATCGAGGCGACAATACTGCATAGGGGGCCTCGATGTTAAAATAACTGTATCGCTAAGTTCTTCCTTTTTTACTCGTTTAATACATATGCACTTGCTAGTTGAACATCGTTTTAACCTGTCATCTTTGATTTCCCCCCAGTAGAAAGTGCAACTGAAAACTTCTGATTTGTCTGTTAGTAATCTTATTATGCTTAGATGTAGTATCGACACTTTGCTATTGTCACGTGTTAGACACGGCCGTTTCCTCGAAGTATATCGTAACTTTATTCATAAACTCTATCAGTGAAGTTTTGCCTTTTTTTAACTTGTATATGCTGTCTTTTGTGATATTTCTCATGTTACCTTTACTCTATGGAGGAAAGCGTCAAAATACTAATCAGAAAAAATGTCAATTAATGATCAAGCTACAGATGAAATGACTCGTATCAATTTGAATCGATTAATAAGAAATCGAATTTATCAATCGAACGAATCAAACCACGATAGAAGACTTTGAGCATGTTACGCAGTGCCACGCAGGCGCATTCGCGACATTTATTGGTCATGATAAATATCATCGAATCCTGATATATATTTGGCTCATTTAATTTATTACAAAGTCACTTTGAGATAAAGTCAAAGTTTCTTTTTAAGTTAAATTTCCTTAATTTCACTTATTCTTATCAATCGGTTAATGTTTTACACTTTTAATGCCCTTTTCAATCTAGCTAAAATTTATTTCTATTTAAGTTGTTATCGCGAATGTATAAATCCTAATTTGAGTCAGTTCGTAGCGGGTACAACTGTCGTTGGTTTTTCTTTAATCTTTCTTCTGGTTGGGGAGTTTGTCAGATTTTATAGGATAATTAGGTTTGAATGACAAGCTTCTTTTTTGACAAATGATCTAGAATACACATTCCTTTAGACACTTGAATGTACCCCTGTAGCTCGCGACTATGTTGTCCAGAAGTTAGTGATATCAACCAATGCTAATGGTCCAGTCCTTTCGAGTTTGGTTTTCTTGTAAGCTCAAACCTTTCTCTATTGATTTCTGCATGTCACTGGGGTATTGTAATACATCTTCGAACTCCGATCTGCGAAATGGACTTACTATTGTAGGAAAGGATGTTTTAGAATAGATTGCAAGTACATCTAATAGCAACACAAACATAAATAAGTTCATCGGTTAGATGAACCCTAGACCCAGTTTCAAATAAAAACAAATTAGCAAAATCTTACTAAAGTAAAAGCAGTCGTGGTGAATTCATATGAGTCTTATACAGACGGACGCTGGGTCTTACAAAACGGACCGGAACTTTTCTTTTTCAAAAATAAAATAATACGTGTAATACAACTGCTGGGGATTACCAAGATGCACGATGGAAAGCCGTGAGTCGATTCATGTAGATCTGCCAGGTCTAAGTTTGTTCAACAATTGCATTTCAAATGAGACAATCCCTTGTGTAGATAGATGGGAAGTGTCTATAATCTCGTTAAATTGTCGTTTTGGATGACTGTTCTCAGATGTCATTTTATTTTATACATGCTTCGAATACCGGTTTATTAAATCTGTATAAAAATGTAAAACTTAATTTTTTTGACATTAAATCCTTTTCCTTTGATCGTAATCATAACTGTGCACTATTTCATGTCATCATTTAGATTTTTCCCTAATGTCAAATACTTAATATTATAACCAATATGATATGGATCACAAACTCTCACTTGTGTGTCAATGATGATTTTTGATGTCCTAGTATGGATGTCTTTAAAATAAAATTACTCGAATACTTGATGAAAAATGACGAAATACAACCGTCTCCGTGTTCCAGCTGAGAAAGTCTTCAAATATTTTCTGACACAGCCGTTGCTGAGCCGCCAGTTAAGTAAAAAATGGTTGCCAAATACCCACCTGATTGATGTGCTTACGTGACAGATTAGTATTCGGAAAGTTATTGTGCAAGAGACCGTTATATTCGAAGGTTTTCCAAAATGCCATAGAATCGCATTTTATCAAATGAAATAAAGCAAACTCCTAATTATGACATTAGCCAGCACTATAAAAAGTATCATAGTTCAGATAAACACAACCGAACAGACAAGAACATAAAATGATATAAACAAATGACAATATTTACCTAGATGCATAGAGTTGGTTTAAAGGTGGCCCTTCAGATTTTGGGACAAAAATTTTAGATAAATACAAAAAAATAATCTTTATACTCTCAAAGCCTTATTATTTTCTTTTATAAAACCCTAGTAGTTGAAAACTATCTGACAACAAGAGAGATTAGAGATTTACTACAGCCCAGGTTGACGCCAATGGGAAACACGGTCTATTTTACATGAGCATTTTGCTCATTTAAATACTGGAAATACACAGACAAAGCTTCAAACATAGCGTCAAAAGACGACATTATGGAAAATAATTACATGTTTGTTATGTTATGGAATTTAAGTGTCATCAGTCACGTGCCAGTTACGTAACATTCCCATAATGCTTTTTTTTATTTTTGGCGCGAAATCTAAAAATACCTTAAAGGGCTACGTAGACTTTTAAGGGAATACCACCCCAATTTAATTTTTTCTGTAATATTATGATTCTTAATTATGGATGATTTGTATTGTTTTTTCATATAAATTTCAGTGATACATATGCTTTTTTTTAAATTAAGTGTGATGTGAAAAAACCTAAATAACCACCCTTAAAGCTCATTAAAAAGAAAACAAAAATACTTTTGAGGTAGATATTAATTCATTTTTCTGCCAACGACTAACATTTGGACCGACCGTTCAATTACAGATTGTCATCTTCAGAATGATTTACAAACAACTGACTGGTATAATTTAAAATCAAAATACTCGTTAACACCCGCAGTATTCTGGTCGTCAATGGACCTTTAGGGATTAAAAGCATTCCGTTTAAACAATTATGTCTTAATACAATATGCCCACGACCAATATGCTCACTCGAAAACCTTGTACCCGTTTTATTGCGGCCAAAAATTGTGTACCAGTTTATCCGGTGATATCTTTATTTGCGATTTCTATCGAAGCCGTAAACTATAAGATATCATTATCATCATAGTATAATAATTGACACATAAAACGTACACTCTACCCTGCCATCAGTAGAGTTCCCGTTTACAGGGGTACCACAAACACCTGGGCTCGTGTTCATCAACCTTTTTTATTGCGTTCTTTGTGTAAACCTTAACACTTAAATATACCAACCCTAGTCTTAGCGATACTGAGACAAAAGGCTTTTTGAAACATTATGGTCACCAGCATTTTTACTTTTTCCAGCAATGCTTGGTTAACTTTCAGAAACAAATCCGGTAATATGGGTCAAATATAATTTGTAGTCTGCAATAGCTTTTAATTTGGACTATTCTGAAATTATGTTGTTTGGTAAAGTGTGAATACCTGAAAAAAATCAGAGGAAGCCACTTTTGACTGGCTAACCTTTTTGGTATCTGTATATGCTATTTTCTAGATTTAGAATTTACACTTACAATGGTGTAAACAATAATTTGTGGTGTCAGTGGGGGTTGGGTATAGAGCTTGGGCGTCGTAATTATGAGGTCCCGAGTTCGATTCCCGGGTGTGGATGTCAGCTTTTGGACTATTCATTGGCACACAAATAAAGTGCTAGTGTAGTTTCCAGGAAGCACAGTTGAGGGAGATTAGTATAAGCTACCAGGACTTGTTTCTCAATCGATATTAAATTAAATAAAATAACGTGTTGATATCGGTCCTTAGATTTCAAAAAAGGTTTCTGTCTACTGATATATTTCAATGTACGTACTTTTGTCTGTGTCTCTGATTAAATCTATCTCTTCGATGAACAATTTGACAAATAACGTGCATTTTTCATGCTTTGTTAGAAAATTTTAAACTTTTTGTGACAAACGAAAGGAACAAAATTATATTAAAACCTTCTTTTAAAAAAAGAGCAGGCTTACGGAAAAATATTCTTTCGTTCTATATTTATGTTTAATTTTAAGAGAGTCATGCATTGTAAAAAGGCGGGCTTAATGCATCTGCAGGCTGACATGAGTCAAAAACTGTTTGCTCTTTATATTTTTTTATAGGACATTTTACCTCAAGATACAGTCGTTTATTAGACTTAATGGATTTTTATGTAAATATAATTATGTGACGGTACAGATCATCAAGCAGATGCATTAACTCTTTACCAAACGACAATATGTTAGGCTTGTCCAAATCGAAAGCATTTGCAGACGAAAAAGTAAGAGTGACTGAAAATTTGAAATTTGCTTCGTGAAGGGTAGAAAACATTGTGGGAAAAGGAGAAAATGCTGGTAACCAGCATTTTCTCCTTTTCCCACAATGTTTTCTAAAGGTTTCATTTTCAGAGTCGTCAAAAGTAGGGATTGTGTGGTAATGGGCTAAACCCCTTTTTACCAATGCTAATGGTCCAGTCCTTTCGAGTTTGGTTTTCTTGTAAGCTCAAAGCTTTCTCTATTGATTTCTGCATGTCACTGGGGTATTGTAATACATCTTCGAACTCTGATCTGCGAACTGGACTTGCTATTGTAGGAAAGGATGTAGCTTGGCTCAGTATATTTATGATTATAACTAGTACGAAAATGTTCAGAAATAAATAAAAGCGACCTCTCCCAACAGATATAAAGGTATCGCAGGTGTAAATTATTTGCTAATAATTTAATACACATTACTGTTAATATAATCTGCTATGCGTGAAATGTCTCAATAAAGAATGTTAAAAACGGGTTGACTGAATGACGATTTAAAATCCGCAAAATTTTACTTTACTGTTTTGGTACAAAAGTGGTGATCTGAGTACTAATCATTGAAAGAAGTTCAGGTAAGACTTGCAACGGCATTTTTAACCATTGTCCTGTTGTATAAAAGGAATGAAACTCTCAAGCCAATAGTGAAAACCGAAACTATCCCTGTTTGAAGGTATTTTTTTAGGAAAGATAGTCTATCTGCCATTTTCACAAAATTTCATTATCGATTGCTTTGAGTAAGGGGTGTCAATGAGGAGTGTCACACCCCCCCAAAAAAGCCCTTAATCGGCTCTAAAAGTATTTACTTATATCCGATAATTTGAGCGATACTTTGCAGCCTGAACCGCCATTTCAAATGATAAATCCGTAAAATATCTCGATTGTTTACGTTCTGAGTTGTCCAAGATACTTTCGTGAGAGCAATGTAGTTCTCATTGACCAACGCGCTCAACAGACATGTCTTGCATTGAACATCTGTGGGAGATTCAGGGACTGAGGGTCTGACGCAGGATACTGGCACCAGCTCCAGGGTCTTTCTGTGCTGCTACTCTAGGAATGGTGGTTGGTTCGTCTCCTTCAAGTGGCAAGACTTTTTTCGGCGTATGCGGCTCCAGTCCGAATCCTTATTCTGGCAAGGGATACACTCGTTACTGAAGGAATATTTGAACAGTCTCGTCTTCCATACTTAACATTTGAGGTTATCATAAAAAGGAACTTACGTAGATTTCATGTGACATTGAAAGGAACTGATTTTCAAGATATGAAAACTTATAAATAGCTTAATTTATGATTGTGTTTTGCATAAAATCAGGAAACACTGTTAACAGTTAATTTGAGAAAAACGACTTCGGCCGCTAAGATACTTGCCACAGTGCCGCAACAGGGATATTAGTGCTACAGAGCTAAAGGAAACAGTTTTTCAAGCCATGAAATGTATCTTATGAAGTAACTAAAATTGAATAACTGTTCGTTATGGTATTCTTTTGTTCCATGGTTTTCAGAGATTCCATTAACTTTTTGTTGAGTGTATTTATATATTTACTATGATGTAAAAGAATATCCAATCCTATTGAGTGAAGGGTGGTAACGTCAATCAAGCTGAAACATTAAATAGTATGATGTTGAATCCAGCATATTGAAAACGTCGTGTTAGATTGGAGCTAATTGACGCCCGTTTCCGGTAATCAATTCATTAGGAGCTCTTGGCTTTTCGTGTTAACTTTTAATTTTTTTCTTCAGTGTATTCTGATTGCTTCCATGTCACGCGACATTCTCTACTTCAAGTTGAAAACCAGACGATGATATTTAGACGTGTGGACACTGAAAACATTTGTAGACGACAAACAGAATGTGACTCAAACGAAGGGGTTTGTCTTTTTGAAATAACAACATTTATTGGTTATCATGATCACCCCACGCGGATCAAGTGAAATGTTATGTATATGCCCAATTGTTTTTTTTTTTTTCATTTCATCTTTTCGCATATTTGAAGTTAAACCGCTACAGAAACAAAAAATAAACTAAACCCCAATTTTATTGGAGATAATATGTCACCCATTGAACAAAAAAATGTATATCATGTAATTCTATATGTCCAGGGTCCGTATTCACCAACCATTCTTAAAAGTGTTCTTTGTCTTATTCTTCAAGATTTTCTGACAGTGAAAGTAACAGAACTTCTGAATGGCTAAACCAAATGGTTAAGCCAATCAGAAGTTCTGCTACTTTCACAATGACCAAATTCTGAAGAATAAGACTAAGAATGTTCTTGAGAATGGTTGGTGAATACGGACCCAGATGCATAGATACTTGAATAAAGATAGTGGTATTGGTACTGTAAGTTCTTGTATCCGTCAAATGTAGTATTTTGTATGAGACACTCTGTTGTAAAAAGGAATTAAGACTGGAAGAGTCTTTTTACATTTCTCCCTGTATGACATCTTTCAAAGCCTTTTTCATCATTTTTGATATACTGAGTGATAGAACTGTTAATTGTAACGTTGTCCCTGTTGAGATGACGAGGATAAATAGCTGGGCTGCCATTCACTTAACTACATGCGCACGAAATTTGGCTGTGCGTTTTAGATTAGTAAGCAGCAACTCTTGAAATAAAGTTTCACTGAATTGCATAAGTGAACGATGTGAGTAGATATTCATATAACATTACACTAGCCCATATCTTTGGCTGAAGCAAGGATTATAAGTGTAGAAATACAAACCTAAAAATATTTGCGTAAATCTAAGCAGTTTATTGAAAGGCTGTCCTGGCGTTCTGATTTAGCACTTCGCCAAACAATAGCCTGCTTTTACGACCATAAGATAATTTTCGGTTGAACAGACTAGAATATGCTTTTTAAAGAGTGTTGTTTACAAGTTCGCACCAGATCTTGTTAGAATCGGGGAAAGTGACTGTTATTAGGCAGATTGTATTCTTGCACTGCACATTATTTTTTTTACCCAAATTGTGTTTCAATAGAACTAATGGGACAGCGTTTCTAAAACTACAGTAATGCAAATTTATTTCACTCGGTTTTTCATACGCTGTTTGTATGTAGTGCAACATTCCAAGATTGTCATCTTTGTCTATTAATGTGTCCTTTATTGTTCGATAACCATGGCAGGAAAAGTATGACAGCATACCTGCTACTTTCATCAACAAAGAATAGTAAATGAAGTATTTGTCCAGGTTCGACAAAGTATATAGCAAAAATATACATATCGTCGGTGTGCTTCCAAAACCTCGTAACTACAGCTTGTAACAAGCTGTAGTTACGAGGTTTTGGAAGCACACCGACGATATGTAATATTGCAAATAACAGAGGCATGGCCCTATCTAAAGGAATGGTTACAAGTAGAGTTTAAGCATATCCGATTATGATTTTACAAAGTGGCTCAAGCAGTATTTCAGTATTACTTTGCAGTAAGTTTATAATCACACAGAGTCGATTTTCAAAAATCAGACTAAGTATGTTTATGTAAACGACATGTCGTCCGTTTACTTCCAAAATCTCGGAACTACAGCCTGTTACAAGCTGTAGATACGAGGTTTTGGAAGTAAAACGACCATGTGCTCTTTTTAAAACAATATGACCTCTCAGAAAATACATTTAGTTGAGCAAGCACTAGAGTGTTTACGTTTCGCAGTTGTAACTCAATCCTCCTCGCACACGTCGGGGCGTGGCTTTAGGTCCGCAGAACTTTTGTGCAAAACAAAGAACCTTGTCTAAATTAACCTCGAGGAATTTTAAGTGGCACTTTTGACTATCGGCACCGATAGATCTGAATAAAGCCAAGAGGCCAATACAAACATTCATTTTTATTCGTTAATTGGACAACTCTTCCATTTCAGAATTAATTAGTGGGAGCAAGATAGCGTAATTACGGGCACACGAACATAGGAACTTGGTCAAAGGTTTCCTTGCCGTTGGCTTGAATAGAAGACCCACCGAGACGCAGAGTTCTGACAATAACTGAGAGGCCGTTATTTGCATTCTTTCTGGTCACATAGAACACTTTTATACTTAATTAAGATGGTTATCTAGATTCCTTACCGGCAAACCCTGTCACATATACATATGATAGTATGCTTGTTTGGTGTTTAACATTTCAACACCAATTTTGTTATATATCTCAGTAGCCAGTTCACCTTGAATTTTCTTTCAAGTTTCTTTTACCAGGGCAGGTTGTCGCTTTACGATGAAGATTTGATTATTTTTTTTTTCGTTGTTGTATTAGATTCTAACGCCTTTTAACAGCTTACATGTAGGTTATATCACGGCGGTTAGTGCACATAAGAGTACGCATGTGTTCCTTGGCTTTCCCACAGCATTATTGACCCAACTTTCTTCCAAAGTCATTGACCATTTTTCCTATATGCATCTGAGGTGCGAGGAATAAAAGGAAAAGAAAGTTTGCCTCAACAGGTGTCGAACCCGCAACCACTAAGCTACACAGCCGGTCACCGATTTGCTTGTTTGGTGTTTAACGTTTCAACAGCGATTCTGTTATATCGCAGAAGCCTGTTAATCTTTAAGGTAAGACTTGTGTAATGGAAAATAGCTATTTCCCCTAAAATATCATCCTGCAAAATTAGCTATAATTAAAAATGAGTATTATTGAACTACTTTCACCGATTCATTTTTTTTTTTCATTTTTTTCCTTCTCTGAATTATCATTTATAAATCTAAAACCTCTATATTCTCAATTCAAAAAGAGATAATAATTACCTCCCTTTTCAGAAAAGTCACAAAAGTATCAACAAATGATTTCAAGATAGACATAAACGGAATTTTTGATCCGTTAGAAATGTGCAAAAATATTATTTCTGAATAAATCCTTATTTATCCTTTTTATCAACCAATTAGAATTTTCACCGGAAGTGCATTACACAGGTCTTACCTTAAAGCTTCCTTGGAGTTTCTTTTACAAGGACAGGTTGTCGCTTTACGATGAAGATTTGATCTGTGTTTGTATTAGAGTTTAATACCGTTTTAAAAGCTTACATGTAGGTCCTATCACGGCGGTCAGTGTGTGTTTTCTGGCTTTCTCAAACCAGTACTGATACAACTTGGTTTCCAAGCCACTGACTTCTTTTCTCACATTAATCATAGGTGAGAGGCGAAAAATTACCGGAAAGAAAATTTGCCTCACAAGGTACAGAACCCACAACCAAAAGTTTGCAAGTAAGATACGCTAACGCTACAAAGTCGGAAATAGTTTTGATAGTTCTGTTGCTTGGTTTTAAATATTCCGACAAAATTTCTGTTGGGATCGATACTGCTTCAGACAGTTCATCTCTAATTCTTAATTGAAGTTACAGTTACCAGGACAAGCTGTCGCTTTTAATACTGTACCGAGGAATCCACTATTTTTACGACCTTGTTGAGAAAGGCAATGGAAACCTTTGTTGAAAAAAGACAAAATGCTGATAATCAGAGAAGATACGACCTTGTTGGAGAAAACGTCAGAAACCATTTTTGGAAAAATTAAAAATGCTGATAATCAGAGAAGATGATCTGCAACACCTGAGCTGCATTAACTTTTTACCAAAACTTTATACTGGTCAAAATTGAAAGCACTTGCAGACGACAAAATAAAAACGTAACTCAGAAATTGAAATTTGTTTCCTCAGCTGAGATTTTAAACACACTTTCAACACTTTAAACAAAGTATCTCTCTCTTCTCTCTCTCTCTCTAGCTGTAAGGATGTATCGATGTATCTTTAAGGTTTAAAACTCTTATATACATGTGCAGATGTGCTATAATCGATATTTGTTAATCTACCAGAGTACTTACATATGTTGTACCAATATAGTTATCTAGTATTTCCATCTCTCTGCATCTGTACGTAGCTCCAACACACTTGTTGCGACCAGTTAATTTTATCTGATAGCAGGTGGACTTCCAGCGTGTCACTGTGAACAAAAAACAACCACTGAATTATAAATGGTCTGTGCTCTTGCAAAAAGCTTTTTGGTGCATCTGAGTCAGCCATTATAAGGAGCACGTCATCCTATAACGATAGATCCATTATATCGAACATCTTAGGTCGATTGTTTTGGTATTTGTCAATTTTCTGTATATCAAAGGACCATCCTGCCAATACAAATACCAATGCTATTGAATGGTCTCCTCTTTAATGTTTGAGATATCAGAGCACGGCCAATTCTTCAAGATGCATCTATTGGTACCAGTATTTTTAAGATAAATCTGAAAAATATCATAACCAGAGTTGATGAAACAGGTCGGTCTCCCATTCACTGTCCCAGACATCAAAACACCGGAAACACTCTTAAATGGGTTTGAGCAATGCTGAGGCAAAATGATGCTTACTGCATCTCCGTGGCGCATTGTACAAAACTAGACAATATTTTATTTTAGCAAAACACCGCAAACACTCTTAAATGGATTGATGCTCAAGCAAAAAGGGGGCTTAATGCATCTCCGTGACGCTATTACACCAAACAAGACATTACAATTATGGATCGAATAAATCTATTTTGTCTAACAATCCTCTGTATCGTGTAGCGGAATGATACTGAAATATGGACCTCTTCGATCTTTGTGGTGCATACGATTTGAAGCAAAACTTAGCTTCTTTAAACAAATTTCACTTCGCCTTGGTAATTATAAAAACTTGCCCCTTACATAGGTAGAGAGACATGAAAACCTTCAAGCTTACATAGGTAGTTCAGAAAAAACAAAGCCCATGGTGGAAATAAACAGCGTTAAACCATTACCAAACGACAATATTTTAGACTGGTGCAAATTGAAAGCATTTGCAAACAACAAAATAAATGTGACGGAAAATTTGAAATTTGTTTTGTGAAGGGTAGAAAACATTGTGGGAAAAGGAGAAAATGCTGGTTACCAGCATTTTTTCCTTTTCCCACAATGTTTTCTAAAGGTTTCTTTCTCAGGGGCGTCAATAGTAGGGATTGTGTGGTAATGGGTTAAGACTGACAACAACTTGAGCACATACAATAATACGAAATTAGTACAGAAAGGATTCGTTATACATCAGTGTACTTCAGTTAAATGTATGTCTGTAAAGGGGATTACATTCTATTGTTTCCTGATTAGTGTGTCCTTGAACATGACGAAAATTTACAAAAGCAAGAAGTTTCGACCTATGTCAGCCTGCACAGTCCGCGCACAATGACATAGACAATACTTTTTGTTGATGCATCAAACACCCTTTTTTCACAAAACATGGTAATTTTGTCCTTTTCTTCACTCTTTTTCATTTTATTTATTTATTTATAATATATAACTAGAGGACTTTAAAAAAAGCATGAATTTCAACTGAAATTAAAGTATAATTAAATTGAAGTTGGAGTTGCGATTAATTGTATGCTGATATTACGTCATCATCGGTAAATAAAAATAGATCAAAGTAAGGCAGATATGATTTAAGATTTTGATAAAAATCATCCCGCCCCTTAACTGTTTCCGATCATTTTATGGCTTGTTTGAAATTTAGACTGGACCTTCAGGACAGGTTTTAATTTGATTTGAAACAGATAAAGAGAAACAGTCAAAAGATGCCGCGAAAACTCTTATTGCAATTATTGTTTATTTACATGTTTATGGTTTATATTGTCGGTTTACTTCGAAAACCTCGTAACTACAGTTTGTTACAAGCTGTTTTTAAGAGGTTTTCGAAGCAAATCAACGATGTGTGTATTGATACACGTGGTTTAGTTAGACAGCATGACAATGCTAAGGCCGACTGGTGCCAAACGTAAACAAAACGGGTGATAAAATTAAGGTTGCATTTCGATTTAATAGTACCAAATAATAGAAAAAGGTATGGGAATTATTGTAATGATGGCATTTTGTTATTGTACAGTCGGTCCAAGTCTTGGTCGCTGCCAGGAAAAATGAATTCTAAAACTATGTAAAAGTTTAAAATCTGATTCTATCATCGACTTTTCTTCCAGCGACTTACACTTTGACCGACCTTACAATAATAGATTGTCATATTCACAATTAGTTCCGTGATTTAACTCATTACCAAACGGCAGAATTTTAGGTTTGTCCAACTCGAAAGCAGTTGCAGACGACAAAATGAAAGTGACTGAAAATTTGAAATTGTGTTTGTTAAGGATAATAAACATTGTGGGAAGAGGAGGAAATGCTGGTTACCAGCATTTTCTCCTCTTCCCACAACGTTTTCTAAAGGCTTCTTTTTCAGGGTCGTCAAAGTAGAGATTGTGTGGTAATGGGTTAATAGATTTAATAGATGCACTAAGCCAGGCAGGTGATCGCATTGTTACGGATCCATACAATCCATTTTATCCAAGAATCGACCGAATCATTATCATGAGGTAGAATGGTCTCTGAACATGACAAACATTTACCAAAAACAAAAAGTTTTAACTCAGATCAGCATGTGTTGACGACCCAGGCTGATATAGTTGATACTTTCTGTAGATGTATTCAACTCCTTTTTCAGAACATGACACATATCTAAATGGATCTTAGACACTGTTCATGATGTAAATTACATACATACATACATACATACATTTGGTCCGCTCTTCCTCGATTTTATTTTCAGCAACTGATTTAAGGCAATAATCAACGATATCTTCTATAACTGTAAACGATCTAAAGATTGCCCGACAATTCTTTTGAAATTTCAACAAATTGCCGAAATAATATGTTGATGATATCTTAAGTGTGCGCGCTCTCAGTCAAATTATTGCTTATACATACATACAGACAGACAGACAGACAGACAGACAGACAGACAGACATATGCAAATTTTTACTATTAGCACAGATATTTTCAATTTCTGACAGGTATATTATGAAGACCAGGTCCAGTTTGTTCAATTCCGTTAAAGTAACATAGTGCCATCGGCAAAAAAGTTTACTGGGAGAACGCACACTTCAGATATTATCACCATATCATATCGGCAATTTGTTAAAAAATCAAAAGAATTGTTCGGCAATCTTAAGGTCGTTTACAGTTATTTAAGATATCGTTAATTATTGCCTTGAGTCACCTGTTGAAAACAAAACCGAGGAAGAGCGGACTAGAAATGTCACACAGACCATATATGTTTATTAAATCAATGAAAATCTATCCAATTTGTCTTTGTTCGACTGTTGTAAAGTTTTGACGAACTACTAGAAAGATCATTAATAAAAGACTTAAATATGGATACTTTAGGATTTCAACACAGAACCCAAAATGACACCAAGTCTGGCAATTTGTCAACATCAATATTTGGTGCCATCGTTAAGCCACTGCTGTACCATACGTGCACATGTTACAGCTGCTCAGCCTAGCCTGGTACCTCAGTGGTTAGTATATCCGACTCGTGACGTCGTAGTTATGAGTTCGATACCCGGTTGACGCAAACTTTCTTCCCTGCTGTTTTAGCCTCTCATCTCTGATGCTTGTAAGGAAAACAGTTAGTGACTTGAACAGAAAGTTGTGTCATTACTGGTGTTAGAAAGCCAGGAAACACATACGCTGATATTACTAATCTGTTAAAACGGCGTTAGACTTCAATTGATCAATTCACCCATTACCACACAATCCCTACTTTTGACGAGCCTGAGAAAGAAACCTTTTGAAAACATTGTGGAAAAAGGAGAAATTGCTGGTAACCAGCATTTTCTCCTTTTCCGACAATGTTTTCTACCCTTTGCAAAACAAATTTCAACCTTTCAGTCTTCTTTATTTTGTCGTCTGCAAATGCTTTCGATTTGGATAAGCCTAAAATTTTGTCGTTTGGTAATAAGTTGATCAGCATGTTACCGCTTACGCTGTGTCTTGCATTCCAATTTATAGGGTTGCTTACTTTTTAAAACAAATAATTAGCATAAACAAACAGAATAAACACAAGCTTGTGAAAGTTTTTGTCCAGGGAAACATCGGACAGTTTCAAAATATTTTGATCTAAGGGATTGATAATACACGAACATCTTGACTTAAACTTGATTATTATGTAACAGATGCTTGTCTCAACAGTAAACAAACACCACAGGCACATAATGATTTACGTTGACGATTTAAGATAAGTATTTTCCCACCTGCAATTTGTATCTTGTCTTTATCACATATTTATCTATAAAGTCGGGGCCGAGGGCAATAAGTAACAAAATCCTTGATGAAGCCGCACCTTTTTAATATTGCCGAAAATTCTAGCTTTTGTTAATTACAAGTTGTTATATTGATACCCCCTGATACCATCTGATACAGTTTATCGAGTGTGTATCGCCTCATGAAATTAACTCCTAACTTCTGCTGGGCTCGTATTCACCAACCATTCTTAAGAGCGTTCTTTGTCTTATTCTCCAGAATTTTCTGTACTTGAAAGTAACATAACTTTTGATTGGCTAAACTGAATGGTTTAGTCAATAAGAAGTTATCTTACTTACAAATATAGAAAATCATAGAGATTCAGACTATGAATATTCTCAAGAATGGTTGGTGAATACAGGCCTTGACGACAATTTTGCATCTTACGACAGATCACTTTCGTAACGGTTTGCAGCAATGTGAAGAAAAGTTTGAACTTTTCATAAGCAGTATTGCAGTGACAATTTACTGCCAAAGGACGTGAAAGCGCTAAAAAACATAAATGTACCAAATGTCGTCATACCGTGAATGAGAATGGCATATCTTTTATAAACAATGGTGTAGGAAAAGTTGTCACAACATGTAGAAGGCAAAAAAATGTGCTATTTTTTTATAAAGGCATTACAAGCCAAAATACTAAAAACAGAGTAAAACATTTTTATATTGTGCACATTGAGTTTTCGTAAAGATTGTGACACAAGAAGTTACTCTCAAGAAGTAATTCCTCCGGGTATCATAATCTTATTAACTGCAGTCCTGAATCAAATAATACTTAAAGCCCTTAATAAAAAAAATAGAAGACATTTTTACGATTTTCGACAGCAAGTTGGTTTTGGTAATAGGTAGAACCTAAGAAAAAAGTCAAGTTTTTTTTACAGTTCTGAGAGAAAACGGCTTTTGAAAACATCATGGAAAAAAGGAAAGCAATGCTGACATTTAGCATTGGCTTCTTTTACAACAGTGTTTTCCATCTCATAAATAGCAATTGTCATCACATGAGGTGCTTTCAATTTGTTGTCTGCAAGTACTTTCGAGCTGGATAGACTTTAAAAGTTTGTTTCTTGTCTCATAAATTATTTAAAGCAGTTTTGACTAAACCCTGGCTTTACAAGCCACTTGATTTATAGCTTTAAAACACAAATTATAGTTTTATCTCCGTTAAATATAATAGACAATGATACATGATCTTTCAAAGTTATCCCACTTTGTCTGAAAATTTATGGTGAGAAAATAGTTACTCGTGTAATTCATTTGAATTCCATAGCGGTAGTACCATCCATAAACACCTGTGTTTACGTCTTTATTTGTTGATTTCATCGAAAATAAAAGGTCATAGTCGTCATTGTATCCTACACTCACGAGAAAAAGTAAACTTGCATTTGGTTTGAGGTGAAACTTCGTACCTAAAGAAGCAAAATGTGGGCAAATTTGGACTCGGGATTATGCAATAATGTATTAGGCACACAATATTTAATTGAAATTCGATAATAATGCTGATAACAAGTAACATGTTGTTATACGTGAGGATAACAAAAATGTAGCACTGATATAATGCTGATATAAGTGAAGGGGGCTTGCGTGGCTCAGTGGAAAAGGTGTAGGGCTGGAGGCCCCAGGTTAGAGCATGATTAAAATCACTGAGCTTTTTCGCAGGAATATCTTTTGGTAGGACACTTCAGAGTCTGAGCCCAGTGCTGATGAAATCTAGGACATAAAGGAATATGTAAGGTGTTGCCTTGATATGACTGAAATCACGGCCAAGGTGGCGTCAAACAACGTTAAATCGAACAGTTTACAATGATACGGAAACCTTAGGTTGAGGGGGAGAACAATCTCTTTTCGAAAATGATCTACAAAAGGTGACCATCGTGTAAGCATCAAGAGTCATTTTTTTCTCTCTTGTTTTAAAACTTAAAGTCAAAGTGCCAAAATTTACCCCGGGGTTTCTTTTTAAAAACACAAATATTTTGATGTCAGTGTCTAAATTGATACATGCAGTGTCTGTTGCCAATACCAGGGTTTTGAAGACAATTAGTCAAATTAAATATTTTCTTAACTTTACTGTCAGACAAATCACCGTTAATCGATTAAAATCGATCTTTGTCCATAAATCACCCGTCAAAAAAACAAGTTGAAATTTACAAATTTTCTGTTGTCACTTGTCAATTTTTGATGCTGTCATCAATATCAAAATGAAACAAATGCTTTTTGTGGTGTTTTTTTTTTACCTATCTCGGTTTATTGTATTATGTAACGACAAAAAATGATTTCAACTCTTTACCAATTATTTGGTTTATTTTTGTCCAAATGAGAGCATTTGCAAACGACAATGTAAACGTTGCAAAAATGATTTATTTGAAAGGGTAGAAAACAATGTTGGAAAAGTACAAAATGCTGAGTACTAGCAAGTTTCCATAGGGTGGATAAAGCACAGAATTGTGTGAAAGAAAATAGCCTAGTATAGTGCATGTTCTGTGCAGTTTGATCTTGATCTACATTGTCCACAAAAGGCCATTGAGTCGCTGTTATAAGCCTAAGAATTAAAAACTTCCTTACTTAGTTTCGTTAAACACAGGACCCACCAGAGATAAAAGCTATATCACTGTGGGGTCGATTTCTTTCTTCTTATTTTTTGCCCGATCATCAGCAATACATAATTAACCCATTACCACACAATCCCTACCGTTAACATCCCTGTGATAGAAGCCTTTTGAAAACATTTTGGGAAAGGGAGAAAATGTTGGTAACAATGATTTCCCACCTTCCTAAAACAAATTTCAATTCTTTAGTCACATTCATTTTGTCGTTTGCAAATGCTTCCAATTTGCACCAGTCTAAAATTTTGTCGTTCGATAAAGGGTCGAGGTCCATTGTGTATTGTTAAAACCCTGTATCGAACACCGGCCATAAGGGACACGACTTTAGAAAGCATTGTTAGGAAAAAGGAGAAAATGCTGGTTACCGGCATTTTCTCCTATTTTTCCCCAAAATTGTTTTGTTTTTACTATTTTATAGGCTTAATTATTCCACCATTTAAATCATTTTGAATTTGTCGTCTGCAAATGCTTTCATTTCGGACTGGTCTAAAACTTTGTCGTTTTAGTAAAGAGTTCGAGTGACATGTGCATGATTAATATCATATACCAGACAAATATAACTATTGTCTTACATAATGCTTTAGATAATACATCATAGCTGATTGGCTGTTTGACTTATAGCCTAGCCTGCTTAACTCTTTACCAAACGACAAAATTGTAGACTTGTCCAAATTGAAAGCATTTGCAGACGACAAAATAAAAGTGACTGAAAAATTGAAATTTGTTTTGTGAAGGGTAGAAAACATTGTGGGAAAAGGAGAAAATGCTGGTTACCAGCATTTTCTCCTTTTCCCACAATGTTTTCTAAAGCTTTCTTTCTCAGGGGCGCCAAAGGTAGGGATTGTGTGGTAATGAGTTAACTCTTTACCAAACAATCCCTGGTTTTTACTAGCCTAAGATAGAAGCCTTTTGAAAACATTATGGGAAAAGAAGAAAATGCTGGTAACCAGCATTTTCTCCTTTTCCCACGATGTTTTCTACCCCGCTGGAAATGAAATTTTAATTTTTGAGTTACGATTACCTTGTCGTCTGCAAGTGCTTTCAATTCGGACCAGTCTAAATTTTTGTCGTTTGATAAAGCTTTAACTCGGAACCACACAAAAATGTCTTAGACGATCCCAAATTCAAAGTTACTGCACATGACAAATTCGAAATTGGTACAAGTGAACCGGAGTACTTGAAAACGCGAGAAAACAAAGTGGAAAAAAAAGAGAGAGAAAGTGCTTGTTTTAAAAAGGCTTAAGTCCTTAAAAATCGGGTTTGTTTGGTAAAAGATAAATTCTGAACCAAACATCAAAGAATTTTTTTCTGTTGGAATCATTTTCAGGAGACAAATGAAATGTGGGTTGAGTGATGAGTTTTGTCTACAATGAAAGATGAAATATGCGAGCAACGGAGAAAAATTATACTTATCTTTTTCGACTTTTTTTTCCCTCTTAGTGCTTTAAAAAATCTCAATATTTAGGATGGTAAAGTAACGGTGCTAAGAAAAGGGTTTAAAAACGTTTGAAGTTGATCTTCCTGTTCTAGGTCGACACAGAGAGAGTTATTGGTTCTATTAAAACAATACTTGATGTTTAACCTTTATCATGCTAAGTAACTAAGATAAAATTTGCAATTCGTTCGTCAAAACCCAAATATTGGTGTTTCAAAGTTATGTTTTGGGGAATAATATCTCCTTATCGGACAGTGTAGATCAAGATCACACTGCACGTTCTGTGCTGTCTGATCTTGATCTACACTGTCTGCAAAAGATCAGTGAGTCGCGCTTAGCAGCCAAAGGGTTAAAGTACACAAGACATTAATTAGTTGCCCTAAACTGAACAAGGTACAAATCGAGCATAGCTTAAACTCTGTCAGTCCAATAGGCGAAAGGAGGAGTTTTTGCACAAGACATAGATGCAAGATAAGACTGCATTTTCTCTTTTTCCCACAATGTTTTCTACCCTGCTTGAAACGAATTTCATTTTTAGTTACGTTTATTTTATCGTGTGCAAGTGCTTTCAATTTGGAACAGTCTAAAATTTTGTCGTTTGGTAAAGAGTTTATCAGGCATGTAACATATAAATGCTTCTTTGTTTCAGTAGATTGTACATTTAGCATTCGAAAGAGTTCGGGCTGTTGGACATACATGTAACGGTATTTATGGATCCATGATAACTTATGCTTCATAGAGATTACGTATGCCCCCTTTTGCCGGAGCAATGCCCTTTTTTTGTATATGTCGTAGTCCAGACTGGAATCTAGGCAGATCCGGAATCTGCCTTGACCAAATTAGAATTATACTTTTGTGAAGACCAAAATAAATTGTTTTCCATTTTTTGTAATCATATTAATCCACATATGTTTACAACTCAGAAATGCTTTTGATTAAAGAATTCTATTTGTTTTATTCCCACAATAGCTCCGTTTTCTACATTTTTTTCTTTTTCTAAAATGCAAAACATTCAAAAGTTATTTATACTCAGAAATGCTGATTAAAACTTCTTTTGTTCTGGGGCTTTAGTTAAATAAGACGGTTTATAAGAAGTCGCACTAAATCAAACAAGAAAATTTTCCAGATTGGTTCAGGCATATTGTGGAGCTGCCTAGCTAAACTGGAACCCTAATTGAGTCTAGACAGAATTCCATTTTTGGTCTAGGTATATTCTGGATCTGCCTAGATTCCAGTTTGGACTACGACACACATATGCTACTAATGCTGATGAAACCAGGGAGACAAATAAACATCAACCCCCTGATATCAGTGAATAATTATAGAAAGCGACGTAAAACATCACCAAAAAAATACTTGCTATACGTTGACACCCGCTAGGTCACACAGATAATGACCCAGACAAATACTGCAATGTTGTGGTCACAGATAAGTCGTTATGGCGTAACACCAAAATAGCTTCATGTCAAATGGACGACACTTAGAGTGATATTACACTGATAGATAATCATACAGATGTCTGCTCTGTCATGTATTAGATCTAAATGAAGACCCAACAATACATTTACACAATACTTTTTTTTTTCTTCTAATATATGTTCACGTACTAAAGTAAAATACTTAGCAAATTAAAACAAAGCATGTGGAAATGAAAACTGTCCGAGTAGTATCATATTAAAACATGTTAGATAAATTAATGCATTATATGTAAATTCATTAATTTCGTACATTAAAGTTTTCCAGTTTATTTATTTATTATTACTATTATCATCATTATTATTATCATTATTATTATTATTATTATTATTATTGTCTTATTACCAATGTCCCCTGTTTTCACATTAAAAAAAACACTCATTTTAAAGTTACAGAATCACGTCTACATGATCTTTGAGCTCAGAGACGGCACTCCAAAATTTGAGAAGACTGTCGGCGGTAGTTGTTGCATGATAATCAAACCTCAAAAGACATTTTAACCACAACACAACTAAGTCATATTCTGTAAAAGGGGGGCTTAATGCATCTGCATCTGCAAAAATGCAGGCTGACACGGGCTGAAACTTTTTGCAATTTTTTAAATTTTCAGCATGTCAAAGGACTAGTCTACATCATGAGATTTTTTCTAAACGAAATTGATTTTAGGGGATCCATCATTATCAATTAATATGTCTTGCTTGTTATTATGCTTAAAAAAAGATGCATTAAGCCCCTTTTGCTTTGATATTTTAAATCAAACATCAGTGTGAATTCTACATTTAATTCAGTTCAAAAGGTATTTTAAAAGCTTACAAAAATAAATGCAAGACAAAAGTGCACCCAATAAACTCCAGATCGAATTTCTTTTGGCGTGTGGCAAGTCAGTAAGCAAAGAGAGAGCCCTTTATTTGTAGTTGACCATTGAGGGTCCATTAGGGCGATCGAGGGGCCGATAAGAGTCGCAAATTAGGGGTTTACTTAGTTAGAGTGGATTTGTAGTATTTTGAGATAACCCGGATAAGATTGTCAATCACAGGATAAATGGTGTAGATTTCACAATTGAACAATGATCTGGGAAAAAGGGGCTTAATCTATCTCAGTAATGCATAATACGAAGTAAGTCAATAAAATGTTACTGATCGATGAAATCATTTTTTGAAACAACTCACTGAATCATGAAGTACACTAGTCCTTTGATATGCAAAAAATTCACTAAGAGCAAAAAGTTTGGGCCCAGGTCGATCTGCACTGAATGTGCCGGCTAGCCTTGATCGATACGTTTTAGATGAATTAAGACCCCTTTTCACAGAGCTTGACTGGCATATTTCCTACATGCTTTCAGCCCATTAGAACAAATATCGGGGGGGGGGGGAAATCTATAGAGCAACCATTACATTCCTGGGGTGCAGATCTATATGATGGGTAAATTCTAATTAGCAACTCTTAATGTCTCTTTTTATATATTATAATCTATCATAAAGCATTAAATTCTGGGAATGTTATATTTTGATAAAAAAAAAAAAAATCTAAACAACTAGTTTATAGCGTTGTACTTTAACACTATATAGAAATTGGTCTTATAACATCAATAAATAACATATTTCTAATTTCGTATAAAGCTGTATATAATTTGAATATCGTCGATTTTCTTAAAAAGCCTCTAACTACAACTTGTTTCAAACTGTAGTAACGAGTTTTTCGAAGTAAACCGATGATATATTTATTTCACATGGATTGAGAAACAAGGTTTTGAAACTTATACTGATATCCCTGGATACTACTTCCTGGAAACTACACCAGTACTAATGTGTGGGCCAACGAACAGGTCACAAAGCTGACACCCGCCGCCAGTAATCGAACTCAGGACCTTATTGTTACGAGGGCGACGCTCTACCTCGTTACCATGGACACTAAAAACTTGTATATCAATGGGGTTTCCTTTGACGACGTATTTCTTCAGTGACCAAGGTTTATTTCATTTAATTGTATTCGTATATATCGTTGGTTTACTTCAAAAACCTCGTAACTACAGCTTGTTTCATGCTGCAGTTACGAGGTTTTTAAGTAAATCGATGATACTTTTTATACAACTACCTCTCCGTCTAAATCTATTTGATCTATGAACTCAGGCAAACAAGAATAATAATTTTGATTGTTTGTATGATGTTCACGCCTCGTTATTGTATCTTTTTCATTATTTATGTCATGGCGACCAGTGCACCTATCAATATTTTCCTTGAGTTTCTTTTTCTTTTTGCTCAATAGTCTTCCAAACTAAACCTCACATAGCAAGTATCGAAATAATGATCAGCGATGAAAGCGGAATGAATACTGCCACAACGACTATCAACTATCCTCGGAAAAAAAAGTCGGCCGACTGGGGACTCGGACCAGAGATACCTGGTCCCAAGTCATGTACGCTACCAACTGCGCTCTCTACCTTGAGCAGCAAAATGGTAAGAAAGCACGTAATAATTCAAACACGTTCTGATTAATTCATTCCTGTTTTCAGGGACATACATTTTGCATGGTTGCCAATTCTCCTGCATATAAATACTTTATTAATTTATTTTTTATTTAATTTAATAGAATTTCTTTGAAGTTTATGAAACTTATCTTTTGTTATTTAGAGACGCCTTATTCATTTGAGGCTCATTATTGGACTATCCCACCCTTTACCACACAATGCTGCGTTCTAAACCTAGCGCTGCTAGGCGAGATTCAAGGATCTTTTGCGGCCAGAGTAGATCAACATCAAGCTGCACAGAACGTGTAGTCTGATCTTGGATATACACTGTCCGGTAAAGAAATATATTTCTCTTAGAAGCAAAATTTGGGGTTTTAATATGGGCTTGAAATATCTATTTAGCATGATAATGGTTAAAGACGCTACGGAAAGAACCCTTTGTTGGCTTTTAGCATTTAGTATGTTTTCTTCTGCCAACAACACGAAAAAGTCTTTAGATTTGTACATAATTAATTGTCTAAACATGATTTCAATTTCTTTATGCCAGTAAATTTTTGTCGTTCGGTAAAGTATAAGTTTCAATCAAAAGCTATCACTTACCGTCGAGATGACACATGATCGAAACAGAGCAATAGATATTCTACGCTTGTCAATTCACGTGCATGCAAATTGCCTGTTCTTTCTCTTGCCAACCAAAAAACGATCAAGCTATTTGTAGCATAACAAGAGGACGTCGTAAAATTTCATTGAAAAACCATTTATGTAAGTTATACGTTTTAATTAATTAATATAAGTTAGTTTGATGAAGAATAGAATAATGGCGATTGTATCGCTTATAAAGCAGATCCAAGCAATGTGTATTTTGTACTTTAAACTTTCGAAAGTTCTGAATCCTTGTAACAATCTACTTTCGACCCAACAAAGTCACGACACCTTGAAATTAAGATTAAAGTTTAGACATTTATCGACTGTAAATCTCTGCGGTTATATTTACCCACGCTTTTATGTTAAAAGAAAATTTGAAGCAAAATAAGTGAGAGACTGTGGAAGTAGGATTAATCAGCCGAGAGCATAAATCTGTGCAACACCGGCTTTACGGACTGGACTTTCTTTCTTATCTTGAATTTGAATACTTATTGAATATTAATGGATTCCTATAAAATCCCTTTACAATACAACATTGCAACATGATTGCAATTTCTAACTTAAAGTAAAGACAATTATAGAAATAAAAAAAAGTATATGTTTTCTGGGATTTTACCCATCAAAGCAAAATTTAACCCGATCTCAACATTACTCAGTATCGTTGACTCTGTTTGGAACATAGCTCTGTGTCGCTGTTCATGGTCTCAACATCACACCGTGGTTTTATCCATTATCGCAACAAAACTCCACATCTTTGTCCATCATCGCAACATTGCTTCGTATCTTTGATCATGATAGCAACAGGACTCCGTACGGATCTTTGTCCATGCCCATGATCGCAAAATGACTCCCTACAGATATTTGTCCATGATCGTAATATTACATCGTACATCGTATCTTTGTCTATCATAGCAACGTGACTCCGTACGGATCCGTTTTGTCCATAACCGCAAAATGACTGTGTGAATTTGTTCCTAATTGCAATAGGACTCCGTTTCTTTGTTTATGATTGCAACATGATTCTGTATTTTTGGAAATAACGGGGACCAGTGTACCGTCTGAAGTATTTGCATATTTAGACATAAAATTGACTGTTATTCTATCAAATCTGTAAAACAGGAACGCATTTTTTCAGAGCGACGGAAAATACTATATTGCTTTTAAAGTGCTTTTTAAAAAGTGCTTTTGAAAACATTAAAGGAAATACTTCTACCATATTTAGCTAGCACTTACCATTTCCTTCTTGACTTCGAATTTGACCACACATTCTTGTAATTGATAGGAGTAAAGAATTTTAATCTTGAAGCCAATGACTCATAAAAAGACTAGTCGGTCTGATTCGTATAGAGATAATGTAAAATTGAATACTTGTGGTTTATTTTCTTCACTCCAATATTCAACCGCACACAGTAATTATCTGCGGAATGAGAATGTACAATTATTTAAGTGAAGCGCTGGCAAAAGCGTCTTAATACATCTCCGTGTTGCAAGATACAAAGCAAGCCGTCGAAAAATTACGGATCGATAAAATCCATCGATCTAAGAAAGCGTCTGAATCATAAGGTATACCGGTATTGTCCTTGGACAAGCAGATACTTTTTGCAGATGCATTAAGCCCCCTTTTCAAAGAGTATTGTTGATTTACAATGAGATATACACAGAACTTGGTTGTCATCTATAAAGCCCGTCGACCAGAGCAACTTTGGGAGAAACACATTCCAAACTTTCCCGCTGACCATCTTTCAGGGTGCATTTTATGGAAGAAGAGACATATTCTTTGACTGTTCTTGTGACACGACAACATTTTAGATTTGTCTTAACTGAAACCACTTGCCAGCATTTTAGCCAAGGAGAGTTTGTGTTAGTTTCAAATTTTAGAAAATTCTGGAGAATGAGATAATTATTTTTCTAAAGAACCATTGGTGATTATCGACCTAGGGTTTTATTGTTTCAGAAATTCGGTGAGACAATGAGGAATAAACATATCGACGAATTTCAACTTGAAAAGAAAGTTTAAAGACACGCTAATACATTCAGTGATATTTCAAACACCTGTGCAGAAGGAAAAGAAAACCTCATTCGTTTTAATGAC
Organism: Tridacna crocea; assembly: GCA_943736015.1. Lineage (NCBI taxonomy): Eukaryota > Metazoa > Mollusca > Bivalvia > Cardiida > Cardiidae > Tridacna > Tridacna crocea. The sequence goes on along the minus strand of OX031056.1, from coordinate 76,944,637 downwards.
TGTTAAAATATGACCTGTAGAATTGTTTTATATTATTAGATACATTAATCATATTTTCGAACACACCCCTCCCTTAATCGGGTTTGGATTGTTTGTGAAAAAAAAATAAACATAACTTTTTTGTGTGTGTGTGTTTTTTTAAATTTGATACCTATACATACGTGTCCTAAGATCATATGTGATATAGCGGTGTCCGTGGTTGTTAGGCAGGGCGTCAGTCTTCTAAGCAGATGGTCCTTAGTTCAGTTCCAAGGAGCCGGTGTCAACTTTGGGTGCCTTCATTGGCCCACACACTCGGTGCGAGTACTGGTGCAGTTCCCAGGAAGTTCAGTCGAAAGAGATTAGTTTAAGTTCTGAGAAATTGTTTCACATTCGATTAGAAATAGATACACGTATGTTTAAACTAAAATTAAATGATGCTTGAAAAAATCTATAGCTGATCTTGCAAAGAAGGAAATCGTCAGCAGGCTTCGGACTGATAAAACCTTATGCCACTACCTTTTGCCCCTACCCAAAAAGGTCCTTTAGAAAACATTGTTGGAAAAGGAGAAAATGCTGGTAACCAGCATTTTGTCCTTTTCGAACAATGTTTGCAACCCTATCAAAGGCAGGTCCCATAATTTGAGTCGCATTTAGATTTTCGTCTACAAGTGCTTTGAACTTAGTCGCTCCCTTATCATTTGGTTTTATTTAAACAATATCTTATATTACATTGATTGAGATACAAGTTCTTACAACTTACAAGTCTTTCTCGGATCTGCTCGCCGAGAACTGTACCATTACTGACATCGACTGTGTGGGTCAATGAGCACTCATGAAGCTGACACCCACCCCGAACTCCAAAGGTAACAAGGCCGACGCTCCCTCTCAAACTACAATGTTATCGTTTGGTAAAGAGTTAACATACCACCACCCCCTTTGCTCTACCACGGACAAAAGTAAAACAATAGGACGAGATGATAAAGCAATTTACTGGTATTTCACTTTTTCGTATCATCTTTTCGTTTTAATTACACCTGCTGTGACAGTGTCATCGTTTACGAGCGTTTGACTTTTACTTTCATCTGACAAGACCCTCGTAAATTATCAATTTTAATAATTAATCCTTTACCTTTTAAACAACTAAACTGAATCTTTTACTTCGATAATAAACACCCAAATTATTACTTTTTCAATGTTCTTTTCTGGGGGAAAATGTCTCCTTATCGGACAGTGTAGACCCAAGATAAGACTACACGTTCTGTGCAGTCTGATCTTGATCTACATTGTCCGAAAATGGTCTCTGACTCGCGCTTCCCATCCAAAAAGTTTCAATACGGTCACGACAGCGCTACATTGCTTCACAATCGTTGGGCGTCTGAATTCAAACACGAGACAATAAACTATCTAATTTGTATACGACGTTCCTTGACAAATTAGCATCTGAATTCCTTTGATTCTTTCACTTTTTATTGCATATATATTAATAAAATTTCAACTAGAAAATTTAAAACAGTTTTTTTCTTTATATATACACTGTTTTATTGCCTTGGGTTTTATGTTGCCTTATTCATATTTTGAGGTCACTGCTACAAAAGTTTCTCTCTGAATGTCGCACTTACATGATCAAACAGGAATCTTTTATCAGACAACACCAGTTTTTTTAAAGACACTAAGACAGAACACATTTGAAAAATAAATGTAGGAAAATAAGAAAATGCTGGCATTTCTTTTTCCAAAATGTTTTCTAATGATTTCAAAGAAAAACCTTACTGTTGAAACATATTTTGATAGTTTCTCAGACAGTGCTGTAAACTTGGATAAGTCTTAAATTTGTCGTTTAACCCTTTACCCCATAAGGCATTTCTATGGTATCTCTAATTGGCCATAAATAAGAGCAAGGATATAGCCGATTCTTATGTGTATATGACACCTTTTGATAGTGTAGAAAACACTGTGGCAAAAGGTGAAATTGCTCTTGACGAGCAATTTCACCTTTTGCCACAATGTTTTCCAAAGGCTCCTACAAGCAATGCGTAGAAATGAGTATCTATGGAGTAAAGGGTTAAAAAAGAGTTACCGGCATTTTCTCATTTTCCCACAATGTTTTCAGAAGGCTTCTTCCTCATTGTCGTTAAAACCAGGGATTGTTTGGTAAAGAGATAAACTATACCATTGAAGAGTACGCTTCTCGAGTCCATGTTACTGGATACCAAGATAGCGAGGTACCAGGTAGGCATGCATTCGATAACCGTCACCAAACTAGCTTGTGGCTGACACACCAACCATATCAGCTATATCAGAACTACTTTTTCCCCGATTTTGGTTTTGTTTGTAGTGGAGTATTATGCCGTTTTAACAGGTTAGGCCATATCGATCAGTGCACCTACAAATGTGTTTCATTCTTTCTTACACCGGTACCAAGAAAACTGTCTTTCGAAGTTCTGGTTTCGCACCACAGGTTTTTTTGGCCATATTGAAAATAGAGTGAAATAGACCATCTTTGAAGCTTCACCGATCGATTAATGGCCAAACTTTTGCTTTTCCGTCTGTTGCCATCTAAAGTCTGTCCACAGTCCTTCAAAAATACATTAAAAACAGCATGTCAACCGATTGCGTTTTCCGCTAACCCTCCCCCCCCCCCGCTTAAAAAATCGGGCACCCTAGAATTTTCCCTCTCAGAAATACCAGTTCACCCCCATGACCCTAATATCTTGTTCCTCCATTGACACAGATAGGCTACTCAATATACAATAAGACACATCTAAGGGTTCCCCCGCTGCCTTAATTTTTAGCAAGTCTAAATTATATACCACTAAGCCTTCTAAACTCCATACAACAGTGCAACAAAAGTGCAACTGCAAATTTTTACATGGGACTGCTTTTGACTACTACGAACCGGAAGCAGATTCGCAGTAGTGCGACATCTTCTCACATCAGAGGTAAGTGGCTGAAAAGAAAAATAATAAATCGCCACAAAGAAAGTTTGGAGCAACCGAATATCGAACCCGCCACCACAAGGTCATGAGTCAGATATATTTACAACTGAGCCACACGGCTTCGTATGCTCTCCTGAGCCATGATTCGAACCTTTCATGTGCATAGATGGGTGCTATCACCCCATGGCCACGGGGATTGTATATTTGCTAATCAGCCAAACTCAACTAGCACCTGGTGGATAGATCAATTATTCTGGTACTAAACACATTAATATCGCATAAACATCACTGTTTTTATTTATTAAAAGTCTTGCAAAAATTGAAACACGCAGCTATCTATCTTCTACTTTTAGTGCTTTGTCAGCGTAAGCCTACACATCTAATTTAACCCTTTGGCTGCTAAGTGCGACTCGCCGACCTTTTGCGGACAGTGTAGATCAAAATCAGACTGCACAGAACGTGCAGTCTGATCTTGCGTCTACACAGTCCGATAAGAAGGTATTCTCTCCCAAAAAAAATGTTTGAAGTAGAATTATTCGGGCTTTATTACTTGCTTAAAAGCGAAAGTTAAGTTCTTCAGCAGGAGAAGGGTTAACCCTTTAGCACACAAACCTGTTTCTCGAACACCAAAGAGAAATGTTTTTTGAAAGCAGTAAGGGAAAAGGAAACAATACAAGTAACTAGTAACTCTCCTTTTGCTACAGCGTTTTCTATGCTTTCATAGACATGCCTCACAATCTGAGTCATATTTGATTTGTCTTAAAAGAAGAATGCTTTGAATTTGGGCAAGTCCATAAAAAATTGTCGTCGAATATAGATTTAACCAGTGGTATAAACTATGTTTTATCGCATTCTTATGCAAATACAGACTCTGATATACCATCCAGAAATATGAAAACTCCATGGTAGAGGCAATGTTGTTGATTGTCTACAGATCACATTTAGCTGACAGACAGTCTGACAGACAGTGTGACAGAAGTGACCAGGCTAAAAATAATCAATATCTGATCCAAGCTCTGTGAAAACTGGGCTCAATGCACCAGCAAAACATGACGACCCGTGCCTGTCTGTCTGCGCAGGGCGCGCACACTGACATGAGTCGCCATTTTTACCAGTAGTCAAATTTCTACGTTTTTTTTATTTCTATTTTACTGAAAAGATTATCTAACCTATAGCTCTCTTGAAAGAACATACACGTATTTTTTCGGGAAAAGAAATGAAAATCAACAGGACATACAAATATTCTATGATAAATAGAATATAATCTGCAATAAACAGAGCATTTTCTACGACAAATGGACAAAATTCTACAACAAACAGGCCACATTCTAAGACAAACAGAATATATTCTACGATAAATGAATATAATCTACTACAAAAGGATCATTGTCTATGACAATTGGGAATACTCTACAACAGATGGACACATTCTACGGCAAGAAGTACTGAATCTATGACAGACAGAACATATTCAAAGACATAAAAACAAATTGTAAGTTAAGCAGAACATATTCTTAGACAAACACCATATTCTACGGCAAAAAGACCATGTTCGACGACAAACAGAACATGTACATGTTTTTCAACGAACAGAACATGTACGTCTTCTACAACGAACAGAACACACTCATGCTCTACAATAAACAAAACATGTACATGTTCTACAATAATCAGAACATGCTCATGTCCTACAATAAACAGAATATGACCTTGTTCTACAATAAACAGAACGTGTCCATGTTTTACGGTAAACAGAACATACTACTGTTCTACAATAAACAGAACATGCTAATGTTCTACAATAAACAGAACATGTTCGTGTTCTGCAATAAACAGAACATGTATTTGTTCTACAATAAACAAAACATGTACTTGTTCTACAATAAAACAGAATATGCTCGTGTCCTACAATAAAACAGAACATGCCTGTATTCTATAATATAGAGAATAATCAACTGGTTATTTTTGATATGAAAAATATTTCACGAGGATGCGTTGTTAGGCGTTGAAAAAACGAGTGCGCAGCACGAGTTTTTTTAACGCCTTACGACGCGTCCGAGTGAGATATTTTTCATATCAAAAATAACCAGTTGATTATTCTATTTATTATATACCTTATTAACATCATTATTTGTAATTTTGCGTTTGAAAGTCGAAAAAAATGTAGTCGAAAAAAAAAAGGTAGTTCCCAAATGACGTCAGGAAGTGAAAGTTGATAACGTCACTAGTGACGATATCAAAATTTATTACACTGGGAAATTCCAGGATTTCACTGCTAGGTATATAATAAAAAAACATAACATGCCCTTGTTCTACAATAAAAACAGAACATGTTCGTGTTTCACAATAAAAACAGAACATGCTCGTCTTCTACAATAAAAACAGAATATGTTCGTGTTCTACAATAAAACAGAACATGCTCGTGTTCTCCAATAAACATAACATACTCGTGTTTTGCAATAAACAGAACATGTACATGTTTTACAATAAACAGGACATGTACATGTTCTACAACAAACAGAACAGGCTCATGTTCTACAATAAACAGACCATACTCATGTTCTACAATTAACAGAACATGCTCATGTTCTACAATAAACAATAAATATTCTTCGGTATAAACAGCATACGTCGGTTTACTTCAAAAACCTCGTTATTTCAGCTTGTAAAAAGCTGTAGTTACGAGATTTTTGAAGTAAAGCTACGAAATGTTCCCCTTTGTCTTAGAATATGTTCTGCCGTAGAATACGCCCTATTCTAAACTAATCAGAGCATTTTTCTATACGTATACTCAGGTGCAAACACTGACAAACATGTTCTTACTGTCAAAAGACAGATACTAAACAATTTAAGTTGTTAAGTTTCTGATTGACACTTTTTTATCTAGTATTTGTGGGCGTGTCTTTCATTCACTGAGAAGTGTGTTTAAATATTGAAATAATGTTTAATTTTTAACAATTACCACTTGAATAACTCTCGAATAACTGCCTCAAGATGTGTGCCTACCTCATAAAACATGATTTGACACTGTTTATCTTTGCACGATTAAAATCTTGTACATTTTTTTTTCATTTTGGAACGAAGCCTCCGATTTTAACCTTTAGGAATATTTCATATCTCACTGGATAGCTTTTATCCACAGGCTGCTAAGTGCGACTTTTGCAGACAGTGTAGATCTAGATCAGACTTCACAGAACGTGCAGTCTGATCTTTGATCGACACCGTCCGACTCGGTATGTTCTTTTCCGGTGAAATCAGGTTTGGAAACTGCAATATTTGAGTTTTTTACTAATAATGAGTGATATTGTTTGTTCAACTTGTTCGACAATTAACGGACATCAGACGGAGGCCAAAATATCAAGCGAGCTCGTCTCAGTCTGCATGCATTTCTTGTCCGCGATTCTCATTTTGTGCATTGACTCTATGGCTCCGTTAACTCGTTGGAAAGTTCACTCCGTTGGAAAATGAACAAAATTTGAACGGATAACACCGGACAAAGCACCCATACCAAATGGACATTAACCACTTCCCTGTCACAGATTTAGATCTGAAATCATTTGATATAGGCTTGAACTTTTATCAATTAATTTAGCTCTACGAGAACCGAGCTCAGTATCTGTTACATGACTTATACAAATCGAATCCTTTACTACATTCTGTCATTTAGCTTGCTCTGTGAAGAGGAACCTAAATGCATCTGCCAAAAACATCAACCCATATCAGCCTTCGCAGACTGCAAAGGCTGCCATGGGAAGCAAAAGTTCTGCTGTTTATGTTTTTTTGCATGACAAAGGACTATTCTACTCCAAGATCCATTCGATTGTAAGTCAAAATAGATTTAAGGTGAGAATCCATAATTATGAGATCTTGCTTGTTAAAATCCACCATAGAGACGCGTAAACTCTCTTTTGCAGAACAATTAAACCATTGCCACACAATCGCTACTTTTGACGATGACAGAAAGAGGCCTTTAGAAAACATTGTGAAAAAAAGGAGAAAATGCTAGTATCCAAAATTTTCAGGCTACAAATAAATGTAATTCAAAAGTTGAAACTTGATTTTAGAAGAGTAGAAAACATTGTGGGAAAACGAGAAAATGCTGGTAACCAGCATTTTCTCCTTTTTCCACAAAGTTTTCTACCTTATAAAAGAAAATAAAATGCACCATATGAGCCACTTTGAAATTATTATCTGCAAATGCTTTCGATTTGCAGGGTCTAACATTTTTGCTATGTAGTAAAGGGTTAATGAAACAAAAAGCGCGCGTGACTTTCTTCAAAATTGTCAAAATGGGCGATTAAAAAAACAGGAATGAATTGAACAATGATACAATAGAGTGAAGTGCATATTTCGTTATACGTTAGTACAATAGATTTATACAGACTAGATAATACGGGAGAACATGTCACAGTTGTCGAAGAATACCTCGGCAAACATCATTCAAACTCTTCATAGAATCTAAATGAAATTAAAGTTTACTTTACCCGATGTTTTAATAATTGGAGATATTTTGGGGGCCGCTACACGTTTATCTTTTATACCTCCCAAAAGGATGTTTTTTTCTCCCTATTCGACAGAAATTCTTTCAATATAAAGTTGATTCACGTTTTTGAGGTCGTTAACATTCGCAGAGGCCTTCAAAATGGTTTAACGCCCTAGGCTAACTGACATTTTAAGGACAGTGGAGATCAAGATCAGAATGCAAAGAACGTGCAGTCTGATCTTGGATCTTCACTGTCCGTTTAAGAGATATTATTCCCCAATATGATATAATATATCAGTATTTGGGTTTTTACTATCGAATAGAAAATTTTATTCTAGGTACTCAGCAGGATAAACGCTAAGCAATTACAAAAGGCCTTCGTCGTCAAAGTCCTTAAATTGATTGGTCAGATGCTGTTTTACGCCGCGTTCAACATTATTTCTGTCATATCACCGCGACACCTCACATGTATATATGTATTTCCTAGGTCTCACCAGTACTAGACCAGGGTCCGTACTCACCAACCAATCTTAAGAATTTTTTAGTCTTATTCTTCAAGATTTCAACAATGTGAAAGCAACAGAACTTCTGATTGGCTAAACCAACCAAATGGTTTAGTTCTGTTACTTTCACAGTCTGAAAATCGTGAAGAGTAAGGCTAAGAACATTCTTGAGAATAGTTGGTGAATCCAGCAAAGGGCTTTGAAGTGTTTTGCCCAATAGCTCTCCATCGACAAACCTAGAGGATCCAGTAAGGCTCGAGCCCGGGGCCTCCAGGTCACGAGTCCTATACACTTTACCACTAAGCCACACAAACCCTAACCCTAAACCCTGACCCATGTCAAAGTGTTTAAAAACTTTGAATTATGTGGTAAAGGGTCAATTAGATACAGATCACCGTTAATCAGTGAATAATCTGAATAATAAATCATAACATTGACTGTCCCAACTGTTTAATAGAGTTCGGCCATTTGGCGTTTTTACGCTAGGAAGATTCCTGTAATTAAAAGTCGCGGAGCGATCCAGTCCGGCGTGATAGAACCGCCATGTTTCTTTGACTCTTCCGCTAAATAGTCCCAATATTTAACCCTTTGCCAAACAATCCCTGGTTTTCAAGACCAAGAGGAAGGAGCCTTCTGAAAACATTGTTGGAAAAGGAGAAAATGCTCGTAACTAGCATTTTCTCCTTTTCCCACAATGTTTTCTACTCTTCTAAAGTCAAGTTTCAACTTTTGAATCACATTTACACTGTATATTGTAGGCTGAAAATTCTTTCAAACGGACAAGTCTAATATTTTGTCGTTTAGTAAAGAGTTAGAAGACCATCTGAGTGGAACTGTTCTGAAAACATTAGGAGAAAAGAATAAAATGTTGGGAACCAGCATTTTTTCCCCTGTTTTAGAGACAAATTCTACATTTGGGCCATATTTTATCATAATGTCTTTCAATTCGGTCATGTCTATTTTTTTTTTCTTCTTCTTCTTTTCGTACGCTTTACTAAAAGACAAACTGTTATCTTATCCAAATCTTAAGGCTCTGCAGACGAAAAATGAGATTCTGCTGAAAGAATGACATTAGATTTTGAAAGAGTTGAAATTATTGTATAAAACTGGTAAAAATTTGGCTTCTATGATTTTATAGTTTTTCCACAATGTTTTCAGATGCACTTTTTCTATGGTCGTAAGAGCAATAAATTGTTTATTTTAACCCTTTACCGAAAAATCCCTGGTTTTTACGACCCTGAGATGGAAGCCTTTTGAAAACATTGAGGGAAATAGAGAAAATGCTGGTAACCAGCATTTTCTCCTTTTCCCGCAATGTTTTCTACCCTGTTGAAAAACAAATTCCAAATTTTAAGTTATAATTATTTTGTTGTCTGCAAGTGCTTTAAAATTGGACCAATGTAAAATTTTATCGTTTGGTAAAGATTTAAAGACGAGTGTTTTCTTTTCCCTATTCTTAGACTACTCCGAAAACTCATATAACTCGCACGAAAAATGTTGTTTTTACTTTTTACCAAACGGCAAAATTTTAGACTTGTTCAAATTGAATCCATTTGCAGATCAAAAAAAAAAGTAAACTTGATTCAAAAAATTAATCTTGACTTCGGAAAAGTGGAAAACATTGTGGGTAAAGGAGAAAGTGCTGGTCACTAGTATTTTCTCCTTGTCCCACAATGTTTTCAGGCGGCTTTAGGGTCGTTAAAACCAGGATTTTTTTGCAAAGGGTTATCTCTGTTTCAGCTATGAAGATTTTGGACTTGTCAAAATCTAAACCATTTCAAGAGGACAAAATAAACATGGTTAAAAAAAAAAATAAAGGATTAATTTCTGAAAGAACAGACTGAAAACATTGTCAGAAAAGGAGAAATTGTTGATTATCAATATTTTCTCTTTTTCAAGCAATGCTTTTCGAAAGCCCCTTTCTTATGATCGTTAAACCTCAGAAATGTGTGGCAATACAATTGTTAATCCATGTGCCAATAACACAATATCGACAAGACAAGGATTTTGGGAGTCAGGGGCGAGATTTAGTCCAGCGTGATAAAACTGTGATGTCCCTTTAGAGAGATAACATCTCCGTATAGCTATTGTTAAACAAAGATAACGAAGTGATTTCTCTGCGGTAATCCCTCCGAGTCGCATTATTGAATCCACAAAATGACCAGACCGTATAACCTCTATTAAACACCCTCCTAATCTGCCTTCTGTTGGGCTAAAACGTTTTTGAACATTTGTCCAAATGTTTGATATTAATTCATCAACAGTGTCCATCTTTGAAAAGTATCAAGATTGACTGGGATTGGTTTTATTTTATTTAACGCTGTTTTCAACATTGTTTCAGTTAAATCGCGGCGACATGTGTACCACTGGCTGCTTTCCCGCATAAGTATCATCGAAACAATGATCAGTAGTAACTGAGGAATGAACCCTGTCGCAATGACTAGCATCAGTCCTCGGAGATAAATTGGCCGAGCCAGGGATCGAACCTACGACCCCCTGTTTTCAAGTCCTCCACCCAACCGACTGAGTCACCGGTACAACGCCATGACAGTTTAGACATTTGTCCAAATTTTTGGCATCAATTTATCAACAGTGCCTATCTTTGAAAAGTACCATGCTGAAAAGTTTCTCTCCCTTATATATGGAATAATATGCAGCGACAACTCCCAGGACAAACGGACATTTTATGTCTGCAGGATTACCAATGTTGACGTGCTCTCACATTTTTTCTAACGAACTGCGACTCAATTCGGCCATTAATGGTCCAGCGAACACTAAATCAGATATAAAATGGATCAAAATTAATAGAAACTTTGTGAAATTATTACAAACAGAATGGGAATTACCTTTAATAGTAAATTAATGTCCAAAGACTAATACCCAAGTCGGGGTTTATGAGGCCCCGGGGAATTCTGCGGATTTCTTTAAGAGAATAATTTGATCTTACTGAATTAAATAACGAAATTAGACGAGAAAATGGTATTACAGGAATCAGCAACGAGCGTAACTTGGATTCTGTGTGTAAAGATCTCGTTTGGAATTTCTTTGAGCAAGGTTGTATTGTATACCAGTCTAAACTAAGGCCCTTTCCTACGACGATTGTTTAAACACATTTGTTTAACATCGACTGAGAAACAAGTTGTTACAACTTATATTAATCTCTCTCGATTTTGCTTGCTTGGAACTTCACCGCTCCGAATGTGTGGGTCAATGAAAAACCCAAAGCTGACACCCGCTCCAGGGCATCGAACTGGGGACCTCATGGTTACGAGGCCGGTGCTCTACACTAAAACCATGAACACCACACACGATGATTGAATGAACCGATATACTTCGAGTGAGTTGAATTGAAATGTGGGTATTTTCCCCCCATTTTTGCATTAATGCACAACTTAAGAATATTAAGGAAAAGGGGATTTATCGTATCTTTGATTTTTTTTTTCATTGAAATTTATCGAGATTAATTGAAACAGATTTATAAACCAGATATACGATATTCATTGTTCATGCCATGAAGTGGTAGGTCAGCTCAACTTTTGTCTTGAAATTCTGTAAACATCCAAGGACAATTTTTGACGACTTCTGTGAGAAATTTTGTTTAGCCAATACAGCTTGGAAATTACTGTACAACTAAAAAGATTTATTGCCTGAATTTAATTGTAATGAACTTTAACTGTTTGAAAAAATACAGGAGAAAAAAACATCGCAATATTGACTATAAAAAAGCTTTGATCGGAATTACAGAAACAACGCTAAAGCAATTTGAAAGTCAAAAAGTCAGTTCCAGGCAAATTGAATACATAAATAGTAAATAAATAAATAATGACCAGAAATTAGTACGCCCCGAAAGTAATAGATTTTCTTTTCAAAAGTCAACCGAACCCGACACCTCCAACCTCCCACCTACCCCATCCCCTAAAAACATTGAACACAGACTAATTGTAATTAGTGTCAGACTTGTTTTATTTGTAGATTTTTAACTAAATCGTTCATTATAATTTGACAAATTACAGACAGGGTACGGTACCTGACATTTTTCCCCGGGGCGGCAACACAAATGTATCTTCTACTTGGGCTGGCTTACCCAGATACCCTGGCAATTAACCCTTTACCCCACAGTCCAAAGATTTAAATACCCTGAAAGAGTTCTTATGAAAACATTGTGGGAAAACGAGAAAATGCTGGTAACCAGCATTTTCTCCTTTTCCCACAATGTTTTCTACTCTTTCATAGTGAAATCTCATAACCCAGGCAAAGTTCAAATTGTCATCTTCAGATGCCTGTAATTTGGACACCATCAAAAAAATTGTCGTTTGGTAAAGAGTTAACCCTTTACCATACAATCCCCAAATGTAACGATCCTGAAAAAATAAGGGGTCTGAAAACATTGTAGGAACCCTGAAAATAAATTTTCATAATTTTTCACGAAGAAGTTTTGTTCTCCTTTTCCCACAGAGTTTTCTACTCTATGAAGGAAAAAATGTGCTTTGGTCAACATTTATTTTGTCGCCTGCAAATTCGTTGAATTCGGACCAGGCTAAAATTTTGTCATCTGGTAAAGTGTTAAACCCTTACAGTCAATAGTAAAAATTTCTGTTGAGTCCCCAAAACAGTGTAGCAGAGATCTGACTTCACGTTCTGTGCAGTCTGAGCTCGGATCTACACTGTCTGCTCTGTGTAAAACATTCAGATATAAAAAAAAACCTTGGAATTACAAAGTTTTGGCAATTTTACCCAGATTCGAACGGTGAGTTACATAAAATCAGTGCTAAGAATAAATTTAATCGAAAAATCTGCTAACACTTTCCCCTATATACGCTTATTTCTTCCGAGATTTTTTTTTTTCGACGTCGATGGCTTTTGACCTACTTTCCGGTATTGATCTCAGATAAATAAATAGGAATTTGTGATTGGTCAAAAATGTAGACATGTTTATTTTCAGGGTCCCTGCCTATTTGTGGCCTAATTTACTCCGTCTATTACTTTTTAGAGATATTTGTAGTCTGTACATGTATTTGCTTATTATCGACGTTAAAACAATCGATTTTTTTAGCACAAAATTTATTTATTTATTTATTTATTTATTTATTTATTTATTTATTTATTTGTAAACCAACATCAATGCTCTATTTAAAAATTCCATATTTTAAACAAACACACACAGACAGTTTGAAATAAAAGTTTAAAACGCCTTATGTTTAACAATACTGTACACAGGTTTTTTTTGTAAAATAACAGATAAACTCATTTAAAAAAAATCTTTTTTTTTAAGACCGTAAAGAATGGAATTTAATGTGCAATTTCCAGAAATCTTTGATATATATATATTTTGGGGAGAACATTCGGTATAAATTCGGTACATAGATTGGACAAATGATCTCAGTCGATAGAATTGGTCGATTTATTTATTGAATGTTCACCACCGCTTTTTCTACAATATTTTGCGGAGTATCAGATGAAAATAAGTCAAGATTGAACTACGGATCTATATAAACTGATCTTTTTCTCCATACTTCGCAGAAAGCTAACACGAACAAAGGTTTTTATCACAACGTTTAGTTGATTAAACACTGATAAATATTTGGACGTGCGATGGGGGCAGATGGCTGGAGGTAAAAGCGTTGAAGTGACCAGTGGAGAGTGAAAAAATACAACGGGCGCCTTTCCTTCTTATTTTTTTCATGTCAGCTAAATAATATGATTCATAAGTTCAGAGAAGTTCAAACGATGGTAGCTGTATTTGAAAGTATATAAAACATGGTTGAAAAAGGAGAAATATTAATTACCAACATGTTCTCCTTTTTCTACAATGATTCCTAGTCCTTTTTCCTTTTAGTGAATAAAACGCAAAAAGAATAATAACAAATTGATATCTTGTTGTTTTCCCTTCGGTGGGTAAAAAAAGGAAAAAGTGGTAAACAATAATAAAAAAAAAAAACAACAAATTTTCAACAGAAAAAACAAATTATTTCACTTTCAGGGGCTATTTTTAAGTATTAACTCTTTACCACACGAGAAAATTTTAGACTGGTCCAAATTGAAAGCATTTGCAGATGACAAAATAAAAAAGACTGAAAAATAGAAATTTGTTCTGGGAAGGGTAGAAAACAATGTGGGAAAAGGAGAAAATGCTGGTTACCAGCATTTTCTCCTTTTCCCACAGTGTTTTTAAAAGGCTTCTTTCTCAGGGGCGTCAAAAGTAGAGATTGTGTGGTAATGGGTTAACCCGTGTGGTTCTATAGACACTGACTGTACTCATGCAGGTCGCACGTATATATATATAAATGTATTACTTCTTTTTTTCCAAGCCCTCTCCGGATCAATATGAAGGCAAATTTATTTGTAAAAATATTTGAAAATAGGACCAAAAAAAAAATAAACTTGATATATCTTATCTTAATAACTTGTGTTTATTGTATAAAGAGCGCTGTACACAATGAAAAAAAAATATTTAAAATGAAAGCGGTTGCAGACGACAATTTAGGTATGTTCAAATAATGGGATTTGTTATATAAACAGTAGAAAATATTGTGGGAAAAAGAGAAAATGCTGGTTTGCAGCATTTTCTCCTTTTTCCCGCAATACTTTCAAGAGGCCCCTTTCTAACATCTAAAACTCTAGCTTGATTGGTCAAAAGTCAACAGTAGCCGATTACCAGAATATTTTATTCATTTGCTGTTAGCTAGATAAATTCGAGTTATTTCGAGATAGAAAAGTAGGATTTCCTCTTTTATGATATTGTTGTTCAATGTTAAGACATTAGGAAATGAATGATGTAATTCCAGATCAAAGATCAGACGGCACGTTTTGCGCAAACTGATCTTAATCTATAAACCTGCAAAAGCTATTTAATACCACAAATAGCTGTGAAAAAGTTCGATAAAAAATGCATGACACACGCTTAAAATGGTTGAATTAGTCTGTAGAACAAAGAGGCAAATTTTAGTTGCATTTTTTTTTTCTTTTCAATTTTACTTTAAAAAATCTTTTTAATCAACGCTTTGCTTTACAAAAAAACATAAACAATATTTTCGAAATCTGATAAAAAAAATTTAGTCCTTTACCACACAATCCCGATTTTTAACGATCTTAAGAAAGAAGACTTTTGAAAACATTATGGAAATACGCTGGTAAGCAGCATTTCCTCCTTTTCTCACTATGTTTTCTATCCCATTAAAAATCAAATTCCATCATTTGATCGATACTTAAATTTTCGTCTGCAAATGCTTTGAATTTGGACCAGTCCATAGAATTTTGTCGTTTAGTTCAGGGTTATGACCGTCATATATCAAACTAACAGAAAAGAGAGTTTAGAGCTTGATAGATTTTTCGCTGCGGGCAACAAAATCCGATTCGTTCGATCTCATTCTCCGCGTATTGACAAATTACAATACAGTTCATTTTAAACTCCACCCATTAGATCATCTTCCCTATTGTCATTGGTGTAAAACACGTAGCAGTGATACCTCATTAATATTCATGAGAAGATCTATTTAAAACGATAGTGTTTCTTTAAAGTTATTGTCAAATCGCGAGTGAAGGCCATGCTAACCCAAGTGAGTGATTCTCTACGTTTTATACAAGGACCTACGCAACATACAAACATGCACACGCAGGCTGGATATCTGGCCAGTTCACAAGCCACGGCCTTGAGGATGTTATACCCGCAGTTAGCGTACGCGAATTATCCAGGGAACCTAACAGCGCTGGCTTTGGCGTCACAAGGCCAGTACCCATACGAGTACGCGCACTCGCTGGCTAACCACATGAATCTAGCAATGGACGCCGGACTTAATGCACGAAAATCCATGAATTTATCACCAAACTCGAGTATTTCAGACGGAAAAGACGACCGATATAAACACGACGCCGGTAAGTTTCGTTTTATGTTCGATTTTAAAAATTTTAAAGTCGTCGTAAATATCAAAATTGCTCGCTCATTACATCGCCTACATGGTTGGAAAATATTTTGATAGAGACATTCGTAGACGTCGCTAGACATCGCTTGTAAATCTTTTTTTATTTTATAGTTAATGTGTATTTTAGATTCCTTTTAACATTTACTTTTTTGCATAATGCATAAAACTTTTATAATGCTTTTTACTTTACAGCAACTAAAAAATATTTAATAGCAATGATTACATATAGGTGGGCTTCAGAGACCAGAGTTCATTTTCTCTGTATCTTGTAGTTTTTAATTTGTTTACATACGATGCTGTTTTGATAACCTCGACGAAGACGGCTTTTGAAAACACAGCAGAAAAAGGAGAAAATGCTGGTAACAAGCATTTTCTCCTTTTCCTACTATATTTTCTGTCCTTTTAAGGACATACACCTTAATTTGAGCACCATTTGATGTCATCTGTAAAATGTTTTCCAGTTCTAAAATCAAGATCTCAAATTTTGTCATCCAAAGAATAATTCAGCTTTAACCTTCACGGCAAATTGACCTGAAATATTCTATTTCTTAAACTCGTTACCAAGCGACATTATTCTAGACTTGTCCAAACTGAAAGTATTGCAGATGAAAAATTAAAAGTGGCCTACTGATAGGATGGAAAACATTGTTTGAAAAGAAGAAAGTGCTGTTTACCAGCATTTTCTCCTTTTCCAATAATGTTTTCAAAAAGCCTTATTTTATCAGGATCGTTAAAAATCGAGATGGTGTGATAAAGGGCTAAATTAAGTTTGGCTGATCAGTACTTTATTCTGCCACCCTATCTCTTAGCTTTGAAGTTAGAGAATATTTTAGAACGCCTATATTAATATAATTAAAGCATTTAAAAAATGTACATGAACATATAAGCTGGTTTTAGTCAGAATAAAATGTAAGCGTATAGATCTAAAAGGGATTGGAAAACAGTTGAAACTAAGCCGAGGTATAATTTGATATAGTTACACATTCATTCAACTTTTTTAACAAGTGACTCAAATTTATTTCAATTTAGCTCCAAAATTACGTGTGTACACGCAAAGATTTCTATTCAAACAAGAATCAGGCATTTATCGGCCAACGTTTAATTAATTCGAAATTTGTAAAGATTGAACCAGGTGTTTCAAGGTAGCTTAAAGGTTTTTCTTTCAACAATTAATTGTTCAACATAAAATAAAACCCAGTTCTTTTTAAATATTTTCAGATTTAACTCGCACGAAAAAACTTGTAGGTATTAAAAATCTGAAATGCTAAAATAGATAGACGTCTTGAATTTCTTTTATTATTGTAATAAATTAGTTTGCTTTCGACTAAGTTACGGTTTAAACCATTACCACACAATCCCTACTTTTGACGACTCTGAGAAAGAAGCCTTCAGAAAACATTGTGGGAAAAGGAGAAAATGCTGGTGACCAGTACTTTCTCCTTTTCCCATAATGTTTTCTACTCTTCGTAAAACAAATTTCAAATTTTCAGTCACTTTTATTTTGTCGTCTGCAAATGCTTTCAAATTTTGGACAAACCTAAATTTTTGTCGTTTTGTAAAGAGTTAATATATTTTGCTGTATATAGAAGGACCATTCTATCCCATTATTCAGCCGATTTTCGGACAAAATGAATGTGTTTTAAGGGATGACATACTTAGTATATTACGTAACGAAGATATATTATCGTGTATCCCCCTGTGTCGCTCAATTATATCATTTTTGTCTAAATGTAATAAAACTTGACTGAATCAACCTAGTTATCATAGTTATTATAGTTACTCACAAATTGTTTTTCTATATATTCTCTTTTCTTGTCCCTTTTGTATACCTAACGGTTTATGTTCATTTTAGTTTTAGTTATATCATTTAAAAGAAAACATGTCTTACTTATATGGAATAATACAAGGAATACAATCACATGGAAAACCTCTCGGGTAAAAGGAGTAATTGGTTATAAGGGTAGTACTTTTTTTCCAAAATGTTTTTAAAAGTCCACACAATCAAAGACTGAAAAGTCGTGTGTGGTAATAAATGAAAAGAAGTCCAGTTTAAAATTTTAGTTTGCACTATCAGAACTAATAAGCAAAATCATTGTTCAACATACTATGACCTGCAAACGACCTGTTTCTCTTGCATCAGTCAATTAAAAAACGCTACGGAAGAAGGAAAAAAAAATGTAATGTGCATTTTTATCTAAGGCTACAATCGTTTCAAATGTATTCCTTTTAAAACGCAAGGCCATGCTGCTTATTCAAATTATATAAGGTATGCTTCCCAAAGTGTTCAGTTGCAAATGTGTTTCAATGCATTTAAGTAATGTGCAGAAAGGCTGCCTAAACGCTCTAGATTCTGCTATTTTTTTTTCGGAGTCTGTCACATTGAGAGTATACAGCGAAAATGCAGACTGAATAATACGAGTTATCTTTTCACAAATGAAGTAGAAAATATCGTTGATAAAAAAAAAAATCGCTGCTCCTACCAAAAATGTTTTCAAACGCTCCCTTCTTCGGTATCGTGAAATCTTGAAACCATTTAGTAAATGTTAACAATAAAAGCAATGCACTGTTAAGAAAGGGGTTTAGAGAATTTGCAAAAAATATCGACTCATGTCAGGTTGCGCAGTCCGCGCAGGCTGACATAGGCCGATACTTTTTGCTTTTGGTAGCTTTTGGTAATTGTATGGATATTCATAGACCAGTCTACCTCATGATTGGGTCGGTTGTCTAATAAAAAGATTAGTTTTATCGTTGCATAATTATAACAAAGGTGACCAGTTCGGTATATTGTATTACAGAGATGTCCCCTCTTGCAAGAGCTGGTATCATATGTTTTATCGTTAACATGAAGTATATATAATATTGTTTGTGGTTTACAGATAGCGACAGCGACGGCAGTGACGGACAGTCGGGTAAAAGACGGCGGACTCGAACCAACTTTACCGGTTGGCAGCTCGAGGAGCTTGAGCGAGCTTTTCAGGAGAGCCACTATCCCGATGTATTTATGAGAGAAGCTTTGGCCATGAGGCTGGATCTTGTAGAGTCGAGAGTGCAGGTTAGTTCATTTGTTTGTTTGTTTATTTGTTTATTTCATTGTATGTATGTATGTATATATGTATGTATGTATGTATGTATGTTCCTTCGTTCTTTCCTTCGTTTGTTTGTAGGATTTTTAATCTCCCACCACACAATTCTGACTTTTAACGTCCCTCTTTTTGAAAGCATGGCGTGAAAAGGGAAAAATGCTGGTGACCAGCATTTCCTCCTTTTCCCACAATGTTTTCCTTCCCATCAAAGCCTACCTTCACAATTTTAGCCTCGTTTAAAATTCTATGGTATAGTAACTTCTTTAAACATTAATTCAGTTACATCATAGCGGCCACAGCATCTGTTTGTGCTTTCCTGAAATAGTTTTTACAAGTATTTTGTCTATGATTCTTCTCAAACTACTGGCTGCCTTCCCATAGAAACACAGGCCATTTAGAAAAAGCTACTTGATTAGTTACCCTTTTTCAAAGGATCTGTAATTTAAAATTTGGTAGTAAAAAGAAACAATGTAGGAAAAAGAGAAGATCACTGTATATCGTTGGTTTACTTCAAAAACCTCCTAAATGCAGGCTGTAGTTACGAGGTTTTTGAAGTAAACCGACGTTATGGTTCTTTGGTGTGTGTGTGTTTGTTATGAGAGGCGAAAGAAGTTTACATGGAACTCAATCTTTTGAGTGTATAACATGTTTGCTTATAACTATCGTTTTACATGTAACACCGTTATTTGTGAAAGCCACTTTAGCTTGAATGTGTATTTTAGGGTCATATGTGCTACTGTTTTACTTTTAGACTACGAAAATTAATAAAGTTTTATTGGGTAATTAATTGAATAATGATTAAAATTATTATCATCAAAATTAAATTTTGACTTGATTGAAATTAGGTTAAAATATGAATACATTACTCTTTTAGTACTTGATAAACATATCGCGTTTTCGGAGCAATTAAAATCATGGAATCTCCCTTTGTTTGAATATATTTTCTTAAAAATAGAAATCAAATTTTGAGAAAGTCGTGATCTTTTTATCTTATAATAATAGGTACCTGAACAGAAATGATTTTAAAAACATACTAGGAAAAGGAAACAAATGCTCGGGCCAAGCTAGAATTAAATTTGCTTGCAATTTTGTGCATTTATTCAAGTAATTTTCATCCAGAAGTGTTAAGGGGTGATAGATTTTGTCGTTTTAACTTATTACATGAATGAATAAATAAATGAATTAATAAATGAATAAATAGATAAATAAAGACTCTCTTGCATTCACACAAGTCAAAGTTCTGATAAAGATCTAAATATTTCCCTACAAGACTGTTCAATGCTGCTAACTGCTAGTTATTCGGCAGGTTTTTAAAATGTATCCTCTCCCCTCCCCCTCTCCCTCTCTTTAGATACAGGTGCTTTTCACAACCGGTAATCAATATATACAGGTTAAAATAAATTGTCTAAGACAAAGTATTTATTCAAATATGTCCTTTAATAATTATAATATACGCTGTCAGTATACTTATATGTCATATATACTTTTGATAGTTTCCAGTAAAGGGAGGTAATTATTATCCCCCTTTGTAATGAGAATATAGTGGATTTAGATTTATAAATGATAATTCTAAGTAGGACAAAAAGAAAAGAAAAACTCTGTAAGAGTAGTACAATAATATTCATTTTTAATTATAGAAAATTTTGTAGGATAATGATTATTACAGTGAAAATAGCTGTTTTCCATTACGAGTCCAGAACCTTAATGCATCTGCTAAAGGTATCGACCCATGTGCGGACTGCACAGGCTGACATGGATCGATACTTTTTGCTATTGATCGATTTTCTGCTTGTCAAAGGACCGGTGTACCTCATGATTTAGTTGATTGTTGTGATAAACTAGTTTTCATGAATCCATATCTATATGATGCCTCGCATGGCATCCCTCATCACGGAAATGCACTGAACCCACATTTCACGGAGCATAATTCACGTAGAGATGGAAAGAAACAGATTAACAGCAAAGTGGATTAACTGCAATAAAAATCTTGATATAGAACATTATACAGACAAATGCATTTAAAAATGGATAACTGGCGGGACATTACGATTTCATGCTTTTCCTTTTAGAGCCATGCTCCGACAAAAGGGGGCTTGATGCATCAAAGTGGTGCATGATACCAGACAAGCGAATCACATACTCATAGCTCCATAATTGCCATTTTTTATCTAATAACAATCGACTAAATTATAAAGTAGACTGGGTCTATGACATACACAAAATCGACCAGCAGCGAAAAGTATCGATTCAGGTCAGCCTGCGCTGTCCGCGCAGGCTGATCTGAATCGATACTTTACGCAGATGCATTAAGCCCCCTTTTTTTTGACAAAGCATGGCTCATATATTTTGGTGATTTTCAAGTATAGATAATATTTTTATGGGGATTATATCGCGAAGGATGAACGTAAAATCACTGCAGAAACGCCAACAATGGTAGAAAATAATTAAGCTATTTTTAAAAGCGGATTATTAAATCGTAAAACATCAACTGAAAATATTTGGCTCCTTGAACATCCATTTTAACTGATTTACTTTATGATATGTCTCGGTTTTTGAAAGGTTTTTACGTGTTTTTTTTTTTTCACCATTATATTGGTTTACGGGTTTTTTCATCGTGTAATCACACACGAAAGATTGGTTTTGGGGGTGGCAAAATTTCTGTGTAGATTTGAATGATACTGTATTGTTTGAATGTATGAAAGAATGAATGAAGGAAGGAACGAAGGAACGAAGGAACGAACGAGAATGATACTGTTTTGTTTAAAGAGTGAGTGAGTGAGTTGACTAATACATCCTGCACATGGTTACAACCAAAATTATTTCAAAATTTCCCACGTTATACTCCTCTCTCTCTCTCTCTCTCTCTCTCTCTCTCTCTCTCCTGTATATCTCAAGATGTATTGAAAGAGTAGGACTTTTATTAAATTGACAAGAAACAAAAAGTTTCGAATCAGCTGAGTCGACACTATTTTTCAGATGCATTCAAATCCTTTTTTCAAGCCGTAATCACAGCTAGTTATGTCTGTGAAATAGATTTACCATGACCTTCCTTTGAGTTTTTTAGTTTGGATTTCAGATTGAAAAGAAAAGAAGATTTCAAAAAGACCTCTGTATTTTTTATTATAGATGAAAGAAATACAAAAAAGTTTTGCTAAAAAGTTTATACCCGAGTCTTTATCTGAATGCATTTTGTTACCTCAAATCAGCAAATCGTCGCCAAATGTTATCTTTACTGTATTGTTAATATTAGAACATGATTACGGTTACTAATCAAATGAAGGCAATATTATTTTTTCAATAGTGTTTTGTTCCCGAGTTATACTTTAAAAGAGAATATATTAGAAAGACATGTGGTACAGTTCCTGTTAATTAAAAAAAAAAGTCTTTGCATATTAGATTCATTGCTTTTTTTCCCCCCAGAAATCAATTTGATTTGCAATAATGAAAGAAAGAAATTAAACACAGCATTTTAAACAAGTTAATGAATTCGCTGTAACTGATAATGTCTGAAGAAAATGTTGAGATTGTTTGTAAATGTCTCGTAATGGCTGTACTAAATCATTTAAATTATCTCAAGAAAGAGAGAAAATTTCGTAAAAGTCTTTTAAACGCTATCCAGTAGGCCACAAAAATGTTTTTTAGAAAATACATAGTATTAAAATCAGTAAATATTAAAATAAAAAGAAAAAGGTTTATTTCAGAAATAAACAGCCAAATTTGTCTTCAATTTAAACCGGAAGCTGTGGTTGTTATGTCTATGGCTAGCCGCAATAGAATAAACTGCATTTTCCATCCTTGGTTATCTGTGCAAGTTTACAATTATCAGGGGCAATATTTCGCATGAAGGTACTGTAAGGGTGATTATATTTTCATAAAATAAAGCGAAACAACAACAACAAAACCGGATGAAAATATATATGAAAATATTTTGCACAATCAGATTTTGAAAATCCCCTATACTATAATCAATCAGTTTTCGCTGCTGATTTCTGCAACACAAAACTCTTTCCCATTCTGAATAAGATAAAGAATTTTAACAATCCGAAAGCCGCATTATCACGATTATTCACTTAACCCATTACCACACAATTCCTACTTTTGACACCCCTGAGAAAGAAGCCTTTAGAAAACATTTTGGGAAAAGGAGAAAATGCTGGTAACCAGCATTTTCTTCTTTTCCCACAATGCTTTCTGATCTTCACAAAACAAATCACAAATTTTCAGTCACTTTTATTTTGTCGTCTGCAAATACTTTCGATTTGGGCAAAACTAAACTTTTGTCGTTTGGTAATGAGTTAAGGAAACATCATTGAATAATTTTCGCCAAATTACACTTGGGTAGAATATTGATTATTTTTTTCGGTTAGTGGAATTGTAAACTTCCAAATTGTTAAAGTCAAGTGAAGGATGTATCTACTTGTCGGACAATTATCATCCGTTTCAAGTATAATTTTATGTTCAGGCCTGACAACTGATTGCATTATTTAGTCTCAAATTTCATTGTTGCATGTTTACCGTTGTAATAAAATAACAATTATAGTACGCAATACTGTCAAAACTGAGATGGAGATGTGGCTCTTTATCACATTTCCTTTATATAATACAGAATAGAACACAAATTTTGTTTCGACACATGAGCATACTAGCTCCATGGTCATAGCAATTAATTACAAAGCATGCAAGATATAAAGACATGTTTCAATTTACAACTACTAGGGAAAATGAATTATTTAAGTGATTTAACTCGTTACCAAACGACAAAATTTTTAGACTTGTCAAAATATTGAAAGCATTTGCAGACGACAGAATAGAAGTGACTAAAAATCTGAAACTGGTATCGGGGAGGGTAGAAAGCACTGTGGAAAAAGGAGAAAATGCTGGTAACCTAACCCTGCTGGAAAAAAGAAATCAATTTTTGTGTTTCCTTTATTTTGTCGTCAGCAAGTGCTTTCAATTTGGACAAACCTAAAATTTTGTCGTTTGGTAATGAGTTTAAGGCCCAATAGCGGCCAAGAGACAACGGTGGTGTTAAAATGTATTCATGTTTTAATCTCACCATTCAAAAGTATGGAAAATATTGTGTAGATGATATTTCTGTTATTGTGTTGACTTATCCAAGTGTTAGTCACTGATAGAAAAAAAAAACAAATTTTGAAATCGGGCAAGAAGTAAACAAAAGATAGAATAAACTGGCATATTTTGAAATTGATGCAGCGACTAACGATCTGACCGACCGCACAATAACAGATTGCCATCTTAACAACAATCTCGATATTTTTAAATGGTAAAGATTTAATATTTAAATACATTTTAACAGCTGCATTGTTCACTTTTGGCAGCTATTGTTACTTTAACTCTTTACCACACAATCCCGACCTTTAACGACCCATACAGAGAAGCCTTTTGAAAACATGGTGGGAAATGGAGATTTTCTTCCCTCCCCAAAACAAATTTCAATTTTTCAATCACATTCATTTTTGTCTTCTGCAAATCGAGGGGTGAATGCAAAACTATTCCATCTGCATTTTGGAAAAGTTTACAGGTGTTGGAAAAAATCTTCTCATTTTTCTGGAAAGTATTGGTAGATCATCATACTGAGATATGTAATGCTGAATTCATTTAGACAACAATTCTACACAACATATCATACAAAAATGTGATCTAACAATTCTTTTCACAAAAATGAGAAGTTTTTTCCCATACATGTAACATTTTCCCAAATGCAGATGGAATAGTTTCACTTTCACCCCTCGACATACACTCATTATGGACCAGTCTGTAATTATATCGTTTGTTAAAAAGTTAAAAGTTAACATCGAGTTGTAGTGCAGGTTTCAACCCAACATCCTCTGTATATAGAAAATGACCCAATGTGTAACATACGGAAACACTACTGATGCATTCCCCACGTCAGTTGATGTATTTATAAGTATCAATCAAACCATCAGTTTCGTATGAATTCAATTATTAATCAATCTTTTCGCAACAAAAGTTGGGATGTATGCCAGTCTTTGTAGGTAATATTGGTAACATTTATTGGTGTTTAATGGTCGGGCCGAAGTCTTAAATATATCGTCAATCATCATTAATGTAATTAATTGTTAATGGCCGTGATCTACGGACCTCAGTGTTCAGGAAATATGCCATTAATATATCCTAACTATCTAAAACAAACACCACGGTCACTATACACCAACCATTCTTTAACAGGGATCCTGAGAGAGAGAGAGAGAGAGAGAGAGAGAGAGAGAGAGAGAGAGAGATGCTATTAGAACTGAACTTAAAAATGTGCACAATGGCTCAGTAGTATGAACAAAGATAAATCACCAATACATTTGACGTAAGAGATAGAAAAACCACTACGGTTTTGTAATTATTTAAAACCGGAAACGACAGAAGTGATTGCTTTGAAAGCGTCCAAAAGATAAAATGCATTTGCGATCCGTCATAATCTGTGCAATCTTGCAGCCACCAGGGACAACATTGGACATAAAATTACAGTAATGATTATTAACACGTAGTTTCATACAAAAAGGATAAAATGGCCGGCTAAAAACTAAATGATAAATGCCTGAAAACGAGCATAGACGTACCTTTAAGACAGATAAGTCTTGTTCTACAGCATCTTCTAAATTTGAAAGTTACACTAGTTCTGATGGTTTAGCCAACCCAGTAGTTGTGTTGCTTTCAGACTCGGAGTATATTGGAGACTTCCACTAAGAATGTTTTAAAAGGTCCATGTATACTCGTTTACAGGCATTTCTCAGATAGTTTTTAACCCAATTTCATCCTTTTATGAAACTGTAATCGTTCTTGCATCGTTATGTCAAATGTTGCGCTTGTCGGCTTCAATATTGCTTCGATTACGATGGATCGAAAATACATTTCATGTTTTCGAGGCATTCGAAGCAATGGCTTTTGTCATTTCCGGCCCTTACAGAATATATAATGGTAATTTAAGTATGTTTACAAAGCCAAACCATTCTACACTCTCTCAAGTTTTGAAATAGTTTTATTTCTCACCAGCTGTAAGGATATACTTTTAGAATAGGTGGAGAATAAGGACATTGCTTCTTTACATACGTACCTAGTCACTCTCCGAGCCGACTTAATCACTTTCAGAGGGTACGTTAGAAAAATCTTGTAGAAATCTGATAAAAGGAATGTTAAAAAAGTAAAGCGTAAGCCACAATCATTTTATAATTAAAGAGTCCACTGACAAAGTCGATTGGCTGGAAAGTGATCACAGAGAGACAGCTCTCGCATCTTGTCTGGACTACAAGAACAAGTCAATCAATCGGGTAACTAACCATGGTCAGGATAATTTTAGGTTTGGGCCGCAATAAAATCCAGCGTACGACAATTTCAGTCTTGTTTTAAAACCCTTATGTTCAATGGGGCTTTTTAGTTGCTTCTTACGATTTTAATAGACCATGATTTAGACTGCAAAAAAAGTGCAGACTGGGATTGTATTTGAGTCAAGATCTGTGTGAATGAGGCTTGATTTATGTGCAAAGATTGATCGACAGAACGTGCAAATATGATCTTTGATCTACACTGTCAGATAAGGCGATACTGTTAACATAACTATTGAATAGCAATATTTAGATTTTCTCTATCGAATTGAAAATATCATTGCGGTTATTTGGCAGGATAAAGGTTAAAGAAAATTTATTACCAAAATCCCACGATTATTTCGCCTGAAATTGGACGCAAGAGTAAGATATAACTTAACTTTCCAGACACGTACACGAAAATCCAAAGATCTAAACTCGTAAACGAAGGAATAATGCACAAATTCTTCTGCCTATAATTATACTGTTCTCATTTTATTTAAAACCTTTATCCTGCTCAATAACTAAAATGAACTTTTCAGTTCGATAGTAAAACTTCAATAATATTGCTATCTCAAGGCTATTGAATTGGGGAATAATATCTCCTTATCGGACAATGTAGATCAAAGATCAGACTGCACGTCTGTGCAGTCTGATCTTGATCTACATTGTCCGCTAAAGGTCAGTGTGTCGCGCTTAGCAGTCTACGGGTTAATTGCTGTCCGTAGCCGAATTGCTCATATATTATTCTGGTATCACTAAAATCTAACTTCACGTCCGATTTCTGCACAGTACAAAAAGTCCAATTTTCCTTAAAATTGAAATTGTCTTTTTATCGGATAAGAAATAGTTTGCTATATCAACGCAAAAAAATACTGACCCCTTTTACTCCCTGACTACTACCCAGTGGTTGAAAAGAAAGCTGCTTTTACTTATTCATTTTATCTACACTTCCACAAATAGGCAAACCTGCTAACCCTGCTAAATATTTAATGTTTGAAATTAGAAATAAGAAAAAAAAGTCACAGTATTGAGCTTTATCCTACTAAAAACTAAAATGAAATTTTCAGTTCGATAGTAAAAATACGAATATTGTTTTAAAAAATATTATCTCCTTATTGGACAGTGGAGATCCAAGATTAGACTGCATTTTTTTCTGCATTCTGATCTTGATCTACACTGTAAGCAGAGGGTCAGTGAGTCGCGGCTAGAAGCCAAAGGGTTGATTTTGCTTTGCTAAGATAATATTACCAATAGCAGACCAGAAATATTTGCTACATGTTGCCCCACACTTTTCGCAACGGCATTTCAAGTTATTCCCTTGGTCTTTCTTTATCATCTATTCTTCTTTAACCCTTTACCCCATAAGGCATTTCTATGGTATGTCTAAATGACCCTTAATAACATCAAGGATGAAACCGTTTCTTATTTGTATATGTCACCTTTTGATAGCATAGAAAACATTGTGACAAAAGGTGAAATTGCTCGTCACGAGCAATTTCACCTTTTTCCACAATGTTTTCCAAAGGCTCCTACAAGCAATGCAGTAAAGGGTTAAAAAAAATTGCTTGTACACATTGTAACTCTCGAGGATTTTCTAAATTTGCATTTACACAACTTCTGATTTGCTACACGGGCTAAACAGACATTATATTACTTTAAAATTTAGGAAATTCTTCAGCATACCCGTAAGGCTAAGAATATTCCAGTGGTTGCTGAATACAAACCATGGGGTATTTTCAGTGTGAAGAAAAGTGAAGGATCTTAAGTCATTATATTTCCTTCCATTTACATACTTGTATGATTTAACCAAAATTTACGACTTAAATATATTCGATAGCATATGATTTTAGTTTTTTCCCTGTATCACAATATTCTAGCACCTGCGGAAAGCAATGTAGATTCACTTAAAAAGTAGCGTGCTTGAAACTATTATAGTTGAAAAAACAGTGAAGAAGCGGCAATGAGTCGCGGTTAAATATCCCTTTCCCAGCATCTGTTTACCACCTTCACGACCTTTGCAAATTTGATACGTCGAGTTAAATGTAACCTCACCATACAATTATGGATAGTTTATTTTGTATGTAAATTAAAGCGTAAACTGGCATGAAGTTTACCCCTAGTTAGCAAAAAGGTGTTTCATGTCATCCTTAAATAGATTAGATAAAGATGCCAAAATGATTTTGATCCTGTAACATCTCTAAATTCGCTCAACTAGAAGTTCGGTCTCTGTCAAACTGAAATGTACACCAAAACAATTCACCATTCGAAATGCAGTTGAAGATATACATGATAATAAAAATAGAGACATGTCAAAGGTGAAAGCATTTGCCCTCAACATCTTAAATGCATTTGTTTATTTATTTATTATGTTTTTAATTTTTTATCTTTTTTTAGAGTAAAATCATTATTGTTAAAGAAGAAAATGCTAGTCGCCAGAATTTTCTCCTTTTTGAATTTTCAAATATTACTTTTAAAACCCGTCTTCTTCAGGTTTGTTGAAAAGCAAGATGGTTTAATGTAAGACCCTTTTTTAAAAAAAATATTTTCATTTACATAGACAGACAAATTAGAGACCAATTTCATACCATTCGTCAATAGGCGGTGTTTGAGCGAAAGTGTCTGTTCCTTTCATAAAAATAAATTTCAAAAACATCGACAGAAACTGTACAACAGAATAAAAAATAGTTTATCAATAAATGCGGAAAACTATCGATAGCTATAATATAAATAAGCAATTTAATTTTTGATTTGTACTGCCCAATACTTGATTCTGAACTATTAACTCAACTATGAACTTTAGATTAATCTAACGTTAACGTTTTAGACCGCAAAAGGAAAGTGGAATTATATATCTGTTCATCATTAAAGATATACGCATCATAAAGATTTGGAAATATTTGTGGCAAAAGGGACATTTCTACTCATATAATAATCACTTTACCCTGCAATGTTGCTTTTTTTTCCCCGCAAGTAAATCCTGAATCACCAAAATCAGATCTTTAATATGTTTAAACAAAATAATGAGTTACTATAGCTAATTCCATAGCAACTGATGTTCGTTTCAAAAGTAAAGATTTGTTTTGTCCACCAAATAGTGGTTTTACTTTGCATGAGTCAAGTTATACTTTTTAACATTTTCGTCTGTAGTATTAAAGATACGTTAGGTAGATTTAACATGACATCAATATTTTATACTTAGCAGCTTTGACTGATATGAAGTCTTAGGT
The DNA here is from genome assembly GCA_943736015.1 of Tridacna crocea. Taxonomy (NCBI): domain Eukaryota; kingdom Metazoa; phylum Mollusca; class Bivalvia; order Cardiida; family Cardiidae; genus Tridacna; species Tridacna crocea. The sequence goes on along the minus strand of OX031056.1, from coordinate 76,915,167 downwards.
CAATACTCATGTATTCGTATTTTCTATTCTTGTACTTTCAGGTCTGGTTTCAAAACAGACGTGCAAAGTTCAGAAAGAAGGATAACACAAAAAAGGGACCTGGACGCCCAGCGCACAATGCCCATCCACAAACATGCAGTGGTGAGCCTCTAGACCCAGAGGAAATTAAGAAACGTGAAATTGAACGAATAGAAAGAAAACGAAAAAAGCAAGAAGAGCGACTGAAAAAGATGGAAGAAAAGAGGAAGATGCTCGGTGATGAGAGAGTTATGTCTGACGGAAATATGGACACGCAAATAGAATCTGTTGAACCAGCAGACAGTAGTTTTACCGACAGAAGTAACTGTGAAACGATTTCAACGGTTAAAAAACCAATTTGTGCGTTCAGTATTGATAAACTTCTGGAAGAACCGAGTAATAAGAACAGTAGAAAGCATGGTTCAAATTTCGACCATGTTCAGTCTTCAAAATCCATTAACAACATTAAGTTTGGAATGAACTCTTCATATTCTGTTACACAACCGATCGGCTTTGTCGTGGAACAGCGACAAGACGAAATAAAATCTGACACTGATATCTTAGAAACTAGTGCTTCGTCAGATGAATGTAATGAGTCTCTTACAAGTGTGCAATTCATCCATTCTCGATCCACTCGGGAGGAAGACATGGACATTAATGACGCTGATGACGAAAGTGAAGATATTGACGTCACCGATGACGTCAACACTGACATAAACTGTCAAGGTGAAGAACGTAATCCCGTGAACTTGACGTCAAGTCGAAATATTGAGCTTCATGTTTAGTGCACATAATAGTGGTACTATTTGTTCAGTTTTGTTTGGTTCAAACATTATTACCTCATTTATAGATTTATTGATATCTTTATAATTATCTTTTTTCTGTAGAACACGGAAGGCAATACTATTTTTATCAGCTGCGATAGACTGGTCTTTTTTCTCTTTTTTCTTTTGTCTATTAAGATATACATTATTACGTTCGTTGTTTATCGATAACGAATTTGGAAAAAAGAAACAGAATAAAAAATATGAAGAAGACGTCTTGCTTATTTTTTGTTGGGTGCTCTGGTCTCAATTAGATATACCATGCTATTCACCGATCATAAGTCATATTCTCCAGAATTTTCTTACTTTGAAAATAATACTACATCTGATTGACAAAACAATTTGATTGTGTTACCCTCCAAAGAACGTCCTGAACTGTAAGACCAAGAAATATTTTGAAAGTATGGTTGGTGAATATTGACCCTAGTATTTCTATACGAGATGCTATTTTGAATGCCCGCTATAACGTGAGTAGAAAGTAAGAATTAACATACAAAAGTGGACATGAAGTATTTGTGTTTCTTTTGTGGGAAACTTTTTGGTCAATTTGATCAAAGGAAAATTTTGGAGGTGGGGGTGCATTTCGTAATGACAATAGGGTACCTACTCGAAAGAATGTGTCTAAAGGTTTCTCATGTGATAATTATTGAAAATATTATTTGTAAATGCCTAGGTTCGATTCCTTTTCAACATTGATCAGTAGAGGAAATGGCAATTTTTTTACCTATAATTTAATTGTCTGTCTGTGCCGCATGTTTCATACACATCGCGTTTAAAGATATCACAAATTTTACAAACGGGCCCACTGAACGAGATCCTGTGATGGAAAGGAATACGTTTTCATAAATTTTACTACACGAAAATAGCGGCCATCAAACAAGAACAAATTTGAGAATAAAAAGCTTTCCAAAAACAGATGTGCGTCTTGGAAGAGCACATCAACTAAAACATCAGACAAATCTAGGATGAGTACAGAAAAGTCTGTATATTAGAATACATAGGAACATATGTGCACTCTATGATTGCTCGGCCCCGAATCGGTGTCAGTAACAAAAAGAATATAAAAAGAAAACAAAAATCAAAGTGTTTTTAGCGCAACCAAAACTGTTAAAAGCTGATCGTAGAATTAAATTTTTTGTGTTATAAAAACACACATTTGAGCTGCACAAGCTGACATGGGTTGAAACCTGTCGTTATTGGTCATTTTTCAGCACGACCGAGGACCACACTATGTCAGGTGTCAACCTGTCATTAGAGAAATGCATTTTATGGATCCATAAATATGTGATGACTTACTTGGTAAAAGAAATATTTGAGGTGCATTAAACTTTAAACCTCTCAAAGCATTATTCATACTGATTGTATAACTATTATTTCTTATCTGTTAAATACACTTTCATTAAACCCTTAAGTGGTAATAACGCCCGTCCCTAAACGTGCAAAAGACAGGAGGACTGTTAAAAACGATGTGTTTTGTTCTTTTGTCTTCGTCAGAAACTTCACAAGAATTAACAAAGGCATTCCACAGCATTCGGTTCATTTGGTACGCCTTGTTTCATCTTTTCTCACGTAACGTGTTTTGCTTTTTTTTTACTCTTAAACTGCTAAGCGCCACTTCAGACTCTTTTGCGTCAATGTAGATCAAGATCAGACAACACAGAAAGTGCAGTCTGATCTTTGATCTACAATATACGGCAAAGAGATGTATTTCCAGGGAAAAACACTTTGAAATAACAACAATCAGGTTTTTAGATTCGGCTTGAAAGTTTCAGTTCACTCATCTAGCAGGTTAAAGCTTAATGCACTTTCGTTTATTCTGATGCTGACTTGCTATCTAAAAGTCGGTACAATGCTGTTTGTTTCATAAAATTCATCTCGATGTTTGTATTATATTACATTTTTTGTACACACACGAATACATTTCTTATGATACTTTTCTTACCTGTCTCGGTTGACCGCCAGAATTATGCCTATACAGGTTTATACATGTATGTAGATCTAGTGGCAAAATAGTACTTAGTTACAGAGGAAGATTAAGCGATCTTGGTACTTTGATTATAGCTATTGCGTTGGAAAACTTGGACGGGTCATTCCTGGTGGGAAGATGTTGGGCCAGACTTTGGAAAATACATCATCTGCCATTTATTTCTATAAGGAAAATGGCTTGCTCAAATGCGATACACTTTAAGCCCGGTACACACAGTAAGATTAATATCAGAGATTTTCTAATCTGAGACAAATCATACTGTCTGTACATTCCTAATACATGTATTACAAGATTTTCTGGAATTCTGTGAAAGTGTAGTACTTTTAATGCAATGCGCTATTTCCCAACTTTTTTTTTTTTATAGAGAATTATCCAATCATAGCATAGCATGTCCTGGAAGGTGAGAAAGCTGTAAATTTGTTGATGCTGTAAAATGTATACACATTGGTTAAGCCACTACTGATACACATAAAATGGCAGAAAATGTATTTCCAACATCTTCGCATCAGGAATGGTCCGCTTACCCTGTAAGCACTATTTTAAGTCTAGATCTGCACATAAGGATAATTCTGGTGGGAAAACCCAACAGGCAAGAAGACTGTCATAAGATTTGCATTTGTGTACACGGACAGAATGTGTATTGTGATACAATAATCTCTGAGAATATCTTTACTAGACAAATCTAACTCTATTGACCAGGTTTTACAGCACTAACAAATCTACAGGTAACTCACATTTTCTGAAATTTTTGTGTATCAGGAAGTGGCTTATACAACGTGTATATGTCATAGTCCAAAATGGAATCCAGGCAGCTCCAGAATCTGCCTAGATCAAACTGGAATTCAGTCTGGACCAAATTAGGCTTCCGTTCTGGCTAGGCAGCTCAACAGTCTGCCTTGACCAAATCGGAATATTTTCTTGTTGATTATAATATGACAACATATAAATCATCTTATTTAACTTAAACCCAAAAATAAAAGAAATTTTAATAAAAAAAATTGAGAGTAAGAAAAAAATTCAAATGTTTTGCACTTTAGTGAAAGTAATCTTTTCTTGGAAAATGGAGCAATTGTGAGAAAAATACAAATAAACTGCTTTAATTAAAAATAACTCTCAGTTGTAGACATATGAGGATTTATATGATTAATTTTTTTTAGAAAACAATCCATTCTGGTCTGAACAAAATTATCAGTCATATTTGGTCTAGACAGATTCCAGATCTGCCTGGGCAGATTCCGGATCTACATAAATTGCAATCTGGCCTACTACATATACACTTTATAGCATCAACAAATCTACAAGTAACGCACCTTCCAAGACATGCAAAGACATGCAAAGCTGCAATTGGATAATATTCTAATTCAAACTTGGGAAATAGAGCGTTGCTCTAAATCTACTACAGTTTCAGAGAACTCCAGAAAATCTTACAATTCATGTATTAGGAATGTACAGACAGTATGATTTGTCATAGATCAAAAAATCTCTGATATTAATCTTACAGTGTATATCTGGCTTAACGTGTATCACATTTGAGTAACCCATTTTCCTGGTACAAAAAAAGGAAGATAATGTATTTTCCACAGTCTGGCCCGACATCGCCACACCAGGAATAGCCCGTCCAAGTTTTCCAACTCAATATCAATAATCAAAGTGTCATGATCACTTAATCTTGCTGTATTGAGATATACATACATGTATAAGCATAATTCTGGTGAAGACACCCGACAAGTATCACAAGATTTGCATATGTGTACACCAACAGAAGTGTATTATGATACACTAATCCCTGAAAATAATTTTATCAGACACTTCTTTCTGTGTTTACCACCTTTTACAGCACCAACAAATCTACAGGTAACTCACCATCAAGGAAATGCTACGCTGTAATTGGTTGATACTCTAATATAAATGTTAGGGAATAGAGCATAACTCTAAATCTAATAAAGTTTAATTTAGCTCCAGAAAATCTTTTAATACATGTATAAGGGGTATATAGACAGTTGGATTTGTCTTAAAACAAATTATCTGAGAATAATCATATTGTGTGTACCGAGCTTTAGATACCCAATAAATTGTGCCACGCTCTGGGAAAAGGGATGTAAGATACTAGGCAAGAAATTTGCCATATAAATGAGCTATGCTCCACGAAATCGAGGTTAACTCTAACCAAACGACAAAATTGTAGACTGGTCCAAAGCGAATGCACTTGCAGACGACAATGTAAACGTAACTCAAAAACCGAACTTTGTTTCTAGCTGTGTAGAAAACATCGTGGGAAAGGAGAAAATGCTGGTTACCAGTATTTTCTCCTTTTCCTACAATGTTTTCAAAGGGCCTCTATCTCAGGGTCGTAAAAACTAAGGATTGTGTGGTAAAGGGTTAATGCACCTTTGTTACATAATAAGCAATCAAGTCATTACAAAATTCATGATCCATAAACTTCATTTTGTCCAACAAACGACTGGATCATGAGGAAGACAGGTTCCCTGACATGTAGAAAATTGATAAAAAAACGATTATTGAGTGAATGAATGAGTGAAATGAATTAATGATTAATTAATTAATCGATGTACCCTTTTAACACTTCCTAATGAAAATCGATACATAAAATCAAACGTTATTAAAAACTGACTTAAGGTAGTACCATTCTAATAGAAAACAGCTATTTCCACTATAATATTATCCTAAAAACGTTGTTATGATTGAAAATGAGTATAGTTGTACTACTTTCACCGAACTACTTTTTCCTTTTATTTTTCTTCTTAGAATTATCATTTATAAATGTAAAACCACTATATTCTCATTGCAAAAGGAGATAATAATTACCTCCCTTTTCTGGAACCTAAGAAAAGTATCAACCAATAATTTCAAGACAGACATCAAAGGAATTTCTAGTCGGTTGGAAATACGAAAAAGTATTATTTCTGTATAAATCCGCATATATCAACTGTTACAAAGTCTTATCCCACTACACTAGAACTGTTACAGGTCTACTACCTTTAAACAATATTAATGTAGTTCATTAACGTTTCCAGGTGACAAAACCAATCAGAAACAGGAAAATCATATGCTGACTACAAACCTGAAAATCTCAATTCAAAATGTCAGGTAAAAGTGAAAGTGAAAAACTTTCTTTGGCTGCATACCAATTTTACACATTGATAAAATAGGTAAGATATCCTAATCCATGTTACACAAAACCTTCTTTGTGTGATGATTTTTCAGCCTCCAAAGTTCAGAGGTCACCATAGTGACATCTGCTTATTTGTACAAAGACATTCGTGACATGTTTAAGTATATAGATAAACTTGCTCTTATTCACACCAAAATGCAGAAAGCAACGGTGTATTGCTGTAGATAGTTGAAAATTGGCGGAATGTGCATTTCCGTTTGCTTTATAGATATTCTAATCCATTTCCTGCTAAATCGATGAAATGAAACTATTAAGTCGATATGAAAAGCCAAAATTTCTTTATTTCAATCGTATTTTAGGGGGGACATCCCCTTAACAGACAGTGTAGGTCAAAGATCAGACTGCACGTTTTGTGCAGTCTGATCTTGATCTACACTGACTGCCAAAGGTCTTTGAGACGCCCTTTGCAGTATAAGGATCTATAAAGGCCTGTGAACACATTAAAACCAGATGAAAACTTAATTCTTAATTTTGAGTTTTGAAGCTTTTGACATTGCAAAAGTACAAGTTTTTGTACAAATATGAGGGTTGAACACTTTTCTACTCACTGCTTCCCCTCCCTCTTTTTATTTATACCAATTACCATCATCTTTACTCGAGTCTCATTAATGTACAACAATATTTACAAATAGCGTGAAAGACATGGATTTACTGTACATGTGTATCACCATTCGAGACATAATTATAAGAAACTAACACATCTATTCTAAACACAGTGCGTAAATACGATTCGAGGGTTTCGGTATAAATTAGCAGCTGAATCTTGTACAGTTAAAGGCACAGATTAGCACTGAAATATAATGATCAACGTCGAACGCCGTTTCAGACAATTTTCGGACTTGTTTAATACACGTTTTTGTGCGCAGGAAAGTTATCTGGTTTGAGCGACAGTTTTCTTCTTTGAAAGAGAAGACCATGCTGTCGGAAAGAAAAAAAAATATTGGCTATTTGTACTTCTTCACTCTTTAATGACTTTCAAAAGCTTTCATTGTCGCTCACACCTGTACGAGGGGTTGATTCGAAACAAGTATTTATCGAAAGTTAGACACATGTATTGGAACAGAACAGAATTCATTGTAAGACCTGCAAACAGATGACATACTCACAAAAGGTAGCGTCAATAAACATGAACAAAAATATTACGTGGTCTTTTGCGAGTATGACGGCAAAAATGATAAACATGCAGTGCTTTCAGCAAAATTATACAACATTGTTTTCAAATAATACAAAACGTTCTTATGTGTAGTTTTCAAAAAAGATAGACCTTCCTGTAAAAAGCGCAACATCTTTATAAGAGCTTCCTTAGTTCCCATCTTGTTCCATGGTTTGTGTCTGTCAAAGTAATAAAGCGAATAAAAATTTTACAGCTAAGGGGTTGTTATCGAGTAATAAAGTCTTTGACCTCTCACAACACTTCAGTAACATTTAGATAACACTAATATTGTTTACTCATCGTGGATAAACCGCATATCACTTACTGTTTTTTTTAGAATCCATTACTCATTTATTTTAGTTATAAATCTCTTTCAATAATATTTTAATAGTGCGAAAATTTCGTAATGGTTGCCCGAAATAGGATATGAAACTTTAATGGTCAGAAAATTCTAATGAATTGAGCAGTACCTCGCACCAGTATTATACATTAGAACATTTTCTTTTTTTCTTTTTCAGTCACATGTCCTCAATCTTTCAGTTAAAATACCTTAAAAATCTAACAAGTCAGAATAGAGAAAACAAAACAAAACAAAAAACAAAACAAAAAAACTCTAAGACATTGTTGTTTGGATGTGATTCCTTTTCCCAAGCATAAATCGACAGAAAAAACTGGGAATACCTCAAATATTATTTCTTTTGTTTTCATCCAATTTGGCTCACTGAATACAAAAAGAAATCTATCGACACTTGGTCTTACTTAACACAAACACACAATGAATTATAAACCCTTCAAAAGATAATTTATACTTTTTTTTTCGTATTTTCAATGTTATTGGTAGAAAAAAACTCTTCGAAGCAGCCCTACAAGACCAAGTCTCACTACATCAGTTTATAAGTCTATTTTACACCATTTGATTTGGCTTGCCTTCAACCTTCAATCTTTTTCTTAATGACTATAAAGTGTTTGGACCTATCAAAAGATCCCAGCAGCAGCTTAAATGGTGGTTCACACATGGATAGTGATAGTACAGATCATGCATTTTACGTTGGATTTAAACATAATCATTCGTCATCCATGCTTGATTAAATTAAACAATACGAAACTTAAAGGTCTGAATGAATTAATAAAATATCAGAAAATATAATGTAATTCGGAAATTGATCACAGACAAAAATATATGTGTTTAAGAAATAATCTTCATTCTATCGTGGTATATCGTTCAATAAACCACAGTTGTGAGTTATGAGGCACAATAAATAATCCACGAAGGCGATAGCCCGAGTGGGTTATTCATTGCGCCTCATAACTCACAACGTGGTTTATTGAACGATATACCACGATAGAATGAAGATTATTTCGATTCTAACACTGCCAATTCTCAATGAAAGGAAAACAGGTTCAAACTGAGAGTAAAAACGCGGATGAAGATTATGTTCCATTGAATAACTCACTCATTGAATGACGTCACTCGATATAGGATGACGTCACTCTACATGGATTGTCGCAGATTTTACCACGTTTTCCTTGCACTGTGTTTATAGAGCCAAAGTCCCGTGTCATGTTAGAATGAATAATCACATATATTGAGAGAATAGTATACGAGATATAACCATTAACCCTATAAACCCTAACCTTATAAGCCATTTTCTCCTGACGTTAGATGCACAATTTACAAAATGAATAAGATTTTGAAGGGTCTTTTCATTATCTGAAGAAAGAAGCTGGCAAAGCTTTTGCATATCTAATCTTAATTCAATACTGAATACTATATGTATAAGATAGATGTAAAACCAACATGGTGAACCAAAGATGTATAAAATAGGTTTGAGGTAAATACAATAGTTTGATAAAGAAACATCCTTAGAGCTATAGACAGGGAGAAAAAAATGTTAAAACTTGAAAGTGTGGAGAGTACTTAAGCTGAGTAAGCATATAAAAAATGCTACTATATGTGTGGTGTATGGGATAGAAAAAACTAAAGGATTTGACCTCATTTAAAACCGGACACGACAACGGCAACTGCTTTGAAGGCCTCCAATACATGAAATGCATTTTTCATTCGTCGTAATCTGTGCAACCTTGAAGCCGTCAAGGGCAACATTTGGCATAAAGATACAAGAATCATCACAGTTTTTTTTTTTTATAAAAAATAAGGATGAAATGAGCTAAAACTGGCTGAAAAAAAAAAAACGAGTAGTGATTTATCTTTTAAACATTTTAGATGATTTCTCCTTTCCGCATTTATAGTATAACATGAATATAAACCAACACATTAAATAAAAACGTATAAAAACAATTTTCAAATGGATATTTTATTAAAATGTAAGGCATTTGTATTAAAATGTTATGCCATACTGAAATATTTTCCCTCCCGAAAAGACTAAATATTGCAGTTATTTATTTTTCAATTTATTCAAGTGAGAGAGAAGTTAAAACTCAAATATAGTATCTTTTCCTTGCTTTACAGAGTAGAAGAGGGTTAGGGTTTAAGGTTATTCCTGCAGTTTAGATCCTTTCCATATGTGCTGAGGTTTAATACCATCAAAGTTGGATCTTTTGCCTCTGTTAGGTAATGCAGAAACACACTATGTATTCAGAATTAAGTTGATATGAGCAATGCTCTGAGAAAAGCTAATATTTTTTATGTTTACACAGATGTAAGCCTGTACAGCTGATATTTAAAAAAATTCAGAGTTCTATACATAAAAGAAAACTTCTATGAAGAGATAACTAAATCTCATGTAAATGCAATTTTTCGACGTAGCTGAATGCGCTGGCTTTTGATCTACCTCTTGGTACTGATGAAGAATGAATAGACGGTAAATTGCGATAGGGAAAAAATATTTAGTCCACGGGCCATGTTCCTAACCCTAACCCATGGGCCATAAAAAACTATGTACTTTCAAAGTCTTACAGTATTAATAGAAATTAACATTTTTGTTTCATAAAGTAGTAGAGAAAAGCTGTAAATTTTATCTGATGGATGTCGAAAACGGTATTCAGCCCAGGAGGGAATCAAAATCGTTGAACTCTGCTTTGCTACAAAAGCACCTGTAGTAAATTCCACCTGATTTCCGAAAGAGGACAAGTCCCCATCGTAATATCATAAGAGCCTTTTACGGAAGTTTATGGACACGATTACTATAAAAAGATACTTGCACATGTTCATGAGTGTGGGCTGCGGGACAAAACCTTGAGCTTTGCTTTTTAGCATGTCACCTAATGGAAATGTGCGTCATCACTTAATAAAAGTACACAAAAAAGCAAGAAGTATTTTCAATCCCTTCGCTGATTATCTTTCAAAATTTATAACTTTGATCTTAAGTATTCTGAGTTAGATCTTGAAAAAGCTGTACTTGGTATGAAAAAGTTTCAAGCCCGCATGAGTAGATATCCGTGAAACAACAACTTTTTGCAATAGCTGTCTGGTGGACCTCCGTAGCGACTGTTGCAAATTAGCGCTTACAACTCCTGTACATAGGCCGGAGTTGTTGCTATGAAAGGCGGTATACTGTGGCGTCTGTAATTATTTTTCACAGTGCCAGTGTCTTTAAATTTCTCTACAAGGGCTCTAATGGTATGATGCTGAATACCCTTTCTTAGGAATTCAACTCGAAATTGCCTTTGGATGAGACCAGCAGAGTTTTGTCAACGCAGAGTTCTGTGATTTTCATCTACTCCTGGGCTAAAACAAATAAAAACTCATCTATCTTGCCATTCAATAAATGCTACAGCTATACCCCACCACTTTCCTGAAAAATGAAAATAAAACATTTATTTCCATTAATAGTATAAGACTTTGAAACCGTACAGCTGTCTTTGGGCCCCAACCTGTATGATGCTGCTGCACATATATCTAAGATTTATCTTTAACCCTGAAACGATAAGCGCGACAAAAGAATCATTTGCAGACAATGTAGTTCAAGATCAGACTCCACAGAAACTGTTTTCTGATCTTAAGTCTACATTTTCCGAGAAAGAGATATCTTTCCCTTAAGATTACCTTTTAAAGGTCAAACTATTGGCGAAAGTTTACCATTCGTTTGTAAGTTTCATTTCACTTAATTAGCTGGATACGAGTTAAGATGAAAAATAGGGTACTAAGACCCTGGTAATGGTTGAATATTTACAAAGTATCAATTACAATGACCTTTGACCATACATGGTAAAATATATATATATACATGACAATACTGTACTTATCTGTCTATTAAATGCGTACCTAGTGTGACATGAACCAATCTGTAAATAAACATATCTTCCACTAATTAGATAGTTTAGAAGGATCCCCGATACAGTCCACTTGGTTTCGAAAGAGGCTTTGTTTCAAGCTAAATTAGTAATTCAATTATGTAACGATTTTCAGCCATTTAATTGATTGGAATAGTTTGACGCGTACTCAACATGTCATTATCAGGGATTGCCATGTCTTTTGTGTGGTATGAAGTATGACGTTTTACCAGATAACATACAAAGGCACATTGACAAGTTTTGGGGTTTAGAAATCACATCCAAATTCTTTCGATAGTTAAACAAACATGTAAGCACTGGAGAACATCAGTAACTATTTTGTTTCTGTACCAGAATTATAATGGGGTTTGCTTGACGAACAATTGATTTACAAAGGCAAAAATGAAGAAGATCTGCATGAGGTAGACACAAGTAAGATAAAAGCTGTTTGTAAAGACTGACATCAACTTTGACTCGAGGTGATTCCCTCAAGTGGACTTTATTAACAAAAATATCAATGAACGTGGCTGTTTAGAGAGTAAAGTTTACACAAACGAAAGCCATAATCTAACCAGTATTATTTATTTGGTATTTTGTGATCCATGCAGAATTACACTATCTGCATTATGAGCTTGTTAGTTTCGATACTAATAACTGAATGACCTGTGCAACAATGACATTAGGTATCAAATCGGTCGCTCGTTCAACAACAATTGCATGGCTATGTTCAGTGTTTGAAAATAGGAAAATACAAAAAGAAATTCAGGCTGATTCGTTGTAATACCAAACCTGAAAGTTTAAATGTGATCTTTTCCAAGGAAATGGCGAAATTATGGCTGATTTAGCCAAGAAGTGCTTTCGGAAAACCCGTATGTTATGTTTTTACTACATTTATTCAAACAGGAGTTTTAAATCAAATACATACATGTAGTTAAATATAAACAAGTTTTTTAATGTTGCGACAGTGGTCTTTTTTCAATAGAAACCTTACTTCAAAAAGTTGCACCGACAACATTTATTGTTAAATTCAACAGAAATTCCTGTGGCACTCATTTATTGGCTCAGGTTGTAGCCACATAACACAATATCTTAAACTAACAAATTTTACATCGTATTGAGATTTCCTTCTCTTTCTGACGTTTGAAGTAGATAAAATCTTTGTTTTAAAATTCTGAATCATAACCAAAGCTTGAAAAATTATCTTATATCTGATCATTGAAAATATTTGTTTCCTGTCAAGATCTTAGGATATATCGAAACTTAGTTTCGCAATCCATGTTTTGTTTTTGTTTGCCCCTAATCCCATGTCTGTAAACGAACGAAATCGTTATAGATATTCTGTTTATTTTCTAGTTAAAACACCTCGGATGTCAGTGCAATTTGTCGCAGACGTTGTCACCAAGGTACCAGGAAGTTATAGTTACACAACTGGCAACAGTCAAAAAAGTAATTTGGCTTGTTAACAAGATACAGTTTATCGTTTGATTTGATTGATCATTTAGAGGATCATTTACAAGGATGTAAAACGTGAAATATATTACCTGTGTGGTCTTTAAATGCTGAATGTATGTTTCTCTAAAAGCACACCACTAAATCAGCATGAAACAAAGAACAAAGAAATAAAATAAAAGTGATGACAACTTATATAAAATCTAACTCTTTCACAGCTATGAACGACTTGAGGGTTTTTGTACACTGTGCAGGCCATGATTAGACTGCATGGGATATGCCGTCTGGTCTTGGACCAACATTGTCACCTAAACCAAGCCATAAAACATTGTGACATGGTTCAAATCGCCAAAAGAGTCGCATCCACTCGTTTTGTAGTGAAAAAGGGGTAACTGATTGCAGTGTAGTCTACAAGGTGTTCTGTATGATATCAAACGATTTTGTTGCTTTAAGACACGAGGCTAACAAGTCATTACATAAATCGTGTCATGTATCATTTATTTATCACTGTTTCAACTCATCTTAAATAACACTAATTGATATATCCATTTCAGTTCATACCATGACATTTAAATTCAATTACCACAATTAGTTTGAACGGATAAATCAAAGAAAAACAACGAAACGCTACTTTACAAAACGCACATGAGCGAGTTTGACTAACGGTCTTTAGTAACTATTCTTGGCCATCTTGATACTAACAAAGCGGTACGAAATACGTATAGTTATTCTTGTATCGCGGAAAGGTTAGTGGAATGACCTACACGTGATACAAAAGTAGCACTAAGGTACGAAAACAATTGAAAAAGTTTACAGAACGTACTAATTGATAAAACAGTTTATGTAGTTTATGTAAAAAAGAAAAAAAGGACAACCCCACCTGCTACGCTGAGTTCTTTGTTACACACAAGTTCTGTTATCCCTGTACCACACTATGGCGACTTTTAACAACCATGAGGTCAGGTTACTAGTATTTCCTCCTATCCCACAATACTTTCTGCCTTCCCAGAGACAAATTTGGATCTTCAGTCACATTTATTTTGTCTTCTGCAAATGCTTTCAATTTTGACAATTGATCGTATGGTTAAGAGTTCAACACTAAACGGTATTAACTGAGGCCTGAAAATTTGTACCTAACACTAGCCACGTCCGAGGTGCTTGCTTCTTTTTTCAACGTTATTTCAAGATAGACATACTGAGGATTTGTCTAATAGTGGTTACAAGTCCTAGGTCAGTATACTCTAGCCATTCGTAAGAACGGTCTCAGTCTCATTCTCCAAGATTTTTTTTTTTTTGAAAAAGGAAAGTAATACAGCTTCTGATCGGCCGAATCTGATATCAGTAAAGTTGTGTTATTTTCAAACTTAGATAATTCTGGAGAATGAAAATGAACAAAGTTTAGTTAATACGGACCTTGGTAAAGTTTTGTTCCAGATGAGGTATCAACTTGGGTGTCATTGATATTCATCATATTATGTACTTTTAATTACCTGAGTATCTAAAGGTAACTTGATGTTTACTTGAAGTAGGAAATAAGCATTTCATAAGTAGTGATAAATCATTGTTAATTTACTGTGATTTTTGTCAATTATGAGACATGTCTTCCTGGGTCACATCGCTTATTATTCCAAGGACAACGTCGGAAATAAGGGATTTTTAACCCTTTTTTGTGTCGTTCTTTGTATTTAAAACTATCGCCGACATAATTCAATTATCACGCCTATTTTATGTCATGTACATGGTGCCTTAATGTTGTAATATCGAAGGGTGAATGCGAAAGTATTCCATCTGCATTCTGGTAAATTTACAGGTGAGGAATCAAACTTCTTATTTCTCTGAAAAATATTGTTAGACCATCTTTTTTAGATTTGTTGTGTTGAATTCATTTACCCAACACAACTTCTCTTAAAAAGGCGATCAAATAAATCTTTTCACAGAAATGAAAAGTTTTTTCCCTCACCTGTAAAATTTTCTAAAACGCAGACGGGATAGGTTGGCATTCACTCCTCGACATGTTTTATACAGAAATGAATCTATTTATCCACATACTATATGGATGCATTTTTGTGCTTATGAATAGGACGTAAGTCAAAAAAAGCATTTTCATGTGGTGAAAGCACAGACCAGAAAGATTATTTGCTCTTAAAGACCTAATGGTTTCAACTGAGTAACTTTTCGTACACACTAATGACCGATCTTTAAAGAGTATGTCAGATTTTAAAAAAAAGATGATAAATGAGTTTTCGTAATTACGTTTTCAAACAATATACATTGCTTAAGTGTAGAATTTGTTAGTCAAAAGACGTATAAGAACGGCCTCAACTGCTTTCTTTCCTAATTACTGACTTGATATAATTTGAGTCAAGTCACCTAAACATAGTCACACAAATTTCCTTTTCGCGAAGACAGCTATGCACGACATTATTAATTGTACGGCCACTAGGAAATGACATCACCGAAACCTTGATAATACGTGCTAAAACATGCGCATAATCTTCGTGTTAATCTTGATCGACGCCGCCATTTTGCATGTTGTGTTGATAGTGTAGTAAGGCATACGAGGCTCCCGAAAGGGAAATCTCTTTTACGTTGGTTTTGCCAGTGTACATGATATCTATGTTTGGGGCATATTATCTATTCAGATCACGAGAAATTTCTTCGCAGTAATAATTATGTGGTCTTTTGCAGGCATTGTTAATCAAAAACAGATTGCATAGAAACGTTCAATCTTATCTTTCATCTATACTGTCCGATATGGTGGGATCGCACTGAGAGCAAAATTTTGATATCGTAAAGCATGTTTTTTCGTTATTGACCAGAAATCTTTTATCTGGATTTATTTGGAGGGTAACAAACTTAATATACTTTCAGAGAATTTTGTGATATAGATTTTTACCAAGGAAGTACTGAAATTGTGTTCCTTTTAATTTAAAAACAAAAATACTGAAAATTGAAAATAACTTAAAATCAACTATTCCTCGTTCAGTCCGAATTGTAAATTTCAGGACAATCCATTCGATTGGTGAAAAAAGATCTGTTTCGCCAATGGAGAAAGCTATATTTGGAATTTAGAATTTAAACAATATTCAAAATGTTGTATAAATGGTATTTTAGTTACTACTCCTCTTACAACATGGTAACTATTTAGATATCACTTTTTGCCGTGCCGTTTAACAATTATGGTTAGGAATGGGTATTATTTTCAAGTTAATTGATCTACGGTGTCTGCCTACATTAACCGGTAGATGGGATATACGTGCGACAAAACTATTTTCTAACGACCCTATCATTGTATACCCCTATCTCTCACCTAAACCTTGCAGGTTGACATAGATTTAAGTCATGCTCTGTGAAATAGTGGCTTAATGCATCTGCAAACAGTATCGACCCAACTCAGCCTGCTCAGTATGCCAGGTTTACCTGGCCCAAACTTTTTGCTTTATGGAATTGTCTGCATGTAAAAGAACCTTTATACCCAAAGATTCAGTTGGCTGATATACAAAATGGAATTCATGGAACCATAGTTTTCTCGTGTTGCCAAACACGTTAGACAAGTGAACAGTCTTTCTATTGGAACAGAAGTGGGGAGTTTGAAATTACATAACACTGGGGCTGTGAAGCTTAACTCACTGTCCATTTGCGGATAGTGTAGATCAAAATCAGACTGCACATAACGTGCAGTCTAATCTTTAATTTACACTGCCTAATAAGGACACAGTTTCTAAAATACCTTTGAAGTAGCGAAATTCGGGTTTTTATAATCGGCTGAAAGGTGGGTATTTAGAATTTTCACATCACACCAAATTAGAAAATATATATGTCAATGAAATTTATATGAAAAAACAATACAAATCATCAGTTATTAAGAATCATAAAATTACAAAAAAAAAAAAAATTGGTGGTATTCCCTTAAAAGGCCACGTAGCCTCTTAAGCTATTTTTAGATTTCCCGCCAAAATCAAAAAAGCATTGTGGGAATGTTAAGTGACTCGCACGTGACTAATGACTATTAAATTCCATAGCATAACAAACATGTAATTATTTTCCATAATGTCTAGAACTTCGGAGGCTATGTTTGAAGTATCGTCTGTATATTTCAGGTATGTAAATGAGCGAGTTGCTCATGTGAAAATAGACTGAGTTTCCTTCAGTGTCGACCTGGGTTGTAGTAAATCTCTCATTTATCTAGTTGTCCGATTGTTTTCGACTACTGGGGTTTAATGAATGAAAATTATAAGGCTTTGGGAGTATAAGGATGATTTTTTTGTAGTTTTGTAAAATTTGCGTCCCAATATCTGAAAGGCCACCTTTAAAATATCATTTCACTTATCCAGAAGGATAAAAGTTACTTTGTACACTAGAACAGTTATTGATGTGTTTAAAGAACGAGTGCACCCTCAAAATTATCTATTTTCCCATAATTCCACTACTAGATCTAGTATTTACTGATAGTTTATTACCAAACCTTTATGACCTTTTTTGAAGCATCGTCGTACCATGCTACATATTTGCATCAAAATAAAAATGATCGAAAATCTTTAAAAGTATCGCAAGGCACATGACTTTGACACTTCGATATCAAACTGTTCATAAATAGTCGGGCAATGGAAAAATCTACATAGTTCTGGGGCAACTCTTGTAACCATATGAAGATACACTAGAAGATTATTGAACTGTTCAAGGTAAATATATTTATCATATACCTATCTATGATCTGAGTAAAATGAGTGTGTCATTGAACTCGCCAATACAACCCGATAGAACTTTTTTCCGTATCAGCCTAGTACCGTGTGTAGAGTATATTATTATACTGCAATGATATTTCTCGTAATATGATTGGACACTGGGAAACCAACGTAAAAGTAGTTTCCCTTTTTGACTACATGACTACACTATCAACACAACATTCACAACGGTGGCGTCGATCAAGATTAATATCAAGATTATCCGCCAAACTGCACGGTTTACGTATTACCAAGGTTTCAGTGACGTGAGTTCCTATTGACGTCAATTTTCATTGAATTGAGGCACTCAGAAGGGAAATTTTACTTCATCAGCGTACTCTTTCTTTTTAAAACAAAAATAGGTAAAGTTCGCTTCACAATCGTTTGAACGGTAAAACTTTGCAGTAAAATACATTCGTTTTACGGTCAGGTGGCAGGGGACTTGGAACCTTGTTTACGCCTATGTTGAATCATGTCGCCACCTCGCTCACGGCTGTGGTGCTCACAGCTGTGGTGAATCATGTCACCTGAGCCGAAGGCGAGGTGGTGACATGATTCACCATAGCCGTAAAAAAGGTTCCAAGTCCCCTGCCACCTGACCATACAACTAATAAAGTCATGCTTAAGATAGAATTATGATACAGAGATGTTCTATAAGTCATCTAGAGCAATATTAAAAACTACTCTTTTCTTACGAAACAAATTATATGCGTATTATAAGACATAAGTATTCTTATCATTTTCGCGTTGAACTTTCCCTTTACCAAAGAAACATCGTACGATATATAGTAAAAATGTACTAAAACATTATTTAGCCACAATAAGAATTGAGAATTTTATTTTGTCATCACCATTTCCTGCCATTGCGATTAATTGCGTATGCAGTTATTTGAATAACAGTTAGCGAGCATGTAATTCTGCAGAACGCTTGTGGTTAGTTTAGGGTCAGGGTTAGGTTTAGGGTTACTGGTACGGACAACAACATAACAAAGTGCTGTAAAGTTCTGATTCCTTGCTGGGGGAACGCGAGCAGTATGAGTTTGGATTTTATGTATTATTCCTACAACAAGTTTTACACTGCCAATATTTCTAAACCAGCCACTTATATGAAAAAAGTACGGTGTACAATTAACAAAGGCCATCATTTGGCCCATAAAGAAGACATCAACTTTAATTAACTCACCTAAAGTACTTGCTAAATAAGTCACACGAAACTTTAGGCCGTTAGTATAAACTCAAATATTGCTATTTTAAAGTTATATTTCGGAGGGAGAATAATTCCTTATCGGACAATGTAGATCAGAGATAAGGCGACACGTTCTGTGCAGTCTGATCCTGAATCTGGACTGTCCGCAAAAAGTCCGCGAGTCACGCTTAGCAGCCTAAGGGTTTATCCACCTGGTTATTTTCACCGTCATCGCTAAAGGCCCTGGTAATAATGGCGCTATTGTTTAACAATTTCCTTAATCACGAAGCAAAAACTCTTTGATGATTTCAATTAGGCTTTGAGTTATCAATTAACGAAACATCAAGAGTGTCTCATCCTTCACCTAAAAACCGCACAAAAATGTATTTCACCACAAACCGTATGAAATGGTCCATATAATGTGAAAAAGACCCTCACTAACAGTGGATTTATACAACCCAGTTTCTATATGAGGAGAGAAGTGGTAAATTCTTTTTTTCTTCGCTGTTTTTCGAAAAGTACTTTTTGTGAATTCGATTACGAAGAGAAAAGGTTATACAATGTGAAGTGAAGGATTGAGATAAATGGACGCTTTGTCCATTGGCTATCGATTTAAAATCGAAAGAATAAGAAAACAGGCTAATGTATTTTGTGTGTAACAAATTATTAACTGTTTTTTTTTCCATTGTTATTAAGTTTTACAGCGGCATTTCTGACCTTATATTAACGGGAATTACAACACCTGGCTTGGTTGTTAACACTGATAGAGCAAACTATGGCGGATCAGACACCATTAAGACCAAAAAGACATTGATTAGCCCTTGGGCTATTAACCGCAATTCACTAATCTTTTGCGGACAGTGCAAATGAAGATCGGACGGCAAAGAACGTGTAGTCTGATCTCTGATCTAGAATTTCTGATAAGGAGCAATTTTCCCGTACAATATGACTTTAAAATGCCAGTATTTGGGTTTTTACTGTAGGCAGCAAAGTTCCATTTTATTAATTTAGCAGTTTAAGAAATGTTACAGTGGCATAGCTCTCGTGACGTACATTAGGCAAAACGATCCTCGTTACAAACATTGTTATTTGTGATCAATTGGTTCTACAGGGGCCAAAAGGCTGTAACTTGCTTTTCGATTTAAGATACAATTGTAAGATGAGCTTTGTCAGTAGCAATCAAGCGCTGCTAGTGTGGTAGAACTCATGGCGAACTAATTTCTTCATTACCAACCAGTTGAAGCTACAGATGCATAACTCTCGTGTGACGAAGGTTGTGCATAGTTAGAAAGTTAATCGACAAGGACAGGTTAAATGAGTTAGAATATAGTGTTTAATGGTGAATCAACATCTAGAGTCATTTAGCACGAGTTCTCCAGACGAAGGCTGTGATCATCCATCAAGTATGGCTGCAGTTGATAAAGAACTCTTGTGGCAAAGGTTGCTAGCACTGATGAATTTATTAATTCACAGTAGCAGAACACTTGTGGAAAAAGTTTGCTGTACAGCTGCAGCACTATCGTGAAAAAAGTCAATTGAGATGAAGTGCTGCTACATTGGCAAAATTCTGGTGATGATGCTATTTTGATAGAACTCTCGTGATAAGCGTTGTCAGTAGCGATTAGGTGATCTTGCAGTGATAGAACTTGAGCAACGGCCGTTTCGTTTACCGATGCGAAAGAATCGTCACACGCTAAACGATTATGGGTTATACCCGATGATTTAGTTCTTATTCTAATTCCAAAGTTCAAAGACTATCTAAATGTTCTATACAGAACATCACGGAAAAAAGATGGTTATTCTATGGAGAAATTACGAATGGCTGATAAATGCCGCGCTAGGTCTCAACGAGTTATAGTTCTAGCCTGATTCAGTTGTGGGTCAAGAAAACCTGTACCATTTCAATACCATTTAAACAAATCATCCCTCTCCTTTTGGTTCTTTCAAAATCGAGGTCGGGTCGTTGACGCATGCGACAGCAGCAATGACATGGTTTGTATTGAAGAGCATGTAATGTTTAACCGGAACGTTGGATGCGATGTTGCGACAAAAGGAACGGCACAGAGAATGCAAGAAAAGGCGAGCATTTACTAATTGTAAATATACTACCAAATATCGAACTCCATAATGGTGTAGTGACAGAACAATCAAATAATCTCGAAATTAATCTAGATAAATACGTGAAAACAGCATATCGTTTTCTATTCATTTATCAACAAATAAGTTTCTCTAGAGACCGATTCGTTTCTATGAGCACGTCATACACCATGAAACGATCAAGCCACAAGAGAAATAACAAATGGAATACCTAATTATTTAAAAACTACAATTATGTAAATCAATCAATGAATAAATCCATTCTCAATACAGCAAATTAATCTGGGACAAAACAAATGAGCCATGCACTGTGAAAGGGGGTTGCAAGTGCAGGCTGACATGAATCGAAACTGTTTGCTATTTGTAAATATTTTACACGTCTAAAATATCGTTTTACGTCTAGGGTCAGCCAATACTTATATAAAATGAATCTATGGATAAACATATGATTATGTGATGACTTGTGTGGTACAATGTATCACCAAGATGCTTGAAACCCCCTTTTTGTCAAGGAATGGCTAAACCCTTTACCACACAGCAAAACTTTAGACCTATCCAATTTGAAAGCATCTGCAGATGAGAATTTCGTAGTGATTCAAAATGATGCAATTTTTCTTTGATAGTGGAGAAAACATTGTGGGAAAAGAAGAAAATGCTGGTTACCAGCATTTTCTCCTTTTCCCACAAGGTTTTCTAAAGGCTTCTTTCTCAGGGTCGTCAAAACTAGGGATTGTGTGGTAAAGAGTTAATTAAAGATGATTCATAACATAGCAATGTTATATTCGACTTTATTTTTCCTGGCATTTCTATTTTCTCTCTAACAAATCTAGTGTCTAACTAATAAACTCGACAGGTTCAGGGAGCTTACTTATATTAGCTCGTAGCTTATCAGTAAAGTAGAAATCATGAGGCTGCAAAAAAAAAAAACCACTACAAACTTTTTAACATAAGATGAAACAAAAAGTTGTGCACGACACCATCTTCAAAGTTTATAAAGAAATGTAATGTATACATGTTATTTTTGGAACAAGATGTTAATTTGTGCTTAGCCTCATCTTCAAACACGGCTTTACATGTCTTGGTATGAAGTAATTTTTTGTAAATATCATTATTATACTTTGTTTGCTTTTTAAGATATAAAAAGTAGACAAATTAAAGAAAGAAAGAAAAACTCATCAATCTTTCAACGGAACTAAGACAAAATCGTTTACAGTCTTATCACCTGTGATCTTTCCATACAAAAGGTCGCTAATTTCACTTAGGTTCGTACCAAGATCGGTCAGATGGTGACCTTTGACTGTGGCGCCGCTTTAAATTCCTACTTCGTAAAAGAGAGAGAAGAAATATGAAGCATTTATACGCACAGAAATGCCAGCGGCTCCTTTTCACTGTCAAATTCAAGTGCTTCAACTACAATGGCGTAAAAAGTGGTCATATACATGATTAAATGTGTTCAAATCTATTTCTTTTTCTTTTTCTGTATTTAACTTTAAGACACTTACCGTAATCAATGAATTGAAATCAACCATTGATATCACTGTCGGTTTACCCTTAACACAAATCCAGAATTGCTTATGTAGACGATATAGACCAAGATAAGACTTTGGAGAACTAGTAGCTAGATATAGGATCTACAATGTTTATGATACCGGTGCGTTTTGGTAGTTCTAACCTCCTTGTCTGTTTTCCTGTAGTTTCTATTTGAGTTTTCACAAAATCCGTGGAAATGCATTTGAAAGTATTGGTGAAAAAGAGGAAAATGCTTTTATCTAGAATTTTTGTATTTTTCAGAAATGTTTTCATTTATTTCACTGATGATTCCTATCTCTTTTTTTAGCCACATCTTATTTCCCATGACCTGGAACTGCTTTTGATTTTGATTTGTTCAAAAGTTTTGTTATTTGGTAGAGAATAAAGGGTCAAGTTCGATCTATTAGATTCAATTCAATTCAATAAGCTTTATTTTATCCACGTATGTACAACATACAGTATGGAAATGTAATAAATAAATAAATGACATAGAAATAATAATGTGATTGGACCTTGAGAGTTTAAAAAAAGAGAAAGAGTAGAAAGTTTAAAGAAAGATTAACATAAATTGTCTAAATTGGGAAAATCAGTAATTTTAAGCTTGTAACAGGTACATAACTGTTTACCAAACGTCACAATTTTGAACTAGTCCAAACTGAAGGCATTTGCAGACGACAAAATAAATGTAAATCACAACTTGAAATCAGGCTGCACTGCATATGATGTATAGAGATCTCAGGGTGTTCGGTCATCGAATTAGCATAATTTTCTGTAAATGACCAAAAGAATTATAAATCCATTACATAGATCGTTAGAACAAGTTCACAAGGAACCGCGACAAATACAAGATAATCAATTTGAAATCTAATGTCAAAATTGAACTAAGCGGACCTACAGTGAACCGGTTTTCAATTAGTCGCCCTTGCTAATTGATTTCCATTGTAAAGTTTGAAGTAGATAGTAACTGGTACATTATTCATTTGTCCATTGCCGCCATGCTTTTACTCTTTACCAGCCGATAGAATTCCAAAATTATCCATATTGAAAGCATTAGCAGACAACAAATTGAACATGGTTCAAATGATGGAAACAATCTTGGAAAGCATAAAAATGTGGGAAAATGAGATAAAGCTGTTTACATGCATATTCTACTTTTTCTAATGTTTTCAATAGACGTCCTACTTGGAGTTATTTGAAATAGCATTGGGTTTTCATGAAGGCTTAACCTTCAGTTTGAAGTGTTTTATCTGCTATCACAAATATTAATTTCTAACTAATTAGTTTTTTCGAGGTCTGCAATGAAATATGTATGCCTGTGCCATCTATCATGACCGAGTCATTGAGCGCTTCGGAATTCAAGCCGTGTCATGTTAGGGTGGTATAGAGAGAACTACTTTTAAGTCATTAAACTGCCAATCCCGGCTAATATGCTTTTGCATCATTCGCACATCAGCCCGCTATGCAATCAAGGCAGTTATAAGCATGTATGGTATTGACTAAAGCCTTCAAACAAGTTTTAAAGAATCTTTTGCCACTCAGGTACTAATGATTACAGTTTTATAATTGTCAACCCTTAACATGTTAATAAGGTGATATGAGACGTTCAAAAGAATGGTTATCTTTTAGGTAACAATATCTTTTTATTCGACAATGTAGATCTAATATCAGACTGCACGTTTTGTGCAGCTTGACCTTTATCTACACTGTCCCCGAAAGGTCCTTCAGTACCTGGATCTTCAGAGGAAAAGTTGCTTCATTGTAATAACAAAAGTTTGCTGATGATATGAACTGTCCCTGAAAATTCTGTTTTTAGAGTTCAGCGACGTCTGTTTCACTAGTGATTGCGTCAATGTACATTTCTTGACATTTCTTTACAAATTCCAGTGGATGAATGTTTTCATTTCCTACACCCTTGTGGTTTCAGTCAACAGTCTCTGTCCTTCCTGATTTTTTTCAACTTCTTTTGCAAATAAAGTTGCACCTCACTATCCCTCCTTTAAAAATAATGCCGGACATACTCAATTGGAATCATCTAACTTTAAGAAACAGTTTAAAATGGCAACATTCTTATTCTCCAGTTATATTGTATTATGCTTAGTTTGTGCTTATGCTACTTTTCAGGGCAAGTAGATTGCAACGTCTAATAATCCTGCAATGTATTCAAGTGGTAGCCTTCAAATGTTTGTGGATAATGTCATTTTATGTATGTACTTGACACCCAAATACAAGATAGTTTAGTCTGTCTGAAATTGCGTTACTTTTTGTTTGTTGCAGATCAGTATCCAACTTTTTATTTTCTTTGGATACTAACCATGCACTGATTTTCTATTGTTCTCACATTTTTCCAAGGTCTCTGCATTTGCTTTACATTTTCTTTTTGGTATATTCAATGACAGCTTCCCCTTGTAGCTGCTATGTGAACTCAAGCTCTGTTTTATTTTTATTTTACATTATTGTTATCTTTCTTTTTGCAGTTATTACTTTGAAAAGACACTACTGCACGCTTTTAAATGACATCCATATATACTGTATCATATTGTATCAATTTATCTTATAGAATTTCTCTAATCATTTCCTGTGTTATTTGTAATGCGAGCCTCACCCTGTGAAAAAAGGGGCACAGTGCATCTGCAAAATGTATCTACCCAGGTCAACCTGTGCGGACTGTCGACTATTTATGTCAATTTTCTGCATGTCCAATGACAGTTCCACCTCATGATTTAGACATTTGTCAGGGAAAATAGATATTATGAATCCTTAACTGTGTGATGCCATGAATGGTGTAATACATAACGGAAATGCAAAAAGCCCCATTTTGCCAGAACATGGCTCTAATATTTATATGCATTTCTTCAAACCATGCAATAAAAACACGAAAAAATACAAGGTAATTATTGCTTTGTTGTATGTTAATATGTCTACTAATGTCATCATCATCTTTGCCATAATAAATATATAACTTGGTCCATTTTTAACACACCTGTGCACAAAAGTTGTAAGGCAATAATCAATTAAAATAGCATACATCAAAGGGAAACTGTGTTTCATTAAATGTAATTCGTATGTGAACTGTAGGTGTGATGTTTATGCAAATGAAAAAAACCGGATGTTGTTGAGGTAATTGATTGTTTATCGGGGATTGATGAAACACTGTAAGACAAATTACGGATAGAAAGTGACGATTAATTCAACATGACGCATTGGTCGACAATAAACATTTCTGTTGTCACCACCAGATGGCGTTTGTTTCATGAACAGCGAATGATCACGTGGCCAATGATATATATTTGTCAGTCGGAATGTTTAATTAAAGTTTAATTTACCTATCCTATATTGACATTTAAAAGACTACAAAATCTTGGGAATGGTTGTAAAATTAACGAAGAAAAAAAAAGTAGAAAACCTATGAAATGTATGATTTCGTTAAACTAAGACTGAGCGGATAAGTAAGTAAAATGAGATACAGTTATTAATTATATATCATCCAGGTAGGAACTGAAAAAATATTTATCGCTGTCTTTATTTTTTCGCTATCAGTCTCTGTATTCTGGTATGCATAGCTTTGTGCAATTGAAAGAGGCTTATCAGTGAAAAGTAGCGTATTTATAGGATATGAACGTACATGTAAAAGCATTGATTGATTGTATGGAGCTACACGCCTTTTTCAACATAATTATTTCAGTTATATCGCAGCGGCCAGTGCTCTCCGCGAGTCTCTTTTGCCGGTACTCCGCACAAGATTCTTTTCAAGTCCCTGTCTGCTTTTCCACTTAAACATTGTAGAAACAATAGTCAGTGGTGGGAGAGGAATTAATCCAGTCACAATAACATCAATTCCAGGAAAGAAATTTGCCAAGCCAAAGATCGAACCGACTGAGCTACCGTGGCGCGGAACATGTATCGTAACGGTTGAAACTGTATTGTGTTTAGTAAGATATCCGCTGTCTCAATCTATTTTGTACTCTCGTCACTTGAAATATCGTTGGCTTTTTTGTGTGTGGATTGTTGTTTAATACTACAATAAGCCCATCATGTGACCCCAATCTAATTTACAGTCATGATTGTTCTCGATGAGCCTTAGCCTCTTTTAATACATTTTGTATTCTCCTAATTCAGACTTCACACAAGGTCGATCTGTTTTATACAGTGCATCGCATTGTGCAGATTGGTCAGTACTCTTCCATATGGGAAGATAACCAACTAAAAATACCACGTAATGTTTCGTTATCAGATCTTCGGGAAATATTCGGAAAGTGACCATAAAAATGGAATTACTTTCTTCGAGTAACACGGCTCTTTGAATATTTTGACCCACAGTATTCTGAATTCTGTACGAAAATTGTAATCAACAAAGAAAATTATGATACTTTTCGAAATTATATTGTCAGGCTTTTTGTAAATGTGAATATTTTAGAAAGTTTTATCTTACTACCCGAAGGAAATTTTGGGTCTTTTTAATAATTCATATAGGTCAAAGCGGACAAAGTCGACGATTTTTTATCCATTAGGATGTGCTACGATGTCGTTCTAGTAAAAATCTATATCTTCACTTTAAAAACGATATCATCACAAGTGATATTAACTAACAACGAATTCATCAATACCCCTGATTATTTCATGCTTTCCAGTAGGATATCGAGAAATAGCAGTAAAAATATTTTTCGATCTTACACTAGTACCACCAGTGAAAATACCGATTTTCATGTTCTTGTTGCCTAGGTAAATTGCGCGTGCCTGACAACCAGATGGGAAATATGATGTCATTTACCATACAATTCTCGCGCTTGACGCAATATTGTAGTGCGTTGCTATTCGGGAGGGGTACGCCACGGGGTATAACGGAAAAGAATTGTACTAGATTTTGATAAGGCTCCTCCCAGAAAGGGTTAAAAGCATGAAATAAATAGAATATTTGGTTTTTTTTTTCGGTGAAAGATTGAAATTTATTTCATCTCGTGAACACCATCGGTAATATTTTCCCTCGTGGCTGCGCCACTCGTGAAAATATTACCGATGGTGTCCACTCGATGAAATAAATTTCGATCTTTCACCGAAAAAGACAAATATCCTCTATTTCATGTGTTTGACTTTTTGGCAAACTGCAATTGTTTAGTCTGGCAAAGTGTTTTGACGACGAGCAATATGTGTTCGAGTCGAAATCATAAATATGGTGTCTGTTCTATTCTATTCTCTTTTGTTTTGTGGCTAGGGACAACAAGAGGAAGATCTATAAAATAATCGCGTCTTAATGAATAGAAGAGCATTTAGATACATTTACAACCGACAGTATGAGCTAATAGCAAAATTATGCAAATAAAAGTTTATGCATATACATGTATATTATGATATTTAACACGTTACTTTGTCCTTTAGAATAACTCTTTAAAATGCTGTAAATTCAAGGCATCAACAGACTGAAAATTGAATGCAACCCTAACGTAATGACAAATACTTTGAAGGTGTAGAAAGTACCAGTAAACATTTTGTTTTCAACTTTTCCGAAAAACGATCTAAAAACTTCTTTTGGACTACAAACGCATAGGTTACTTTCGTATAGGGTAAATATTAGATACTGCATCATGCTTGTGCATTTTCAATGCAAGTCACATACACTGTTTATCATTCTACCGAGTTTATGCATGTCGTCATATCCAATCACATTGCCGACCAGTTTATGTTTATTATACACTTCAAAGCAATGTTGTAATTTTTTACTCACTACATTAAAACGTAGCCATTTATAATGAACATTAAGATAATGAATTACAACTATCATATTATACGATTAACATTTAAGTGGCGATGTGATACCAAAATACTTTCAAGTGTTTGTAGAAGTCCAAAGATAGAGTCGAGCCTGTTATATAGGTCACAGGTTAAACATCCGTTTAGATTAAAACTCTTCCGGCCAATTTTTGCCGCTCCTAATTGCTTATCTACTAATACTCTTGTTTGAAACAATGTTCCGATATTTCTTAACCGGCCGTAAACAGCTGAATGAATGAAATTGAAAAATCAAGCCAGTAGTAAAGACCATTTTTTACGATTTAAAAGCCGTTTTCGCTCTTTACCAGGAAACAAAATTTCAAAATCAAAACATATGCAGTTAACAAATCCAAGGTGTCTAGAATCATGGGATTTGCCTCTTACACGGTTGAAGACATGAGAGTGGGGTGGGAAGAGAAAACTCTAGTTACCAGCATTTTCACATTTTCACATCGTTTCGAAAACCTATCTAATTAGAGTCAGGGTTGTATGGTAAGGCATACCTCAAGAAGAACTCAGTGCATGTCAACGATAAAAAAAATTATCAAGGGGTCCAAAATCATTCGGATGAATAAAAAGTAGTATGACTCACTCTTTTCAGGAACAAATGCCATAATTAGGAGTTAACCCCCTTTCAATTCAAAGAATCACCTGTACTACTGCTTGTACCTTTCTTTACCGAAAGATCACTTTTTAATAGGATCCTCAAGAAGGATGAATTTGATAATTTAAGGGTAAGGTCGAAAAAGTTCAGAATACAATATTTTCTATCCTATACAGACGTATGAATCACATCTAACATCTAGCCTGCAAAAACACCCTTTTATATGAACTGGTCTGTAATTTTGCCGTTTGGTAAAGACCTAGTACTAGTTTGTCGTTTGGTAAAGACCTAGTACTAGTTCTAGTTTACGCTAGATAATCTAACCATATTATTACAAGATAACACGGCTTTCTGCAAAAATGACTATTCTGTGCAATACGAAAATCGCAAACACTTATGCAAATACATGTAAAACTTGTACACCTTTTTCGTTTGGGAGAAGGCTATAAAGGGGACAAAGAGTGGAAGCTAAAACTGTCCAAAAACTATGATGAGGTCAGAAGTTTCTCCCGAAATGTTTTACAAAGCCACCTCCAGAAGCAAGAAAGTTTCCATATTTATTTAAACTGAATTCGAACAACTCTTTACGATACAGTCCGAGGTTTTAACGGCCTTGAAGAAGTTGGCTTTTGAAAAAAAATATGGGGATAAAAGGACGTTTTTTTCCCACGGTGTTTTCTAACGTTACACAGACAAGCTCTATCAATCAAACAACACTGAACTTGTAACATACTAATGCCTTTTTATTCGGATATGTCTAAATCTCGGGGTTACGCAGAATTTACCAGTATTGTTCTTATAATCACATTTATCTTTAACCTCTTACAAAACAGTTCTTACAACCCTGTGGAAGATACTTACGAAAACAATATAGGACAATAAACATGGTTTTCTACCTGTCAAGACACGACGGACCCAATCATTAGAGCCACATGCAAGTTGTCGTCTGCAGATGCTTTCAGTTTGAACAGGTCTTAGGTCTTTGTTATCTAGTTCAAAGTAATCAATTATACAGAAGCAGCCCGTCCCGTTTTCTTTTGAAAAAAAATCGCTGACATATACAAATTCTCCGTTTGATGAAAGAAAGTACTGTGATTAAGTTAGCATACAGTCATGGAAGCAAGATCCGTACATTTACGGGAGATTTGGTGCTGATCAAATATGAAGTTGAGCGCTCTGAGCAATATGATCGTGATAGGCGCTATCCTCAACCTTAATCTCATTCATGGCAGAGACGGAGTAGACGAATAACTTAATGCCACAAATCAAACTATTTAAAAACTATTTTCAGTCTTCAATGATACAAAAATAACACCTAATTATAAAACTATTACATAATTATGTAGCTGATTACATTTTTCCTTAGTTGTAAATCATACAAGTAGAGCGAGACTTTTTGCATAGATTGACGTTTAATCATTTGTTCTTATAGAATTTTTTTTATATTTCATCACGAAAACGTTTATTCTTTCTCATTTTGTTTTGTAACAAAGCAAACAATTCTGAACCCCTGAAAGTACAGCCTGATTAGGATCTTTTAGTTGATTTTTAGTTGATTTTTCTTCATAGAAATTTAATCTTTACAAAATCACCGTTCGTAGATAGGCTGGGAAAAGATTGTGTAAACGGAATAATATAATCAAACCTTCCGTCCTTACTATCAAAAAAATCCTCTCTTATGACACTTTTATCGATTAGTTTTATTTCTGGAAACAACCCGCATGATAACTGTTTAGTTGCGAAAGACTGATTGTATATAAGTGCATTGAAAATGATTTTCTACATTCGTTTAAAAGCAAAAATATATCATAAAAACAGGTTGTAGGAACGTTGTAAAAAGAGTTCAAAAATTGAGTTTTATAACGGGCTAACAACGCATTAGACTAACATCTTGATTTTCGCATGAATGCAGTTTAAGAGTTTGTTTGTCATATACGTTGAAAAAAAAAATCAAACACAGGAACTTAACCGAACACCAAAAAGTTCTAAATTACACGACTTTCAGGGATATATTTTATGCCGTTATCACAACTAAATACCGCCACCACTCGACCATAATCGAGGTGGCACACGTAAATATCGAAAACGACTAGGTGTATAAGCAAACATTCCAAGATACTGTTTCTGGCATCTTTATGTTATCAGACGGATTTCATGTAGAATTGATTGAATGGAAAGTAACTGATCAATAAATAGAAGATGCTATTCTGTTTAACTGTGATACAAATTTGAGTTTACGCTGTTCTAATACACATTCATTAAGTATAATGACCGAAGTACATGTATGCGTCTTATTGTCCATCTATTTAATTCATGCGAATGAAATGTCTTCTAAACTGAAATCGGTAATGACACGTAAAAGTGGCATTACTACAAGTGATGTTATTAATTCTAGCATCACCAAAAATTATTCAACTTTGAATCCCTGTAAAAAATGGATAGTTGTTAAATTTCAAGGTTGCAGGTCATTGCCAAGTAACATTTTATTGTGGTTTAAAAGCACCTAAAGCACATTACTATGTAGATATGTGATTGTCGATCTCTTTATTTGGTCAATCATTTAGTTATCATTTTACACCATCCCGGGAAGCTTTCGTGCAATAAGAAGTACATTATACAACAACCCGAATAAACTGTGGCTATTTTCGTATTCACTTTTTTAGTATGGATTTTCAAATATTTCTGTAAAAGTAGGTAATATACAAAATTCTGTCGGTATTCTTTCCATGGCGAGTTTTTAATAATTTGGCTTTCAAAATCCGATCAACAACAAAAGAAATGGCATTTTATGTTCAAGCAGACAGAAATGACCTCATTTTAACTGGCACTAAAAGGACTTTCTTTTTAATTTCTCTATACCAGAATAGATTATGTTTTGACAGCATTAAGTCATGGAACTGTTTTGAAATATACTGTCTATTGGATACTTTTCACGAATTTGAGCAATCTGACGAGAAGAGCCTAAAAATGTAACGTTGCTTGTTTTTATTTGTTTGTTTATTTTCCCTCGCAAAAACTAATAATAAATAATCCGAGTTTTTGTTTTTAACACGTACCACCAACAAAATGTTAAGCGACAACTTGTGATAACGTGACAAGGCAAAACATGGAACAGTTTTTTCTTCTTCTTTTTAATCTATAACCCAGAACACCTAGAAGTGTTTATTTAAAGCGTAAGGCAACAGTATATCCATTTCGTAAACTAGGCAATGGAGAACTTAATAATTTTGTACAGACCCTATAATCATTTTGTCTCACCATCTCACTGGTCTGTCCGATCAGAGACTTTTAGCAAAGATTTATCGTCGAGGAGTTGGGTTCTGATATTTTCCGTATGGCTGCTAAGAACGGCTCACTGACATTGATCTTGAATCTATACTATCCGATAAGAAAATACATTTACCCAAACACCAACTCTCAATATGCAACTTGTGTACTGTTATCAGTCTGAAAGCGTTATTTTACTAATTTAGCAGGATAAACGTTATTATATTTCACTTCTTATAGCACTAGAACCGCTTACAGCTGCTGTTGCAGCTGCAGATGTTGTGTGTAACAAGATCAGCCTGTGTTGACTCTGCAGACTTGGATCTAGACTAATGGCTGCTCCGTCACTTATACTGGTGAATAAAACATTGCAATAACAATGTTAGACTTGCTTTAACAACCCAAAAGCCCTAGTTCATTATAAAGCACGCTAAAAGTTTAAAACAAAGAAATGATTATACTGGTAAAGATTATGCCAGTTATTGATTCATACAGTTGTATGATGGTGGTGACAAGAGGGGAAAAACACCTACAGAAAGCTTCTAAATACAAATTTTTAAAATAAATCTTTAGGCTAATTTCTGATAATGCGTTTGAGAATACTTATTCAAATTAAATTATTACATTATCTTGACAAATTTGCAAGGTTTAATATGCCTTTAATAGTTTCCCCTCACGGTTGGCACGCGATACAATCAAGACTGTCGCTACAGCTTTAATATTTAACATGTTAACTGTGTTTGTGATATGTAAGATTATTTCAAAAACAATTGCTTTTATGACGTTTCTATCGTTTATATTTTCCATTTTTCTGTGTAATAAAACTGGAAGATCGAAATTAGTAGGGGATATTTTTGTTTTGTAATACTGTCTGTCTTTTCTTTTAAAAGTACATGTTTTGTTAATTCAGTTCGTTGAACAAATTTCAATTTCTAGAAGGTTAGATATATTTTTTCAATGTATTCTGATGCCTAAGCTGTTGCAAATATCTTGATCACTGAATATTTTGCTAAAATGAGGAATTTAGGAATTTTCTATTTATTGCCTGTGTTCTTGCTTTCTTTCCAGTGAAGTATTGCCTGTGTTCTTGCTTTCTTTCCAGTGAAGTTCTATTTTTACCACATTATGCCCGTTAATAAGTGGGGACCAATATGAAAATTTAATTCGATTGCTTACGGGTAGCTTATGGAATCATAAATATGATTACAAAAATTTAATCATTTCGGGGATCGAACCAACACTGTCATGGTTTACACGATAACCTCCCTTTTAGAAAATGTGCAAATGAGATAGGTCATGTATAGTTTTGAGACACCTGTGTAGTTTTTAGACACCTGCGTAGGCATATAAGTTGTGGCTGACACAATATTCTTGAAATGTTGAATGCCTCAGCCCGTTTGTCTCCATAAAGAGTTCAAGCTCGCCGCCATTGCAGTATTTGTTTGGTATGTCACACTTGCTCCTTGTGGCAATTATTATGCTTTACATTGTTACGTCTTTTATCAATATGTGTAAATGAGGTAGGTCTGGCAAAGTATTGAGAAACCTGGCAAAGTATTAAGAAACCTTTGTAGGTTTATAAGCTGAGGCTCACACAGTATTCTTGAAATAATGAATGCCTCGTTCGTCTACATTAAAAGTTATAACAATGGCGCCATTGACGTATCTGTCTAGCATGTCAAAGTATATCATATCAGTGCCTTGCATGGTCGTAACAATAATTTCCAAAGCGGACTGTCCCTGACTGGCGATTCATTCAGAAATCCGTATGGTTCTACTTAAATCACAAGACAAGTACGACTGCCAAAGTGAAACTTTCGAAAAACACTTTGTGAAATGTCTGAAATGTTCATTACAATAGCTTCATATGTCTTCCATATCGTTCAAAAAGGACGCATTCGTTTACTTTAAATGGGAAATAAGCCAGATTTTTACCTCATATTTTTATCCTAGAAAAATTCCATCTTTTGCGCGGAAAAATTTAAGGCACTCAATTGTTTGGGTTCGATCGTTGACCTCATGTCTTGGACACTATGACAGCTCTACCAGGTTCAGCTGGTTACTGGTTGGGAAACAAAATGCAAAACAGTTCACTAACTTAGTCTGGAAATTCTATCAGAACGTGAACTCGTATTGATAAATTGATCTCGGACCACTGAGATTGAAGTGAGAGAGACTTAGTAGGGTAAAGGCAGCTGTTGAGGTCTGTGTCAGGTGCCGATTTATCA
Organism: Tridacna crocea; assembly: GCA_943736015.1. Lineage (NCBI taxonomy): Eukaryota > Metazoa > Mollusca > Bivalvia > Cardiida > Cardiidae > Tridacna > Tridacna crocea. The sequence goes on along the minus strand of OX031056.1, from coordinate 76,880,908 downwards.
ATCGTAATACTTCGAATACTTTGATCCTTGTAAATCAATGTGTCTTAATTTTTATTGTTCATTGTTTTAGACGAGAGTAATTAACAGGAAAACGAAAGATTGACATAAATTATTTATGAGTGCAGAAAGGTATTTTTTCCTACAGCACAGTATGGTAACGTTATTGTAAGATGAAGATATTTTACGTTTAGTAAGGCATGCCTTGTGTCCCCAGCACAGGATTTACAAAATGATTGAATAAATACACAGAAGTAAAGCTATTGAACCATATTCTGGCTAAAGGACATCTCATACATTATACCATGAAAGTCATCTGTTGATTATTGATCTTTAACCGTTTACTCCATAGATACTCATTTCTACGCATTGCTTGTAGGAGCCTTTGGAAAACATTGTGGCAAAAGGTAAAATTGCTCGTGACGAGCAATTTCACCTTTTGCAACAATGTTTTCTACACTATCAAAAGGTGTCATATACACATAAGGAACGGCTTCATCATTGCTGTTATTTAGGGTCAATTAGAGATACCTTAGAAATGCCTTATGGGGTAAAGGGTTAAAATCCTTTCCACCTCACAACTGGTTGATTTCTGAGGTAGAATGGTCTTTTGGTGTGTACAAAGTTTGCCAAAATATGAAAGTTTGGCCAGGCTAATCTCGGTCAATACTTTTTGCAGATGTATAAAACTCCTTTTGGCAGGGAATGGCTCAATCATACTTCTGTAAATTGTCAGCCGCTAAACCTTTTTTTTTCTAATCATTTGCTCTGACTCCTCCTATATTGTAGTTTTTAGGTGTTCTATTTCTTTCTAGATCTACATGACATGAGAATAAAGTGATACTCTATGAAAAGGGGCTGGGGTGTATGCATCTAAGAAAATCGACCCATTATTGGGCTTGAACACGTTCACCTATGTCGAAAGTATTTGGTTTTGGTAAATACTATCTTACAATAATTCACTATTCTTTTTTCATAAATATTGTCAAGTTCTGATTGGCTGATTTTTTTCCCATAGCTCCGTAAAAAATAACAATAATCAGTGCCGAATCTACTTTTGGTGTAAAACTAAAGTAAACAAAAATGTATAAGTCTACGAGATTTCATAATATTTTTCTTTCTGATTATCCAGTCCGAATTTCAAATTCCTAGCTAAAATATTTTCTCTAAATATTGTCAAAAAGAAACCAACTAGAAATTTGAGGAGAGAGCCTAAAACTCAGTCACTTTGCTGGGTTTTAACAATCTTATTTTCAACTTACTTGTAGCATATTGAACTTCTGATAATAAATCTACTAGATCCACAACACGTCATTTTTACGTCATAAACGAGCAGTTTTACCGTGCTATGAAATATGGATGAAATGGGCACAAAATAAATACGCAATGTTGGACTTCCAAAAAAGAGCAGTTAGTATCATTTAAATGCATATTTGTTGTCTGTGATATTGAATTATAAAGAATGAAGTTATTTGTTGTTGTTGTTGTTGTTGTTGTTGTTGTTTTCATGGAGGTATGAAAAAAAAAAAAAACTAATCACGTTGAAAACATGAGAAAATCTCTCAATTCCTTTAGTATTGAACCGCCTCTTGACAAATATGCTCAAATGGCTCAAATATAAATGATAATCTGTGGTCGATTAAATGATACTGAATTCTTATGGACACCTTTTAAACAGAAGGAGCTTGTCCACATTGCCTCTGCTTTGCCTGAACTCGAATTAATGCTCAATACATGAAATACATGTGAAGCCATCGTGCTGAAAATACTGATAGCTGGTGTACAGATTTTCCACTTTTGCTGAAATATTTTAAAAGGTAATCTACAGCAAACTTAGAAATCATCGTCAGCATGTAAATGGTGATACAAGAATCCTTCGCACAACTAAATATCTTGTAAAAGTTCCGATTAGATTCAGTCATCTCTCATCTCTGCACGCTGTTTTCATTGTGTTTTGTTTAGTTAAATTTGTTCATAATTAAAGTGCACTTGCAATTTTTTTTTTTGTCTAATTCACATAATCTTTCTAAATCTTTAAAGTAACGCTATGATTCAATCCAAATTTGCATTACTTTTTAAATCTAAATCTGTTCTATGAAGTTGTAAATATCTTCACACTTTTCCAGATATCAAACAATCGATCTTTAACGCACTTGACTGTATTGAATTAGTTCGTTGTCTGCTTGGGACTCGATAATTTAAGTCCACGTGACTTCCAGGACTCTGGGCCAGTTTTGTCATGCATTGTGGAAAAAAAAAGCAGGTAAAGCTATAGTAAGGCGTTATTCGCCAGTACTAAATTAGTCCTCTTTTAGAAGCGTAATGTCATCACGATTTCCGCTCCTGTTATGAATGGGAGGGGTGAGAGCGTGGCGATAATGCGTAAAGTGGAGTGAATTATGAACAATCAGCGAGGCGCCGTGCAAGTTCAATAAAGCTGTTTTGGGACGCAGTTTTATTTGAGAGTGAAGATTGAATACGTATACTGATGTATCGATAGAAACATTATATTCAATTATCTACATCATAATTAAATAGAGACTCGTCTGAACTACCCATTTGAGTTATATAAACGCTTCTCAATCAAGGTTTAAATTATGTCATATTTCATTTCGGAACTTTGGTATGAATTTGTCACAAAGTTCACCAGAAAAAAAAACCAACAAAGACTTTCTTTCAAATTTTTGAAAACTTTTTTTTTTATTTTCCATAATTGAAACGAATTTTGTGTCGGGTCAGTTAAATGTTTCGTTTGTGTTATAAACTTTGATACTGCCCCTAAGTACAAGTATTTGCACAACTTCAAAGTGTTCAGCTTTTTTTCTCAGTTTTGTATAAGACTAAAATGGTACTAACGCACTGCTAAAGACTAGACACCTTCCCATTTCTGTTAAAACTTGTGTACAACTATTTTTCATTCTTGCCAAAACCGATCATCATAGCTACAAACAGTGCAAAACTAAAGACTGTTCTGGTTTTAACATTTTGGAATTAATGCAAACCTCCAGACTGCTTTAGCATGAACCTTTCACAAATTATGCTCAGAATGAATGTTCTGATATGCACTTATCAGAACACCTCGATCATCTCTACAAAATCTAAGACTGTTTCTGCATGATGATTTCAGAAATGATGCAAGTTTCTGGCTGTTTTGACTGGAACATTTCACAAACAATTAAAAATATTACAAACTCATTCGGTTTGAAATTTTACGTCTGATGCAAGTTTCTAGAATGTTTGGGTCTGAACATCTCAAAAATGAATGCAAAATTCTTGACGGCCTTGGCTAGAATTTCTTACAAAATTCTGGACTGTTTTCGGCCACAGCTTTTCACAGATAATGTTTTATTCAAAATTGTTTTGGATTGAACAATTTACAGATAATGCAAAATTCTAGACTGGGCTGTGTCGAATATTCCACAGAAAAATGTAAACATCCATGTTGTTCTAAATAGGAAATTTCACAAATAATCCAAACACCCTGGCTGGTTCCGCCATCTAAACCATTTCACATGCAACAGAATTCCGTATTGTTTTGGCTTGTACATTAAACATTCCAGACTTCTTTGGTTTAAACATCACAAAAATTGCATGATTATCTCCTTTGGATTCATGCAAATAAGATGGGCGAGATGATATGCTGACCACTTCCATAGACATATAACCAGTCGCTGTTAGTCAAATACTTAAATGACCAGCCCGCACCCCTCAAATAGTAGAGCGTTGGACTCATGGGATCATGATGGTGTGGATTTCATACCCAAGGTCGGTGTAACGCAGAGAATTGACCCCACCCCTTTCCAAAATGACCCATGGGTCATTTCACTACCTAGAGGAATGACTCGGGTCATTATTCTACGTAGTAAATTAACCCAGAAAAAAGGTTTCCGACTGAAAGCCGGGTATAGAGAAATGAATTTTAAAAACTATATAGTGTATGCTAAAGCTTGCACGGTCGCTCTGTCTTTTATTTACGTCTTACCAGATTTTGAACTGTATTATTTCTGCCAGTGACTTTCACTTAACGAATTGTCCTCTTCATAATATTTTGCATACTTTTAAAAAAATTGGCATTCAAATGCATTTTAACACCTGTATTGTTTCTTGGCCACGATTGGGTCTTTCAGTCACTAACTTAGACATCTTCTCTGTATTTACCTGGTTCTACGCACTCGCTCATTTTTGCGACTTGCTGATTTGTAGGCTGTTACAATAAACACGTACAATATATTTGTACAAACACATATACATTTTTTTTCCATTTGCTCTTAGCTGACGTTTGCGTATCTATCTCGAAAGCGCTAAAATCACAAAAGCGCCGCATGCAGGTACAAAGATTTGGCAGTAGTTGCTTCATTTTAGTGAAAAGTCAAATAAGGGCTATAACTGTGTAAAAATACCTTGATGGTTTTCATATTATGTCACTGTTGTATGGTCCCCGCTTTTGATGAATAACAAATTTTCGGGGTTTGAAGTAAATATCTTCAGTAATAACAGAGATACTATTGAAAAAAACATTGAAGGTTTTTGCACGACGCTGCAGTTGACGACAACGCTAGAGCTACGGCAATATCTCGGCATTTTCTTCGAAACCAGTCGGGTTAAAAATAAATTTACTGTAATTGTACAATAAAACATTTCGGCTGCAATTGTTACGTAGAGAGCGTAACATATCAGCTCGACCTTTCAGATACTATCGTCACTGTCTCACCATCCGGGCTCCTGCCAGTCACGCATGCGTAATTCGATCGTCGATCGTAATTTTGATAATTTGCCATGAACATGGTTCATTAGAATGATTTAAGACCCTCTAATTCCTTTTGTTTTAAACAAAAACAATCGAATGTCCCATTGTCATTACTTTTTTTAATCGAACGCATTTTAAAATTCTTATAACCAGTCATACTTGGAAAACTGCATCGATTAACCTTGAACCATACAATCCTGTGTTTTAACGGTCCTGAAAAAAAAGGTGGAAAACATTGTGGGAAAAGAAGAAAATGCTGCTCACCAGGATTTTCTTCTTTTTCCGCAATGTTTTTCGTTCTTTATGAAACATATCTCGTGTAACCTACATTCATATTGTCGTCTGCAAATCCATTACATTTGGACAAGTCTAAATTTCGGCAAAACGAAAGATTGCCAAGCGCAACTTCAATTCTTTTTTAGGACAATGTAGATCAAGATCAGACTACTCGTATGTGAAGTCCAATAAGGTTGAAATTTTGCAGGCAAAAAATAACTTTAGAATGGCAGTATTTGAGTTCATACTTAAAGAACTCCAAAGTGAGTGATTTCAAAATTGAAAATATTAATTATTCTCCACTAAACCAATTTTTTTGGATTTGGAAGATAAATAATGGATTTAGAATACCATCACTCCCTCTTATCTGGAGCTCTGTTCAGTCTATTTCTAAAGCAGTCTCGTGGAAACCTTTAAAATATTTCATCACTGAAGTTAGTGCGGTAAAAGCTTGCACGCAATTTAAAAAAAAGGAGAAGATTAAGATCAGAAAAATTCATGGTATTTCCCGAGTAGGATATGCTTTTTTTTTTTAAAGATTTCTAGCCAAGAATTCGGTGAGGCATGTGTGAATTCCACATGATCAATGACGCGTCAATTATGTAGGACTGTATTGCGTAACCTTTTGTTTAATGTATTCTTGAATCAATTTTTTTACTTTAAATAAGAACGCTCCTAGACCAATCAGATCCTTTTAGTCTAAAATCAATTGGATGTAGAGGAAGATAGGTCCATTACCATGCAAAAAATTTACACACAGCAAAAAATTTCGGCCCATGTCAGCCTGCGCAGTCCGCGCAGGCTGACATGGGCCGAAACTTTTTGCAGATACATCAAGACCCCTTTTCTTAAAGAGCGTGGTCACTTTCGAAATATTTATCACCGTTTACAGGAAATTTTGATATAAAAAAAGAAATCTAAATATTCCCATTTGTTACGGGAGACCACTCCGTCATACATGGCTTCGCCCCGAGTTAACCCTTTCCCAAACGACAGCCTTTTGGACTAGACCAAATTGAAAGCATTCGCAGACGACAATTCAACTCTTGCTGAAAAGATGATTTCTGCCTATGATAGGGTAGAAAACATTGTGGGAAAAGGAGAAAATGCTGGTAACCAGCATTTTCTCCTTTTCCCTCAATGTTTTCAAAAGGCTACTATTCCAGACCCATAAAAACAGGGATTGTTTGGGAAAGGGTTAAATATAATACCTTACAATTGCGTTAGAGACATATCTCTTTAGCACAGTGGTTAAAGTATTAGATTTTCATCCGGGCATATTGCCACTTAACGTGTAAAGTCATTTTGGGTAGACAAGTGCTTGATTTAGGAAGACAGAAAATCCGGATAAAAGACACTTTATCGGTTTATTTTGTGGTAATTTTGCGCTTAAATTGGCAAGCAAACAGTGCATTCAAAAACTGCAAATAGATTATATAATATATATATGGGGCCCTTTGGCAAAAGGGAGTTAGATGCCTTTTTTGATGCAATATGTTCTGTAACACGCAAAGATGGGCGGTCGGACATTCCACGCAGGCTAATCCGAGACGGCACTTTACGACTACATTAGATTTTGTTCTACAGTAGACTTGCGAAAAACAGAAAATTACATGAAACCGAAAAGTGTCGTTTCGGATTAGTCAGCTTGGAGCGCTTAAGCTGATCCGGGACTGCATATTAAGTAAATGTCCGAATGCCCCTTTTCGCCCGTTGCATGGCATGTTATACAAAACAATTATCATATAATTATGGATTTATAAAGGAGTCTTGCGTGGATCAGTGATAAAATGACGACTAGTGACCTAGAGCTTCCGGATTTGAGGCTCACTAGATTCACCTCGTCTTTCGCAGGAGTGTCCATGGACAAGACCCTTCAGAGCCCTAGCCTTGTGGGGGTGTGAAACCCAGGAAATGCGTGAATATATGAGCTGTCGCAGTAATATGACTGAAATAATATTGAAAACGGAGTAAAATCCATTTTGTTTAAACAACCGACGTGAATCCTGAGATAAACTGACCCTTTGACATGTAAAAAAAATGAACAAAAGGAAAAAAGTTTCGTCGATTTCGCAGACTAACGTAAATTAACATTTTTCCGCAAGTACATTAACCCATTACCACACTATACCTACTTTTGACGACCCTGAGAAAAAAGCCTTTAGAAAACATTGTGGGAAAAGGAGAAAATGCTGGTTACCAGCATTTTCTCCTTTTCCTACAATGTTTCCTACCCTTCACAGAACAAATTTCAAATTTTCAATCACTATTATTATGTCGTTCGCAAATGTTTTCAATTTGGACAAACCTGAAATTTTGTCGTTTGGTAATGAATTAAGCCTCCTTTTCACAGGACATGGTTAAAATTAAAGTATTGACTTCTTTGTAAATTTACAACTTCTACTAATATCATCTGTGTTTGATCTTAACCTTTATCGTGCAAAATAACTAAAATGAAATTTTCATTTCGATAGTAAAACCCAAAATACTGCCATTTCAAATTTATGATTTTGGGGAATGGCATCTCCTTATCGGACAATGTAGATTCAAGATCAGACTGCACGTTCTGTACAGTCTGATCTTGATCTACATTGTCTGCAAAAGGTCGGTGAGCCTAGCTTAGCAGCTAAAGGGTTAAGATTTTAAGACTTATAAACCACCCACCGTAATGTAGTTTTAAATAATTCATTTGCTCGCAGCTGACATTTAAATCAAAACTGTTTTTGAAAATGAAAAAGGAAAAAATATAGAAAATTTAATGTTCAGTTCATTTTTTATTATGATTGAAACAGAAAAATTAATCTTAAGAATAACAATTACACAAATTCTAAGATGAACTAAGTTTTTTTTTTTTTTTTTTTTTATTCTTACCAAACGACAAAATTTTAGATTTGTCCGAATTGAAAGCATTTGTTGACTTTAATTTAAATGTGGTTCATTTGATGAAGTTTGTCTTTGAATAGGTAGAAAATGTTGTGGAAAAAACGAGAAATGCTGGTTACCAGGATTTTCTCATTTTCCACTTTATTTTCAAAAGTTTTTTTTTCCTAACAAAAACCGGTTAAGACTTCTTTATACTGCAAAGTTTTAGACTCGTGTACTTAAAAGAAATGCAGAAACATTTTGTTTTTGCTCAAATGATGCCATGTACCTTCAAGTTTAAAAAATGTTCATTAAACCTTGTGGGAAAATAAAAAAAAAATACTAGTTACCGACGCTCTCTCTCTCTCCCCATCCCCACACTCTTGTGTTCTAAGTTCTTTTGTCCTTGGTTGGTCAAAGGCAGGGTTGTTCAGTGAAAAATTCAATTACTTTTTTTTGACGAATATTTAAAAGAAAACGTGTGAATTTTTATTATCATCATTTGTACTATTTTTCATCATAGCACTAATAGTAAAAGTAGTGCTTCTGGTCTGTAAAAACTACTGTAAAAAAATACTAAATAACACAGAGACTATACACTTTCAAAAAAGTAATTTAGCATCGTCTAAGATCTTGTCTGTACGTTTAATACACCTAAACTGTTGAAATTATTTTTTAAGTCAAAGCCATTCCCATTTTCTGGGTGCCAATGTCATTGGCGTCGTGTGACGTTGGTGTAATTTATAAAAAGGCCTGCAACACAGGAAAAGAGGCAGTCGGACGTTAGCGTAAAGAGTCGTCTCGGATCAGCCTGCGCAATCTGCGCTGGCTAATCCGAAACGGCACTTTGCGACTACAGGACTGCACAGGCTGATCCGAAATGACACTTTACGCAAATGTCCGAATTCCCTTATCGCGTGTTGCAGGCAAATTAAAGTACCACACTCTTGCGAAAAGGCGTTTAATTCATCTTCGTCATAGTTTATACGAAGCATGTTATCTCATAATTTGTCTAATCATCATAGGTAGACTGGTCCTTTGACATACAAAGGCTGATATGGGTCGAAACTTTTTGTTCAAGCATTAATCTCCCTTTTCACGGGGCATAGCTCAAATGATAAATTATGTCCCTTGATGAAAGTTTATAATGACTAGAACTGATCTGGCAAATTTTGCAAAGTCTACTCCTCTGATCAGCGGTCAATTCTTTTTGTCGATAAAGTTATCGGTCAGCACCAAGCATTCGTAAAAGCATTCTAAACGTTATTGGTAAAAAATAATTCTAAACTTGAAAGTAACGTAATTTCTGATAGGCTAAACCCTTCGACTAAACCATTCAGCATTTTAAACGTTATTGTTAAAAAAAAATCTAGAAACTAGAAAGTAACGTAATTTCTGATTACTATGTGGTTTATAGCCAATCAGAAGTTGCGTTAATTTCAAAATCCGTAATAAGACTGAAAAATCTAATATACAGACAGACATACGTTAAGCATCACCAGAACAAATTTAGTCATTATTTTCTTAATGGATAACCTTTTATTTGCTATATTTTCAAGCTATTCACAGACCCAATAGACAAAAAACTGTCTGATTTATGAGCCAAATGCAAGGATGGATACGATGAAGCTTTCCGAAGCCCAGAAACTGTGGGAATGAGTAATGTTGGTCTAAGCACATGGGCCATTGCTGGTCAGTTTTGGTGATGCTTAACTTATGTCCGACTGTATATTATAGGGATGGATACGGGTATAGTTATGTTAACTTAGTAAAGGGGGCAAAACTCAAATCACACAACAACAAATCCTGCACTTGATTTCATTTCATTCTTTAAATGTGAGAAATCCCTTGGTGCACTTCTTGTCTTAGACTGATTGATTGTATAATGTTTAACCCATTACCGAACAATCCCTACTTTTGACGACCCTGAGAAAGAAGGCTTTAGAAAACATTGTGGGAAAATGAGAAAATGCTGGTAACCACAAAAACCACAAAACAAATTTCAAATTTTCAATCACTTTTATTTTGTCGTCTGCAAATGCTTTCGATTTGGACAAGCCTAAAATATTGTCGTTTGGTAATGAGTTAAAGCGATTTTCAACATTATTTCATTTATATCGAAGCGGCCAGTACATATATCCATGCTTTCCTCGAGTTTCTTACCCGAACTCAACATTATGCTCTTTCCAGGCCACTGGCTGCTTTTCCAAATTAACCATCGTTGAAATTATGGTAAGCGGTGAGAGGATTGAATCTTGTCGCAATGCCTATCATCAACACCTGGAAAGAAATTGGCCGAGCCGGGGATTGAACCAGTGCCCCTCCCCCTCGAAAAAACGGTGTGGGAAAAGGAGAACATGCTGGTGACCAACCGTCTTTCCTCAGGGTGGTTAGTACTGCGTTGTGAAGGGCTACGGGTCAAATTTGTGTTCAAACTATAGCTTGATTGATTGTATGTTGTTTAACGCAGTTTTCAAAATCATTTCAGTTATCCTTTCTTGGAGTTTATTTTACCAGAACTCTGCACAGTATAGTATTCTTTCCAAGCCAATGGCTGCTTTCCCATATAACCATCATCTAAACAATGATCAGCAGTGAGGGAGGAAAGAATCATGTAGCACTGACAATCAATAATCCTCGGAAAGAAAATTGTCCTGGCCAGGGATCGAGCAAATAACCCGCCTATTCCTGAGTCCTGTACCGACCTAGCTAGCGGGGTTCTGCGTGTCCAAACTACAAACATAAAGTTGATATAATTTCGGATAGTATGATATCTTATTGACACCGTTTAGATACGCCAGCCAAACGCAAAAACCATCCTTTTTATGGGATTTTTATGATTTGATTTCAAATGTTCGAAACGCTGATGTCTTTATAAAGCAGCAGAACACCTGTTCAATTTTATATAATTTAATCATTCCCATTAAAGTGTATTTACCTTTTTTTTCTCTTTTTGCAAATGACAAATACTTTCTTCTGCCATTTCATTTTTCCACGTGTAATTCATCTTAAAATCTTAAAATGGAAAAACTTCGGTCTGTATCGTTTATTTTGTTTAAGATTTGTCAAAAGTTAAGTGAAATTGTAACTTCAAATCAAAATGTTTTTTTTTCGTATTTCTCATAAAGCCAGAGCGAAATCCAGGTTATTTTATTTCTCCTTTTTTTTCAGTCGATTATGTACACCTCATATCGTTTATACACTTATTTTTAACCCTTAGCTGCTAAGCGGGATTCACAGACCTTTTGCGAACAGTGTAGATCAAGATCAGAGTGCACAGAACGCGCAGTCTAATCTTGGATCTCCTCTGTCCGATAAGGAGATATTATTCCCCTAAAACATAACTTTGAAACAGCAATATTTGAGTTTTCACTAATCGAATTGAAAATTTTATTTTAGTTAATGAGCAGGAATAGGGTTTCATAGAATTATAATATGTCACCCTCAGTCGTGCTGGTACAACCTTCACGCCGTTTCTGTTGACAGTTTGAAAGCATGGCGGGTGAAAGATGTACATGCTTGAAAGATGCAATTGTTCATTTTCCTGCAACGTTTTTCCGTATTGTTGAAAAGTAATATTTTCCACTCGTTCCAAGTGCTTAATGCCTAAATAATTTGTCAAAAAATTTCAGTCGATCTATATATAACTTTACAGACTCTTCACCCGGTCACGAAACTGTAAACTTGTCCAAACTGAAAGTAATTTATGGAAAAAAATCAATATCTCAATCAAAATTAGGTATCTGTCTTTGTAACTGAAGAAAATATCGTGGAAAAAGGAAAAAATGCTGGTTACCAGCATTTTCTCCTTTTTTCCACGATGTTTTTTAAAAGCCCCTTTTTCCTTCGAAGTTGTGAAAATTCAAGTTTTATTCAGAAAAGAGTCCAAGTATTTACTACGTTTAAGCCCAGCCCCCTATTAAACACAATTAATCATAAATAACTAATATCAAACACATTTTATTCAAAATTCATAACTCGAAATCGGGGCCATTAAGGCGATTTACGATTGCCGTTAATCATTTGAGCATTAAAATTTGTCGATCTTGCCTTGATATCTCAATTTCAACGTTCAAATACTCTTCGGGTAATTTCCTAAAAAGTAACTTTTTATTTCTAAATGATTTTTATTCAATCCCACAATTATTATAGGCAAAGAAGAAGTGTTTTCTTTATTCAAAATGAACAGTTTGGGGTTTTATTAGCGGTGATGACACAAAGATTTACTCGAATAGGTTATCCTAGTACGTAGATTTTTAAGTATATTTTAAAAGTACAAGACGAAATAAGAATTGATCTGGTAAAAAGACCTCTTTAGATGTTTTGCTGCGAATCGAAACAGGATGGCTTAAATGGGGTAAAGACATACAAGAAAACAGATTGGTAACTGGGTTAGTTGATTGGTTGGTTGGTTCATTGGTCGGTTGGTCGGTCGGTTCCTTCCTTCACTCAGTTCCCTCCCTCCTGCTTCCTTCCTTCCTTCCTTCCTTCCTTCCATCCCACCCTCTGTCCCTCCCTCCCTCACACTCACACCATCACTCACTCACTCACTCACTCACTCACTCACTCATTCACTCCCTCCCTCCCTCACTCACTCACTCACTCCACTCTTTCGCATAAAACATGACGCTTTCCGTCAGGGAAAGACAGGTTTAACTTTATTTTATAACCTCATTAAAACCCATTACCCTCTGTAAAAAATCTGGGCCTTGTTAAATAGAAAAACAGAAAAAAAATGCTTGCAACATGCAAAAGGGGGCATTCGGACATATGCAGAAAGTGTCGCCTCGGATCAACCTGCGTAGTCCGCACAGGCTAATCTGAGACGGCACTCTACAATTACATCAGATTTTGTACTACAGTAGACGTGCGCAAAAAAGAAAATTACAAAAAAAATAGAAAGTGTCGTTTCGGATTAGCTTACACATACTGTGTAGGCTGGTCCTAGACGACACTTTACGTAAATGTTCAAATGCCCCTTTTCGCATGTTGTGGACTGGTTAACTCATTACCAAATGCCAAAATTTTGGGTTTGTCCAAATCGAAAGCTTTTGCAGACGACAAAATAAAAATGACTGAAAATTTCAGTTGTTTTGTGAAGGGTAGAAAACATTGTGGGAAAAGGAGAAAATTCCAGCATTTTCTCCTTTTCCCACAATGTTTTCTAAAGGCTTTTTCCCAGGGGCGTCGAAAGTAGGGATTGTGTGGTAATGGGTTAAGCACCAGTCAGATCATTGCATAAGGAAAAAGCCAAATATCAATGAAAGCCTGGCTTCTATATCGTAACTGCGCTTTTGAAATTTAACAATTTTAAAAGAAGCCTGCAAAAAAAAAAATAGAAAAAAGGAGAAATCTCGTCTGAATGCATTAATGTGTTAAACTACTTATAATTGCCTGTCAACAAAATCCCCCAAATACATATAGATAACGATCACGTGGTCATTTACGGGTCATTAGGGCCGAGGTATTGTTTAACCTTTCACCTCACAATCCCGAGTTTTAACTAAATTACTGAGACTTGTCAGTAAAGCTAGTGGTACGTCCTGTCTACCACACATCGTCATGGCATAGCCAAGTCAACAGTAATAGTAACAGTCTACAAACAAATCTTCTTCAAGAAGTCTCGACCCCGAGACTGTTATACAAGCCTGTATATATACAAATAAACCAGGGGAATATACATAGATAAGGTTACTCCAGTCCGGCAGTTGTCATTAATCCCACCTCTGCCACCAAATGTAAGTCTCTAAGTCTTGTGAGACTCGAAAGCTTAACTCTTGTGACTCGGAGCGTCCCCAGATCATTCGGTACAGGAAAGGTATTCGCCCCATATTCTTTTGTACACCCCAACTTTAAGTTTTCGAAATCAATTATCCCTAAAAAAAAGTTTAAAAGTTGCAAAACCTGACAGTTGTCTTATTTTTTTTTTCTAATTTTCGACCAAAGAATTAATTTGTATGTAATTGGAAACGCCAAACTTCAGATTTCCGGAATTCTCGGTTTCCACTTCCGCTTCCGGTCAAACTGGAACAGCAAAGAACATGATTCCGAACTACTACAAACGAAGGCAAGAAATAAGATGAGATGTGTTGAAAGTATATAGATGTTGCCACTGTGTGCTTGAAAAAGTAGTGAGAGCGTCATAAAACTTTTAAGTTATATTTAGCACGAAGAATTTACTAACTATTTTTTCGACAGCATTTCCCTAATACTTTTACTCATCCTTATTATCGTTAAGTCCAAGGGTAAAAATCTCTCCGTTTTTACAAATGTGATCCATCACATGACCTGAAAAACTGTGAAAAGTGTCAACCCTGGCCAGACTGTGTTAATTGTGCAAGCTGACCGGGGTTGACATTTTTCGCTATAGTGACATTTTCTGTATGGAAAGTGGTCATTGTATCTTGTTTAACAATCATTTTTGAAATATCAACTTAAACTGACCTGCACTATCGTTGATCTGTTTTCATCTAATTGATATACAGAATTCCAAGATGGTCCCTTTTTGCATGACGGGTCAACATCATTCTGAATCGCTCTATTATTCTCAATTTTATAAAAGATACATGTAATGTATAATTCATTTTCTCTCTTAAAAAAGGCTCAACGAATCTGCAAAAAGTATCTACTCAAGTCAGCCTGGAACCCGACTTATTTTCAAAACAGCCATTACTTTGAATTTCAAAATTAAATAAAAGTTTACTCAATGAAATGCTACCTGATGCGATTCATTCAGCTATGATCGACTAGCGTATGCACCAACCGTTTAGTAAAACAGTCCCTACATGCTCGGATAATAGGCTCGTATCTACGGTATAAGCCACACTGTTCTTAAGTATTTGTGGGGTGGGTGATGCATCATAGGAGACAGGTGGAATCTTCGAAGAAAATGACATGCGAAGACAACGGATGTAGAATAAGAAGGGAAATCGTAATAGTTTGCGAATACAAGCCAACAGCATGTAATTCTTCACCGTGATCGCGAGGAGTATCACGTGACATGTCAATATGTTAATAATTCGCTAATCAGTAAATCAGACAGTGACGGTCAGTTATGTCCTCCTGGGCAGTAAATGTCACGTGAGCCAACACGGACATCGCTCAGTATCAAATGTATGGTGAAGAAACAAATTTGTAACAAATCGGTCAATTAGTTCGTTGTTTTACTGTTTGTCATATTGTAATATGCACAATTTATTACGCATAATGATATTAATTTGATTGATTGATTGTATGGTGTTTAACGCAATTTTCAACATTATTTCAGTTTGATCGCGGGGAAGGGGGGGGGCAGTGTACCTTTCCATGCTATCTTTGTTTAACCAGTACTCCCCACAATATTCTTTCCAAGCCTTCGGCTGCTTTCCCACCATCATCGAAACAGTGATAAGTGGTGAGAGAGGAATGAATCCTGTCGCAGTGACTATCAGCAATCCTCGGAAAGAAATTGGCCGAGCCAGGAATCGAACAAGCGATCCCCAGTTCTTGAATCTTGTGCACTACCAACTGCAACAGCTTGGCTCGGCTTAAAGTTCAGATCTGCGGCCCCTAACTCTCATATTAACAGACTAAGGCTGCCCAATAGCCTTTACGAAAACGTCCGATATTTCACGACATTTACCGATTAGTTAGTGCGTCTAGGTCCCCCAAGTCTTATATCAATCATCTACAAAATGACAAAATTTTCCACTTGTCCAAAGTGAAAGCATTTGCAGACGACGAAATAAACGTAACTCAAAAAAAAATTAAATTAGTTTCCAACAGGGTAGAAAACATTGTGGGAAAGGGAGAAAATGCTGGTTACCAGCATTTTCTCCTTTTCCCATAATGTTTTCAAAAAGCTTCTATCTCAGGGTCGTGAAAAACAGTGATTGTTTGGTAAAGGGTTAAAAGACGAACGCTGCCGATAATGGCCGAATAGCTTTGACGAAAACGTCGATGAATTAGGGGACCGTAGACTTAACCCATTACCACACAATCCCTACTTTTGAAAGAGAAAGAAGCCTTCTGGTAACCAGCATTTTCTCCTTTTCCAACAGTGTTTTCTGCCCTTCCCAGAACAAATTTCAATTTTTTCAGTCACCTTTATTTTGTCGTCTGCAAATGCTTTCATTTTGAACCAGTCTAAAATTTTGTCGTTTGGTAATGGGTTAAATACGAATCCGTCGTAAAAAAAAACCAAGGCCATGTCAATACGTATTATGCCAAGTTAGGAAGAAAAATCTAACTGGCAGAGTACCTGTTCTAACAAATATGTATAAATCACACACAAAAATGCGAATAAATTAATCAGACCTTTCCATATATTTAATTTACGCAGATTTAATTTCCAATAGATAATGTTCAAAGCTTTTAAATTAACGCACGTTTTTCGTCCTTCACTCTGTAAGCGCTGATTTTTAATGGAATGAACTTTTTAAATTACGCGGAATTAGTCAAAGAAATTGTTATAATAAAGTAGTATCAGCGTGTGGTATAAGGTAGGGGACTGTGCAGATCAAAGATCAGACTGCACGCTCTGTGCAGTCTGATCTTGATCAAGACTGTCCGCACAAACAACATAGTTTGAGCTTACCCTCTGAGGACTGAACAAAACAGGTGTTGAATGCAATGTACCTGTTGTTGATGTTAACGGCCGCTGGGTCATACAAAAACAGGGTCGATCGGGAAAAAAAGAGGAAATAAACTAGCCTAAAGTTCATAATTTGTGAACGACTGAACAGAACAGAACATAGATAAAAGTTGCGATCACTTCTTTACTGTTCTATGAAAAAAGAATCTGGTGACCAGAATTTTCCGGGCTTTCTTTTTTTTTACATCATCGAAATATTTCGTTCGTTCGTCCATTCATTCATTCATTCATTCCTCCGCCCTCTCTTCTATCCTTGCACCATTTATTTATTTATATATTTATTTATTTATTTATTTATTCATTTATTCATTTCAATGATTCATTTATTTTTATTTATTCACATGTTCATAATTTATTTATTCATTCATTTATTTATTTATCGCCGAATCTGGTAATAGAGAACTAAGGCTACCCACCCTAATATTGCATTTTTTTTTTTCTGATTAACCCATTACCACACAATCCCTACTTTTGACGCCCCTGAGAAAGAAGCCTTTTGAAAACACTGTGGGAAAAGGAGAAAATGCTGGTAAACAGCATTTTCTCCTTTTTCCACAGTGTTTTCTACCCTACCCTGAACAAATTTCAATTTCTTCAGTCACCTTTATTTTGTCGTCAGCAAATGCTTTCAATTTGGACCAGTCTAAAATTTTGTCATGTGGTAAAGGGTTAAGAAATAATGATAAGTTTTTTTTGTTTAACAACAAAATTAGAAATTACAACCTACAATAATTATTCCTGTTTTTTTTTAGATGGAGCATCATTCGCAGAGTCGATATATTTTTTATTATTGTCAAGTCAAAAACTTCCACTAAATTATGATTTTTTGGCACTGTTTTCACTCTTATAGCTTGTTCTTGGAATACCATACCAAGAAATTCAAACTAGTGTACCTAGATTCTAATATAGTTGTCTACTTTTGCCTAGGTCGAAAAAAAAAGAAATGATTTCGGCAAAAGAAATCCATTCAACAGAAATTCTTTACGTGGCCTTTTTATAATGACATTTTTTCAACTATCTGTACATTTTCTCAGATGTGACGTGCAGTGTGACGGATCTCACGTCTTTTTTTCCCTGATTAGTGGGTAATGTTCCGTAAAAAGGGGGTTTAACTCTTTATCAAACGACAAATTCATAAACTGGTCCAAATTGAAAGAATTTGCAGACGACAAGATAAATGTAACCGAAAAATCGAAATTTGATTTGGGAAGGGTAGAAAACATTCTGGGAAAAGGAGAAAATGCTGGTTACCAGCATTTTCTCCTTTTCCCGCAATGTTTTCAAAAGGCTTCTACCTCAAGATCGTCAAAAGTCCTCATTGTGTGGTAAAAGGTAAATGCGATGAAAAATACCAAATCATCAAATAGTTATAGATCCGTAAAGAAAAAAAAAAAAACATTTTCTCTAACAAATAGACCTGATCGCTAGGTAGAATGGTCCTTGGACATCATGCGTTGTTCATATCTAACTTATGCTCTGTGAAAAGGGGTTTAATGCATCTGCAAAAAGTATAGACCCATGTCAGTCTGCGCAGTACGCGCAGGCTGGCATGGCCCGAAACTTTTTGCAAATGGTTGAATTTCTGTATATTACATAGGCCGAAACTTTTTGCAGATGGTTAAATTTCTGCAGATTACATGGGCCGAAACCTTTTAAATTTCTGTAGATTACATGGGCTTAAACTTTTTGTAAATGGTTAAATTTCTGTAGATTACATAGGCCAAAACTTTTAACTGTAAATGGTTAAATTTCTGTAAATTACATAGCCTGAAACTTTTTACTGCAAATGGTTAAATTCCTGTAGATTACATGGGCCGAAACTTTTTGCAGATGGTTAAAAACCTGTAGATTACATGGGCCGAAACTTTTTGCAGATGGTTAAATGTCTGTAGATTACATGGGCCGAAACTTTTTGCAAATGGTTAAATGTCTGTAGATTACATGGCTGCAGATTTCATGGCCGAAACTTTTTGCAAATGGTTAAATTCCTGTAGATTACATGGCTGCAGATTTCATGGCCGAAACTTTTTGCAAATGGTTAAATGTCTGTAGATTACATGGGTCGAAACTTTTTGCAAATGGTTAAATGTCTGTAGATTACATGGCTGCAGATTTCATGGCCAGAAACTTTTTGCAAATGGTTGAAAATCTGCAGATTACATGGGCCGAAACCTTTTGCAAATGGTTGAATTTCTGCAGATTACATGGGCCGAAACTTTTTACTGCAAATGGTTAAATTTCTGCAGATTATACGTGTGCCGAAACTTTGCAAATGGTTGAATTTCTGCAGATTACGTGGGCTGAAACTTTTTGCAGTTGGTTGAATTTTTTGTAGATTACATGGGCCGAAACTTTTTGCAAATGGTTAAATGTCTGTAGATTACATGGGCCGAAACTTTTTGCAGATGGTTAAATTTCTGCAGATTACATGGGCCGAAACTTTCTACAAATGGTTAAATTTCTGCAGATTATACGTGGGCCGAAACTTTTCAAATGGTTGAATTTCTGCAGATTACGTGGGCCGAAACTTTTTGCAAATGGTTGAATTTCTGTAGATTACATGGGCCGAAACTTTTTGCAAGTGGGTAAATTTTTGTAGATTACATGGGCCGAAACTTTTTGCATATGGTTGAATTTTCTGTAGATTACATGGGCCGAAACTTTTTTGCAAATGGTTAAATTTTTGTAGATTACATGGCTGCAGATTTCATGGGTCGAAACTTTTTGCAAATGGTTAAATTCCTGTAGATTACATGGGCCAAAACGTTTTGCATATGGTAAAATTTCTTTAGATTACATGGGCCGAAACTTTTTGCAGATGGTTGAATTTCTGTAGATTACATGGGCCGAATCTTTTTACAAATAGTTGAATTTCTGTAGATTACATGGGCCGAAACTTTTTCCAAATGGTTAAATTTCTGTAGATTAAATGGGCTTAAACTTTCTGCAGATGCATAAAACACCATTTTCAGAGAGACTTGCTTACATATGGCTGAACTACTCCAGTTTTTGTAAAATATGTCGAAGACAATACCACTATGAGTTCAATGTTGAATTTTGAAGACCATGTATCGTATTTAGTGCAAAGCCGAAGGAAATAAACCCAATTGAACTCATTTTTTCTCAGACAAATTAGTTTTATCGGTAGCACTAAGATATTTTATTGGAAACGGCATGTTAAAAAACACTGGGTGAAGCAATCGATCGTGGAAATACTAGTTTTTGATTGGAAATACCTTCACTCGCTCATAGCCTTCAATTGGCGCAATGATACAAAAAAAGTTTATGACCGTCGGTCTTTCAGATGTGCATGTCACGGTAACACGTGGGTCAAAGGTCATTTGACGTGTTCATTGCGCTCATTCCAAGTCGTTATTGATATGATTGACAAATTGCTAGGTTCATTGACATTTTCTCGTGTTTATTTCACACGTGCGTTTTTCCCGCGCTTGACGAATGATGAAGGACCGGGTGCATAAATGTCGACTTTGTTAACACCGGGTGTTTTAAGTCTGCTTTTATCTTGACGTAAGGTTTCAATGTGAAGACAGTTTTATTGCAAAGCTTTCTGCGGATCGATCGATTGTTTACACAAAAATGCTGATTTAATTACAAAGATCAATACATGATTGATTGAAAAAGGTAAACGTTTAATTGGTACATCTATTTATCATTTCAATGTAGCATACCCGATACGTATATCAAGATTTCAATATTAAAAGTCTTGTTTTGATTTTTGAAAACAACAACAACAAAACAAAAGAAATGGTAACAATAATAACAAGAATTCATGTCAAAAGACTGACTTTGACTTTGCCGTAACAACTTTTTAAAGTATTATACATCTCTGTACCTGGATAACAGTGGTATACAGAATGGGCTAAGGCTAAATACGGATAGGTTCAGCTTTTACTTTTGAATGGGACTTTTAATTGTTTTATTTCGATTAAGATTCTGAGGAAACCATTCTACCAAACGACGAACACTTCAATCACTACTCCACAAAATGCTGTCTTTCATTAATATGTGATCCGTCACGCGAAATGGGACAATCTGGGAATTCCAATTAGATGAAAACAGATCGAAGATAGTGCAGGTCAGTATAAGTTGATAACTCAAAAATGATTGTATAGCAAGGTAAAATGACCACTTTTCATACAGAAAATATCATAAAAGTGAAAAGTGTCCACCCTGGTCAGCCCGCACAATCCGCGCAGTCTGACCAGGGTTGACACTTTTCGCAGTTCCAAGAAGGTCCCTTTTTGGGTGACGGGTCACATATATTCTGGTGTACTCTTCGACATTTTTTTAACGAATCCAGTCACCGTTTTCTATGTTAAAAAACTCAGGTTCAAACAAGCAAATTAGGCTTTCACCGTGGTTCTTTTGCATAATCCAAAGACAAAAAGTTATGCAACAAATGTCTTTGCAAATTAATGTTTAGCTTGTCTGCAACAAATATGGATATGGATTGCTGATCTCTAACAGCTTTTTTTTCCTATTTTATTTACTTGTTACTGGGTAAAAGTTCATCGAGTCGATTCTAGGGTTTCGACTGAACTCGTCGAGCTGGTAAAAATAAATTCTATTTGCTACATCGAAAATACCGCGAGAGTCATTACCAGAAGCCCACTGTAATGTTAAGGATGAACTCAGAGCTTTATTGTATACTCCTATCAACTATAGTTCAGTGGCCCTCACCCGGCCAGTGGCTCAGTGGTAAGCATATCTGATACGCAACCAGGAGGTTGCAGGTTCGATACCGGTTGCGGCGAACTTTCTTTTCAACGATGTTTCGCCTGTCACCTCTGATGCATGTGAGAAAAGTAGTCCGTGGCTTGGAAACAAAGTTGTGTCAGTTTTGGTGTGAGAAAGCCAGAAAACACACGGGTGCGTCACCGACCGCCATGATACTACCTAACCTGTTAAAATGGGGTTAAAACTCCCATACAAACCAAACAAAATCCAGTAGCCCTCATAAGAAGTTGAAAAATGGCTCCTGAACCGATGGTTGTTTTTTGCTATTCCACTGCAAGAACATAAATTATATTCTTGACAAAATCAAAATAAGAAAACGCATTTCCTGTAATCAAACCAGACCCATGTCCCTTTATGTGGTCACATGCACAAATAGTTCCCATCCACCCCTATAGACATTTGCTCTCAGTCCCTTCAAAAATTGAAAATTGCTTTTAGTTTCCAGACAAATCTTTAAATCATTACCAAACGACAATACTTTAGGCTTGTCCAAATCGGAAGCATTTGCAGACGACAAAATAAAAGTGACTAAAATTTGAAATTTGTTTCGTAAAGGTTAGAAAACATTGTGAGAAAATGCTGGTTACCTGCATTTTCTCCTTTTCACACAAAAGGCTTCTATCAAAGGGTCGTAAAAACCAGGAATTAAAGGCTTAAATGAACACCATACACATACTTTAGACAAGTCCATTTCTCTGATAAAACTATTCAGACAAAATACTTGCTTTCAAATTTTCAAAGTGGATTACTTTTTATCACTACGACCCGGAAGCACCTTGACATGGTGTCCTACCAAAATAAACTCCGCAGAGACAAATAACGTTTATCCCTCCCGAACGTACGTATTTAGAGGGAGAGACATTAAGTCTGCATAATTCTCTACAAAAGGTCTGATCCATCACAATTAAAGGCCGAAAACGGACAATTTAAATCATTTAGCGAAACAAATCTATCTGCTTTTATACATAATGTGTCTTTTGTTCACACAAAGCGATATATAATCATTCATTTTAACCCATAAACTTCTGAGTGATTTAAATTGATATTCACCGTTCACAGATAAGCGTTTTCTGTCAAAAGATCTAATTACAAAGCAGATTTGAATCTTCATAAACATCTACTTCTATTGTTCTTCTGAAGTTTTCACAGTAGTGTCCTTGGGCAAGACACTTCAGCGCCCCATCATAGTACTTTTAAAATCCATGAAAATATGTACAAGTGAGCTTTACCCGTTACATGACTGAAATAATTTTGAAAGCGGCGTAAAACACCATTTAAAGAAATCTATTATTACTACATGTACCTGTATTTTTTTCTGTGCCCCACCCCCACTTCTCCCTCCCCCTCCAGCATTTATTTGTTTGTTTTTCAGGTTCATGCATGCGTGACTAAATTCATCGTATGTATAATGTGCTCCGGCAAAATGGTGCCTAATGGATCATCGTGACACATGATACAATGCAAATTATCACATAAGTATGGGTCTTTAAAATCTGTTTTGTTTAATAAGCGCCTCAATCATGAGGTATACCCATCCTTTGACATGCAGGAAACTGACTAACAGCAAAAAGAATTCACCCAGGGCCCTTATTTACCAACCATTCTTGAGAATATTCTTAGTTTTAATCTCCAAGATTTTCTAAATTTGTAAGTAACATAACTTCTGATTGGCTAAACCGAATGGTTTAGCCAATCAGAAGTTATGTTACTTTGTTACTTTCAAGCACAGGAAATTCTTGAAAATAAGACAAAGAATGTTCTTAAGAATGGTTAGTGAATACAAGCCCAGCATCAGCACCCAGGTCAGCCAACACAATCTGCAGAGTCCTGTGTCGAAACTTTCTGCTTTTGGTAAAATTTCTCAGCATCTCAAAGGACAAGACTGTCTCATGACTCGGTCGTTATGCAAAATGGATTTCATGGATTTATAATTGTGAACCATCATACAAAAAGGAACCTTCTGGGAACTGCGAAAAGTGTCAGCTCTGGTCAGAATGCGCGAATTGCACAGGCTGACCAGGATTGACACTTCAGGCATCAATGACATTTTCTGTATGGAAAGTGGTCATTGCACCTTGTTAGACGATCATTTTTGAATTATTATCTTAAACTGACCTGCACTATCATTGATCTATTTTCATCTAACTGATGTACAGAATTCTCAGATGGTCCCTTTTGCGTGATGCGTCACATATTTAAGTGATGACTTCCTTGTTCTAAGGCACTAATCCCCGTTTTACTAGATCATTGATCTAATCAAATAGACAAGTTTCTCAAACCACACATCGTGGCAGATCTTTTTTCAATAGTTCTATTAAATAAAGAAATAAACAGAAAGGCCAATCAATCAATCAATCACTCAATCAATCAATGAGTGAGTCAATGAATGAATGAATGAATGAATGAATGAAACAACAGATTCGCATCGTGGGAACATTTTGTTCTAGAGAACACGTAAAGTCTCCGACATTATAATGATAGATCGAGAAATAATGGTTCTTGGTCTATCTTAGCCATTCATAATAATCATGGATAACAACACGCAAAAAAAGGACATTTGAACATTTGCGTAAAGTGCCGTATCGGATGAGCTGCGCAGGCTAATCCGAAACGGCACTTCCCATTTTTATGCAACTTTCTGTTTTGCACAAGTCCGGTGTAGCACAAAATCGAATGTAGTCGTAAAGTGCCGTCTCGGATTAGCCTGCGCGGACTGCGCAGGCTGATCCGAGACGACACTTTACGCAAATGTCCCAATGCCCCTTTTCACGAGTAGCAAGCAATATGATGCCATTGTTTTTCATTTATTTGTGGTCCTGCTGAAAAGATTTTCACCTTTAACCCTTTCCCAAACGACAAACTTTTGGACTAGACCAAATTGAAAGCATTTGCAGACGACAATTAAACTCTTGGTGAAAAGATGATTTCTGTCTATGAAAGGGTAGAAAACATTGTGGGAAAAGGAGAAAATGCTGGTTACCAGCATTTTCTCCTTTTTCCACAATGTTTTCAAAAGGCTATTATTCCAGACCCGTAAAAACCAGGGACTGTTTTGGAAAGGGCTAACTTGGAAATAAGAAAAGTACATGTATTTTGACAGGACAAAAATCATTTAGTTATTGATTACCTCATACTGCTAAGGAACATATCGTCGGTTTACTTCCAAAACCATGTAACTACAGCTTGTAACAAGCTGTAGTTACGAGGTTTTGGATGTAAACCGACGATATCGATTCAAGCTACATCGAATCAGCTGCGCAGGCTAATCCGAAACGGTACTTCCCGTTTTCATGCAACCTCCTGTTTTGCACACGTCCGCTGTAGCGTCTAAAAATGCTTTGACTTTGGTCAAGTCCAAATGTTACTTCTTTACCATACGACAAAAATTTGGAAAGGACCAAATTAAAACAATTTTCAGACGACAAATTAATTGTTGCTAATGTCAACCAGGGTTTACTAATGGAACAGCGGGCTTGAGTTCTATAGTTCAACCCTTTACCAATCAATTCCTGTTTTTCACGACTCTGAGACAGATGCCTTATGTGAATGTTGTGGGAAAAGGAGACAGTGCTGGTTTCCAGCATCTTCTCCTTTCCCAAAACGTTTTCAATCCTGCTGGAGAAAAAATTCAATTTTTGAGTTACCTTTAATTTTTCGTCTACAAGAACTTTCAGTTTGGACCGGTCTAAAATTTTGTCGTTTGGTAAAGAGTTAATTCTCCTATGAATCATTGTTGCACAAGCATATATATTCTTCACCAGACGACAAAATTTTATAGCCTTATCCAAAGTGAAAATATTTGCAGACGACACTTCCAATGAAAAAATTCAAACAGTGAAATTTATCTTTGACAGAGTAGGAAACATTGTGGGAAAAAGAGAAAATGCCGGTCAACAGACCAGTATTTTCTCATTTTCCCTCGATGTTTTTCAAAGGCTTCTTTCCCAGGGTCGTTTAATGTCGGCATTGTGCAGTAAATGATTAAGTACACCAGTAAAAATATATCAAAAAAATTCAACTACAGGTCAAACATACAAAATTAACCAACCCTTTGGCTGCTAAGCGCGACTAGTTGACCTTTTGCGGAAATTGTAGATCAAGATCAGACTGCACAGAACGTGCAGTCTGATCTTGGATCTACACTGTCCGATATGGAGATATCATTCCCAAACCATAACTTTGAAACACCAATATTTAAGTTATCAATTTCTAACTGATAATTTAATTTCAGTCATTTAACAGCATAAGGGTTAAAGCAAAGATAATAAATAACTTACCGCAGTCCATCAGCACGGGTACAGGCGATCCTAGTGAAACAATCACTGTTTGGTACCGTAGATGAAACAGCGTACTAACAGCAATGCAGGCTGAAGGGAAAATGAACAATAATTACTGTGCAAGAGAGGAAAAAATCGCAGTGAGGACTTATTTAATTAAAAAAAAAAAAACGTGCGTGCACACTTTCTCTCTGATCAACAAAGGAAGCACGTGAAACACGAGACATTTACAGGCATCTTTGTGCACAGGACAATTACTTAGACACCACAAAAGGAACCTATTGACTGATTGATTGATTGATTGATTGATTGATTAATTGATCGATTGGTGTTTAACGCCGTTTTCAACATTATTTCAATTATTTCACGGCGACCAGTGCACCTATCCATGCTATCCATGCTTTCCTGGCGTTTCGCTTTTACCAGTATTCCTACAATTTTCTTTTCAAGCCACTAGCTGCTTTCCCACATAACCATTGTCGAAACAATAGCCAGCAGTGAAAAAGGAGTGAATTCTGTCGCAATGAGAACCTATGTTTACACTAATATGACGAATTTTGTCTTTGATAGGGTTAAAAAGATTGTGAGGAAACAGGAGTAAATGCTGCTTACCAGCATTTTCTCCTACTTTCACAATATTTTCAAAATCCTTCGCTTTCAATGTCGTTCTTAGTCGGAATTGGGTGAAAATGATAAAAGACATAGTAAAACCTGTTAAGGTATTACCATTCCAACGTTTCTTATCAGTTGATAAATAAGGACTAATACTGATATAAACATAATACTTTTGCACATTTCTAATCGACCAGAAATTCCTTTGATGTCTATCTTAAAATCATTTGTTGATACTTTTCTTAGTTTCCAGAAAAGGGAGGTAATTATTATCTCCCTTTGTAATGACAGTATAGTGGTTTTAGATTTATAAATAAAAATTCTAAGAAGGACAAAAAGAAAAAAAAGTGGCACGGTTAAATTAGCACAATAATACTCATCTTTAATCTTAGCAAGTTTTGTAGGATAATCTTATAGTAGAAATAGGTGTTTTCTATTAGAAGGGTACTACCTTAAAATACTTAAGTTTAACCCATTACCACATAGTCCCTACTTTTGACGCCCCTGAAAAAAAAAGCCATTAGAAAACATCGTGAGAAAAGCAGAAAATGCTGGTAGTCAGCATTTTCTCCTTTTCCCACAATGTTTTCTACCCTTCACAAAACAAATTTCAAATTTTCCATCACTTATTTGTCGTCTGCAAATGCTTTCAGTTTGGACAAATCTAAAATTTTGTCGTTTGGTAATGAGTTACAAAATGGCAAGTACAGGGTTCAAAGACAGGAGGAAAAAGAGCCATCCTTTGGCACAAGGGGGTTTAATGCCCCTGAGTGATGTTTTAAACCATAGGCCTCTGAAACTTCATTAGTTTTTAACCCTTTACCCCATAAGGCATTTCTTTGGTATCTCTAATTGACCCGTAATAACAGCAAGGATGAAGCTGTTTCTTATGTGTATATGATACCTTTTGATAGCATAGAAAACATTGTGACAAAAGGTGAAATTGCTCGTCACGAGCAATTTCACCTTTTGCCACAATGTTTTCCAAAGGCTCCTACAAGCAATGCGTAGAAATGAGTATCTATGGAGTAAAGGGTTAAAGGGATAACGGAATTTTCATTTATCGGACATTGTTACTACATAATAGCACATTGGATTTCCTCAGTATCCTGTATAGTAAGGTTTATCATAGACAATATAGAGGGAGTCGCTTATGTGTTATTTATAGAAACTTTGTTAATGAAAAAAGTAAAAATGAAATTTATTTTTATGCCAATGGTCTAAAACTGAAGGATGCTCTTTCATATTCAGTTTTTTTGGAGAAAAATATCTCCTTATCGGACAGTGTAGATCCACGATCAGACTGCACGTTCTGTGCAGGCTGATCTTGATCTACACTGTGCGCAAAAGGTCAGTGAGTGGTGCTAAGCAGCTTAAGGTTTAAGTATAAATCCATAAAATCCAATTTGTCAACAAACCGACTGAATCCTGGGGTAAACTGGTCCTTGGAAATACAGAACATACAGAAATTTGACCAGAAGCAGAGTTTTAACACAGTCAGCGGACTGCAGAGTCCCGGGTCGATTTTTTTTTCTTTTTTCTTAGCTCACCTGAGTACGAAGTGCTCAGAGTGAGTTATTGTGATAGTGCTGTGTACGTCGTCCATCGTCAACTTTTTACCTCTACACTGAAACGAACTTCTAAACGGCCACTTTTAAGCTGTAATTTCCCATTGGCGTTTTTTGGCGTCCCCTCTTTATAAAAGGGATGGATTATTTGGTTTCATTTTTTTGCAGAATAATTGCCCAGTCTGAAAACATACCTGAGCCAAATCCTGAAGAGAATTCATTTAATTTTATCGCGGAAGAAACTTATTCGTCGTCCGTTCACTCAACATTGTAAATTGAGATATCAATTTTTGAAAAATTCATGCTTGTTTTTTCGGATAACATTTCTTTCACAGAGAATGATTTTCATGTTTTTTCTTATTGCTTACAGAAGTTCAGTATTTTATGCTTCTCTTTTTTAACTGTTTTGGCTGGTAGACACTACGCATGCGCAAGCAACTAGTTTTCTTTTTTTCGAAAAAGGGAGTTCTTCTGTTGGGAAAATCGGGAATCTTTTCACCACAATACTATGGTTGACGTCCGGATATACGTCACAATTTGTTTTTATTAACATTTTTTATACTTGATCCAATTTATAGGTGAAACAAAAGTGGTCGTTTAGAAGTTCATTTCAGTGTAGAGGTAATTTTTTTGTCCGATACTCATGAAACTTCGTCAGAATGTTTGCCTCGATAAAATCTCGGACGAGTTCGAAAATGGATCATGTCGGGTCAAAAACTAGGTCACTAGGTCAAATCTTAGAAAAACCTTATGTACGCTCTAGAGGCCACATTTTCAGTCCGATACTTATGAAACTTGGTCAGAATGTTTGCCTCGATGAAATCTTGAACAACTTCGAAAATGGGTCATGTCATGTGTAAAACTAGGTCACTAGGTCAAATCTTAGAAAAACCTTGTGTTCGCTCTAGAGGCCACATTTTCAGTCCAATACTCATTAGTCATCCTTGGTTGAGAGGCTCAGGTGAGCGACTCCAGGGCCATCACGGTCCTCTTGTTTGCAGACGCATGAAGACTCCTTTTCACAGAATTTTACTAAAAAATCATTGATAAATCTTTACAACTTTGTTTAATCTTGCCAACCCTCAGGCGATGCTAGGGAATAATAATGAGAAATTAATATTCGGCAAATATTTCATTGTTAACGAGACCAGGGGAAATTCTAAACTGCCGAAAAAAAGACTTTATTTTCGACACTTTTGCAATTATCAGCCTCCCTAAAAGTTTGCCCACCCCCCCCCCCTTTAGCCGTTAATTAATACTTTAATACGAAATTTAACCGTGGGTCCGGTTTGGAAAATGGTTAATGTTTTATAATTAACAATAATTAACAACATTTACATGAAAACAGACAGTCGTACTTGAGTTTAAAGTAGCAGATAGCCTGATGTACATTTGTTCTGTAGACAGGGCGATATGTATGTATGTAAATATTTATATGGTTGACCGGTGGTCACTAATTCATTATTACTTCTGGATCATTAATTTTGGACGGCGATGGAGCTCCGATAATCTCTGATAGAAAATTACCCCACCCAGTATGTGATTAAGTTACCTCGTATACCCCTTTTGTGTATATATCATATCTCTCTCTCTCTCTCTCTCTCTCTCTCTAAACGTTTTTGTGCGTGTATTTATCTCTCTCTCTAAGCCATCTCTCTCTCTTTCTCTCTCTCTCTCCCTCTCTCTCTCTCTGACTAAACTTCTACGGATACCCGTTATTTCCTCTAATTTTCTCCTTTTCTCCAGTTCTATAAAAACTAGTTCAACAGTCCTATTGCCTGGAGTCGTCAAACACCAAACTATGTGTTCAAGTGTTGAACAACTAAATAGGTTGAACAAAAATATCCACCTACATATAGTTGTTGAAAAAGAAAGACTGAAACATTTTTTGAAATTCAACTTCTCTTCAAAAGAAAAAGAGATTCACTGTATCGGACAGTGTACACCCAAGATCAGACTGCACGTTCTGTGCAGTCTGATCTTGTTCTACACTGTCCGCAAAAGCGGATCAAGTCGCTCTAAGCAGTCAAAAAATTAAGAATCGAAGTCAGAGATCATCATACAGGGGC
This sequence comes from Tridacna crocea, assembly GCA_943736015.1. Taxonomy (NCBI): domain Eukaryota; kingdom Metazoa; phylum Mollusca; class Bivalvia; order Cardiida; family Cardiidae; genus Tridacna; species Tridacna crocea. The sequence goes on along the minus strand of OX031056.1, from coordinate 76,851,110 downwards.
ACCAGACAATGTCGCCCGGGGCTGTTTTACATCTGACTTGTTAGAAATCTGTTATCATATTTATCGCTGATAGATTTAATAGCGTGAGAAAATAGAAATTAAAGGATAACTATTCTCCCCATTTCATGAATTACAAATATTATAAACACTTTCGGGTAGCTCTCTGGTCGGTATATCTGACTCGTAACTTGATAGTTGCAAGTCCGATACCTGGCTGAGGCATACTTTCTTTCCGTCGAATTTTAGCCTCTCATTTCTGATGCATGTAAGAAAAGCAGTCAGTGGATTAGAAAGAATGTTGTGTCAGTATTGGTGTGAACAAGCCGGGAAACACATGCATGGGTACACTGGGTGCCATGATATAACCTAAGCTATAAAAATGGCTTTATTCCATTACCACACAATCCCTTCTTTTGACGAATATGAGAACGAAGCCCCTAGAAAACACTGCGGGAAAAGGAGAAAATGCTGGTAACCTGAGAAAGAAGCATTCAGAAAACATTGCAGGAAAAAGAGAAAATGCTGGTAACTTGAGAAAGAAGCCTATAGAAAACATTGAGGGAAAATGATAAAATGCTGGTAACCTGAGAAAGAAGCCTTTAGAAAACATTGTAGGAAAAAGAGAATATGCTGGTAACCAGCATTTTCTCCTTATCCCACAAAGTTTTCTACCCTTCACAAAATAAATTTCAAATTCAGTCGTCTGCAAATGCTTTCGATTTGAACAAACCTAAAATTTCGCAGTTGGTACTGAGTTAAACAAACAAATATTTACCAAACATGACAGAAGGCTTTGGGAGAACACAGTAGTAAAAGGAGAAAATGTCGATACCCACCTATATTTTTCACTGTTTAAGAAGAAACTTCCAGACGTTCAGCTGAATTTCACATGTCGTCAGTTTCATTCCAGTTTGGACAACTCAGGAATTTTGTCTTCTAGTAAAAAGTTGAAGGCCCTCTAGCTGCTAAATATAAACAATTTGGTGTGTCATTTTTAATTCATTGTGAATTATGCAAATTATTTATTGACAAAAAGTTATATAGTTTTATAGTCATAGAAACAGGAAAATATGCAATGTAATTATCATCGTGCTGTAGCTAGAAAAAAATGTAATGATATAGCTTATAGGTTGCAAAACAAGACGATTTTTTAAAAGAAAATTAAACTGATAAAGAAATCAAGTTAACGATTTATTACAACATAATCCCTACTTTTGACGACCCTGAGAAAGAAGTCTTTAGGAAAAAATGTGGGAAAAGGAGAAAATGCTGGTAACCAGCATTTTCTCCTTTTCTCACATTGTTTTCTACCCTTCACAAAACAAAATTCAAATGTTCAGTCTCTTTTATTTTGTCGTCTGCAAATGCTTTCGATTTTTGAACAAGCCTAAAATATTGTCGTTTGGTAATGACTTAATTCATGATTGCCATTTATAGTTATTGATATTACTACAAGTCTAATAATGTGTTATGGCGAAATCTGTCACCGTCCTAGTTGCCGGCAAAAAAAAGTCTTATAAAACTAGAACGAAAGGTGGCAACGATGTTCACGTGTGAAACCAGCCAGAAGCTTCGATTAAAAAGTGCGAATTACTAGATCTGGTGAAAAGGTATCAAGGAAAGTGTAAGTACGTCCACTGGCCGCCGCGATATAAACTGAAATAATATTGACAATGAGAGTAAGTATCAAACACAAATAAATGATGTAATTAATGATAAAAGTCTATGAAATAAAATGCATACCGCAAAGAAAAGTTTCTTCTTCAGTCTGCCTCTTTCAGTAGTTAACAAAAAAAAAGTATGGCAAGGGAAACAACCCAGTCACTCATGCCAAAGACTGACAAATTTTCTTCGTAAGAGTTATTTCCCTTCACTAACTCTCTGAGACGTTTTCGTGAAGGTTTCGAGACTAATTTCAAAGCCTGTTGTTGTCGACGTTCCGAAAGATATTTATAACATCTGCTTTTCAAGGATTCATCAAAAACGAGAGGATAATTAATCGACGAGAGCCTACCAGCCTCCATTAATTCGTCTGCAAACAAAATTACCCACAATGCATTTTTCAATATTCGGTAAACCCCGGTACCCATAATCCGGGATACACTTCAATATTGCCTACTTCATCCAACCCTTTCCCAAACAAGCGCTGGTTTTTTACGTGTATTGCAGGAAAGTCTTTGAAAACACTGTGGGGAAAAAGGAGAAATTGCTCTCTCCTTTTCCCACAGTGTTTTCTACCCTTTTTGAGAACTTTCTGCAATTTTCTCCAAATCTAAAATTATCGTCTGCAAACTCTTTCGGTTTGGAAGGGTCCAAAATTTGTTGTTTGGGAAAGGGTTAACCTGATCCTGACCTTTATGTTGAACATAATTATAAGATATGCATAAAAATAGAACTCTGACTGTTCTTTGGAAAGTTACATATACACACACAGTTGAGCAATTAACCCTTAGCCTACAAAGCGTGACTCAGGGCGCTTTTGCGGAGTATATATTCAAGATCAGACTGCACGTTTTGTGCAGTCTGATCTTGGATATACACTGTCCGATGAGTAGATATTTTTCCTAAAAAGATAACTATGAAACTGCAATATTTGCTTTTATTAATATTGACGGGAAAGTTTCAATAAACCTACCCAGTCAGTTAAAGACAGATTGGCGTAAACCTCACAAAATAATTCCGAGACTATTCGGCACAAATGCTGAGCGATAGGGAGGATAAACACAGAATATTATTTCATGTAAATGTTTTGGACCTGGGTCAGGTTAAATGATGCAGATAATGCAAGTATTTCAGATCCATCTCGGCTTCAGTTTACTTTTTTGTGCTCTCCTGGCTTTCTCAAGGTCTAGGCCAGGGCAATGCAAGTGTTTTGCATTTAGTGTATCATTGCTTTCGACGTGAATTTTTACCAATCGCATGTCAACTCTTTCCTTACTGTAAACGAAGAATGCTTTTATGGACAGGATAGATCAAGATCAGAGTGCACAGAACGTGCAGTCTGATCTCTGATCTATACAGTCATCTACTTCATTCTGAATTATGACCAAAGTGTTTCTTCATCTTGCAGCAAACGTGTTTAGGTGGTCTTTGAAAAATCGTGACAATTATTTAGTAGTGAAAGAGTTAATGACACTTAGGTATTAACTTTATGAAAATCTTAGGAAAAAGGAGAGAATGATTCAGATAACTTCATTTTCTCCAGTCCAAAAAATATTTTCTTTCTTTTCTGAAACAGTATCAGTGTCTGTGCCATGTTAGATTAATATTTTGCTGTCTACAAATGCTTTCAATAGTGACAGGTCTTAAAGATATTGAGTTAACTCTTTACCAGTTAGAAATATTTCAGACATTTTCCAAAGTGAAACTGGTTTCCAGTATTTTCTCTTTTTCCCAGGATGTTGTGTACCCTACCAAAGGCTAATTACATATTTTAACCCTTTACCCCATAAGGTATTTCTATGGTATCTCTGATTGTCCCTAAATAACAGCAAGGATGAAGCCGTTTTTTATGTGTATATGACACCTTTTGATAGCATAGAAAACATTGTGACAAAAGGTGAAATTGCTGGTCATGAGCAATTTCACCTTTTGCCACAGTGTTTTCCAAAGGCTCTTACAGGCAACGAATAGAAATGACAATGGAGTAAAGGGTTAAGCCAAATATAATTGCTCCCCTGCTAATGCTTCCAATTTGGACAGGGCTAAAATTTGGTTGTCTGGTAAAGGGTTAAAAGGATAGAAAACTGTGTGGAAAATGGAGAAAATGCTGGTCACCAGCTTTTTCTCCATTTTCCACAATGTAACCAGCATTTTCTCCTCTTTCCACCATGTTTTCAAAAGCATTTTCCATCTAGCTCATTAAAACATGTAGTAAAAGGTTAATGTTTCCTGGGAGCAGTCTTCCAGAGTGATCAAATCAAGTCTAGAGAACTTGCTTTACAGTCCTTTTGAAATAAGTAAGTTTCATATCTAAATTAATGAATTTTACAAAAAACAAATAACAACTTTTAATCTTAACAAGCTTTATTGCAACAAGATGAAAACATTTAGAGATGTACATAATTAGATAATTATCATGGGTAAAATTTTTGACAAAAAAAAACCTGTGCCGTTTGGTTTACAAAAACATGTAAAATGATATAAAAGTGGGACACTCTTATAAACCGTGGAGATGCTTTGCACAAATGAGCCGAAAATGGCGTTTAATTCATTACCACATAATCCCGACTTTTGACGACTCTGAGAAAAAGTCCTTTGGAAAACATTGTGGGAAATGGAGAAAATGCTAGTAACCAGCATTTTCTCCTTTTCCCACAATGTTTTCTACCCTGCTCAAAACCAAATTTCAATTTTTCAGTCACAATTATTAGTCACCTGCAAATGCTTTCAGTTTAGTGGTGTCCGTGGTCGTGAGGTAGAGCGTCTGCCTCATGATCTAAAGGTCCCAAGTTCGATACCCTGGAGTGGGGGTCAACTTCGTGATTTTTCATTGGCCCACACATTCGACGCGAGTACTGGTGTAGTTCCTAGGAAGCAGAATCGAGAGAGATTAGTATAAGTTGTAAGAACTTGTTTCTCAATCGATGTAAAATATATATGTTTTTTCAACTTAGAGCAGTCTGTAACTTTGTTGTGTGACAAAATTTTAGCCCTGTCCAAATTGAAAGCATTTGTAGATGATAATTTAAATGTGACTCAAATAATGGAATTTGATCTTGACTGGCTTGAAAAAATTGTGCGAAAAGGAGAAAATGCTGGCTACCAGCATTTTCTCCTTTTCTCACAATTTTTTTAAAAGCTTCTTTCTCAAGATCATCAAAAGTAGGGATTGTGTGGTAATGGGTTAACTCATTACCAAATAACACGATTTTGGGTTTGTTCAAATCGAAAGCATTTGTAGACAATACAATAAAAGTGACTGAAAATTTGAAATTTTGTTTTGTGAAGGGCAGAAAACATTGTGAGAAAAGGAGAAAATGCTGGTTACCAGCATTTTCTCCTTTTCCCACTTTATGTTCCAAAGGCTTCTTCCTCAGGGGCATCAAAAGTAGGGATTGTGTGGTAATGGGTTAAACCCTCTTTTTGCCAGGGCTACATGGCCTATACCTAATTGCTTTTCCATATATTTTAGGTGAAGATCAGACAGTACAGTGCATGCAGTCTAATCTGTATTCTACAGCAATAAGTTATTACATTATGGTTACAATGTGCAAAGTGCTACATGTCTAGAAAATGATAAATGTTTGCAAATGATATGATTTATCATTGGTTTCAATAATACAAACATGCAAAATCATTTACATGTGGCCTGCAACACGGGGATAGGGGTATTAGGATATCTGCGTAAACGGTCATCTCAGGATCAGCCTGCGCAGTCCTCACAGGCTAATCCAAAAAGACCCTTCACAGTTTTTTTTTTTGGTCATTTTCTGTTTTTGCACAAGTCTGCATAGGACAAAATCTGATGTAGCCATCTCAGATTAGCCTGCTTGGACTGCCCAGGCTGATCCGAGATGGCACTTTACACAAATGTCCGAATACCCCTTTTTGCGTGTTGCAAGCCATATACAACAAACTTAATAAATAATGTGCGTGTTGCAAGCCATATACAACAAACTTAATAAATAATGTGCATGTCAGAGTAAAAAACAATTTATACAACAGTAGCTTTACTCTTAATAAACAATCCTAATTTCTAATCACAAATGGAAAAAAAAAAGCTTTTGAAAACAATGAAGGATGGTAACCAGCATTTTCTCTTTTTCCTACAATGTTTTCTATCCTCTTTGAGTCATATTTGATTTGTTGTCTTTCAGATTTAGTCGTCCTCGCTGGAACAGCATCATCTATCATACCGCGGTATTCCGGAAAAATACCTGATTTGCATACAAAGTTAGATCGAAAGCATGGGTATTTTTGAATCGCATCAGGTGAAAATAATAGATCTATCTTCATTAATGGTAAGCTACTTTCAATATTCACAAACTGCGATAATAAAGCACAGTTTCCCTCCATTTTTGAAAATTATTTCCTCCTACTCTACATAAAACTGATAATTCATGATTGACAAGTGAAGGTCGTCTGCAATTGCATACTCATCGCCGGAAACAAAAACTATAGTATTTAAATAATTTTTTTGAAAGTAAAGGTTACATTTTTTACGATTTCCCCATTACAAGAGTTCACACAGTACCTAGTAGACTACCTTCAGAGCACCCGTAGTCAACATTGTAGCTTGACCTAGATATTTTTGTCTGAAAAACATGACTTGAGTTTTGATAGTAACATTTATTCTAACAGTACATGCAACAGTTTCTCACAGTATTAGAAAATAGTACATCTGAGTTCTCTCTCGTGTTGTAAATTTTTGCCAAAATTAATTATCGTGGTACCATAGAGGACCATCCTACATGCACTTCCTATTCAGCAAAGTCTGAAATTTTGCTGTTTGGTAAGGACTTAAAAGTAACACAGCTAGGATTCTGAAATGACTTGCCAAAGGACACTCTCATGAAAAACCCAGTACTTGCAACATCACCAAGCCTTCGTCGTTATCAAATAAAGACTATTTATTCATAGAAACTTAGAAACTGACATATATCTTTTTTTTTTTCCCCCCAATTTCCCAAAATGATGGACTGTACATACCAGGGCATAGAAAAATTCTGCTTGTTTAACCCTTTATCACACAATCCCAACCTTTAATGACCTTGAGAAAGAAGTCTTTAGAAAACATTGTGGGAAAAGGAGAAAATGCTGATAACCAGCATTTTCTCCTTTTATCACAATGTTTTCCACCCTTCCATATACAAATTTCAATCTTTCAGTCGCATTTATTTTGTTGCCTGCAACTGCTTCGACTTTGGATTAGTCTAAAATTCTGACATGCAGTAACGGGTTAAACAGTTGGTAGAATTTCACCATCAAATACTAACCTTTACTTATTCAATGGCTATGAATACAGTTCTGCTGTGAGATGAAGATATAGTTCAGTTATAATCTAGGGTAAAAGAGTAGACAGTGTAGATAAAAGATCAGACTGCACGTTCTGTGCAGTCTGATCTTGATCTACTCTGTCCATAAAAGCTTCTTGTGTCATCAACAGTAAAAAAAAAAAGAATTATATACAACAAATTACATAAAATAAACAACAACTTTCACACATTAAAACAACAAACCTTGAACAACATTACATCCTATGACAAAAAAGAAATAAAAAGAATTAAAAACAATTACATGCAAATGTAATAAAATACAATCAAATTTTCAAATTCTTTACCATTAAAGCACTATACATCAAAATAAGAAAGTTCGCTACAAATGCATAGCTCAAAAACCAAACCATCTTGGCCTCGATTCGAACCCGTGAAAAATCTCCCAAACCAAGTTGTTTGATACTGATTTATACAGGAGGAAGTTATCCAGTAAGGAAGGAGTGAACTGTAATACACACCCTCTTAACTCATTACCACACAACAATATTTTAGACAGGTCCAAATTGAAAGCATTTGCAGAGGACAAAATAAAAGTGACTGACAATTTGAAATTTGTTTTGTAAAGGGTAGAATAAATTGTGGGATACGGAGAAAGTGCTGGTTACTAGCGTTTTCTCCTTTTCCCACAATGTTTTCTAAGGCTTCTTTTTCAAGGGCATCAAAAGTAGAGATTGTGTGGTAATGGGTTAAATGTCATCATTTTGAAGACATAAAGCCTTATTAGGCAGCAAATCTTTTATCTAGACAACAAATGGCTCAATGGCCAATTCCGGAAAAGCCATCATCTTACAAATACCGGTATGAAAGTTGCAATAAAAGCATGGCTGAAATATGAACAGCCTGGCTACGATACGAACCCCTGCATGAAAGATCCTCATTTCTTCAAAAACTTAGTAATGTCTAAATGTAAAATGGCCTGATTATAAAAAAAAAAGTAAATTTTCATTTTACCAGGTGAAAATATGGCAATATTTATGACTTTAACGATATGTAAAGGTGCAATTCGTAAAAGTTCAAGTAATTGGCAGAAAAAAGAATTTTGAAACTAGAACAGATCCTACCATGCTGCATTATTTCTTTGTTTACATCGATGATCGCCGAAGATTAGCCAACTTTTTGTCGTAAATCTCTGCTGTGACGTACACAACATGTGACAATTCAATGCATCAAAACAAAACTTTCATTCACTTGATCGCTTTGTCCCCATTCTGGGCTTGAAAAACCAAGTTTATCAATATTGCAAACAGAAACAACAACACTGGCTGATTGTTGCTTATTTATTTATCATCGATACAAGAAGAGTTTACTGTATCAAAATAAATAAACAGATTCAGAATGAGCAATCTTACTCTCCGATGGCATAATATTGGAAGTGTAAACAATAGTCTTGTGTACTACGTCCTAGCACTAATGAGATGAACTGTTATCACATGACATTCTCAAAGACTGGGAGAAAAAAGACAATTACTTCCCTTGATAGCTCTCAACTACTTACCAGGTTGTGAATAAGGTGTTACTTGGTTTTTATCCTTAATATCCTTTGCACTATTTAGAAATGTTGAGAATTTATTGTCTCTTTCAAACTTTATCAAACCTCAAATTCGATTTATTTGATATATTTCAATGATGTTAGTGTAAGGAAATCAATTTGCAAATTTTATGAAGACCTTACATAATACATCACAAGTCAAATTATAATAATTACAACAATTTCTCTTGGTTAATCAAGGATAAAAACAAAGGAAACCAAATAATATGGAGTAAAGGGTTAAAGCTTCTAATGAATTCAAATTTCAGTTTTTTCCAAAAAAAAGCACCCAACCATGCTAAGCACAGGTTTTCAAACTATTATCACAACTTCCATATGAGTTTTGCAGTGAGTCCCGACTCTGCACAGTTCTGGTACTTGGTCCATCATGAGAAGAATCCCTTAAAATTCTGAACAGTCCCTCTTTAAACTTTTCCAGGAATGTTTGGTCATGTTTTCCACTGTCCATTAAAGGTAGTGTGGGTGGATGGAAGTCAAAGTTTGCAGTCTCTATGTTTTTCTTTGCCATACGTCTCTTAACAACGTATACTGCTAATGCTAGGAATACTGTTACTGCAATCAAACCACCAACGACTGGAAGAAGTACGTTAGCTGGGCTGGGATATGGTGACGGATCATCTGAATAACAAATCAAAAATCAAGTTTAACTCCTTACCAGCCATAGCATGGTTTAATTACACTGAGAACTGATTATTTAATTGTATGGTTTTTAACTCATTATCACACAATCCCTACTTTTGACGCCCCTGAGAAAGAAGCCTGTAGAAAGCATTGTGGGAAATGGAGAAAATGCTGGTAACCAGCATTTTCTCCTTTTCCCACAATGTTTTCTACTCTTCACAAAACAAATTTCAAATTTTCAGTCACTTTTATTTTGTCGTCTGCAAATGCTTTCAATTTGGACCAGTCTAAAATATTGTCATTTGGTAATGGGTTAACACTGTTTTCAACATTATTACAGTTATATAGTGTCAGCTAATGCACATATCCATGCATTCCTGGAGATTCTTTCACTAGTATTCTACACAATATTCTTTCAAGCACCTGGCTGCTTTCCCATATGAACATATTAAAGATGTGAAATGAAATGAGTATAGGTATTTGTTAAAGTCATTACCAATTGACAAAGCATCATCATGTGACAAGAGTGGCACAAATAATTACAATGAAGGGGTAGAAAACATGGGAGAAGAGGACAATGCTGGAAGTCAGTATTTTTTAAAGGATCAATCTGTTAAACCACCCCCCCACCCCCTACAAAAATTGTTAGAATCATCCAAATTCAAAACCTCTGCACATGACAAATGCTTGACAGGCATAAACAAATTAAAGTTCTCTGATAGGGTAGATAGTATTGAGGGCAAAAGAGAAAAATGCTAGCTATCAGCGTTTTCTCTTTTCCAACAGTGTTTTTGAAAGCTTTCTCCCTATGGGTCATTAAAAATGAGGATGTTTCATTGGTAAAAAGTAAAATATATCACTTACTGCTGACAGTAATATAATGTCGTTTCTCCACCAGACTGACATCGTTGGTGATTGTAATATTAATGACGTACTGTCCTGGTACCAGACTTGTTTTGTTCATATAAATAGTAAAGTTCTGCTCATTTTCAGTATGTTCAATACTACAGGACTGATTCAGCACCACAGACTGATTGGAAACTGGTTGTAGACTCCAGCAAGCATTGAAAGGTGGACTGTAATGACAGAGAGAGATAAAATAAAGGCATAATTTTTTATTATATTTACCAACTAGTGTTACCCTTTACCAGATGGCAAAAAACTTAGACTTGTCCAACTTAAACCCTTGGCAGCACAGACAGATTACAACAGATAGAAAATGTATGTCATTGAAATCCTACACTTGCCACAAGGTAAACTGAATATTCCAGACAGGAGATTTCAGTTGGTTGGTCGGTTGTATTGGGCTTTAATGTCACTTTAACCCTTTTCCAAACAAGTCTTTTGAAAACACTGTGGGTAAAGGAGAAATTGCTCGTTACGAGCAATTCCTCCTTTTCCCACAGTGTTATCTACCCTTTTTGAGATCTTTCTGCCATTTTCTCAAAATCTAAAACTGTCGTCTGCAAACTCTTTCAGTTTGGAAGAGTCCAAAATTTATCGTTTGGGAAAGAGTTAACAGCTAAGGTCATATCATGGTGGTCAGTGATGCATATGTGTTTCCTAGCTTTCTCATACCAGTACTAACACAACTTTCTTTCCAAAGCCACCGACTACTTTTCTCACATGCTTCAGCAGAAGTGAGAGGCAAAAATATGCCTCAACCGATTATCAAACTCACGACCACTAGGTCACGAGTCCGAAATGCTCACCGCTAAGCCACCCGTGCAGGCTAAAGAAGATTTCAGGGTTAACCCTTTCCCAAACAAGCCCTGATTTTTAAGTGTCTGCAGTAAAAGTCTTTTGAAAACACTGGGGGAAAAGGAGAAATCGCTCGTAACAAGCAATTTCTCCTTTTCAAACAGTGTTTTCTACCCTTTTTCTGAACTTCCTGCCATTTTCTCAAAATCTAAAATTGTCGCCTGCAAAGTCTTTCAGTTTGGAAGAGTCCAAAATTTGTCGTTTGGGAAAAGGTTAACCCTTTACCACATAAGGCTTTTCTTTGGTATCTGAAATTGACCCTAAATAACATGAAGGATGAAGCCGTTTCTTATGTGTATATGACACCTTTTGATAGCATAGAAAACATTATGACAAAAGGTGAAATTGCTCGTCACGAGCAATTTCACCTTTTGCCACAATGTTTTCCAAAGACTCCTACGCGCAATGCGTAGAAATGAGTATCTATGGAGTCAAGGGTTAATACATATACTCTGTACTAAAGGCTTTGCCATACCTCCCACTATAGTATACGTCCAACAACAATGCATGATGGAGACGTACATCACTCTTGCCTCGCACGTTTACGACTTCAACAGGATCTGAAAAGAAATCAATAAATAAGTGTGCCACATTCCGTGAAGAGCAGCATTTGTGTTTCTATTCCTATATTTTTTTAACCCATTACCACACAATCCCTACTTTTGATGCCCATGAAAAAGAAGCCTTTGGAAAACATTGTGGGAAAAGGAGGAGATGCTGGTAACCAGCATTTTCTCCTTTTTTCACAATGTTTTCTACCCTTCACAAAATAAACTTAAATTTTCAAATTTTCAGTCACTTTTCCTTTGTCATCTGCAAATGCTTTCGATTTGGACGAACTGAAAATTTCGTTGTCTGGTAATGAGTTAATAGCTCTATAGAGTAATTTCATTTCTAGAGTCATATAATTTCATTTTTCATCTGCAAATACTTTTGATTTGGACTTACCTAAATTCTATCTTTTTTTATACAGGGTTAATTGAAATTTTAAAACTGCTGAAATGTTGACAAGATATTTATCTACCATTATACTTAATATTTGACCCGATGATAAAATTTCAAGATAAGATTGCACATTCTGCCCAGTCTGAACTTGATCTATACTGTCCAGGAATGCCCACCCCCCCCCCCTTTTTGTAAGTAGTCCTCTAATGTTTGGTATGAGTATGAATCAACAGTTAAGTATAAACATTGTTTAATTCCTTACCAAACGACAAAATTTTAGACTGGTCCAAATTGAAAACATTTGCAGACAAGAAAATGAATGTGGCTGAAAATTTGAAATTTGCTTTGGGAAGAGAAGAAAACATTGTGGGGAAAGGAGAAAATTCTGGTTACCAGCATTTTTTCCTTTTCCTACAATGTTTTCAGAAGGTTTCTTTCTCAGGGTCGTTAAAAGTCGGGATTGTGTGGTAAAGCGTCAAAAAAGAAAAATTGCAAGTTATGATCAATTTCTTTTTTTGTCAGAGTTCTGAAAGTTGAAAGTGGTGACTTGTTCATGATAGCCAACTCTCAATGATACTCCCTGACAATAAACTGTACTTGTGTGAAACCTTTCAGGAGGTCAAACCTACTTCCTGTTCCCTTTCACTTACTTGGTAGGGTTCTTCCAGACTTAAAATTATTCAAAAGCTAAAAATACTTCAGTCTACTTTCGTAAAAGTCTAAAACATTTTTAGTAAAATGAGAAAATACTGATTGTAGGCATTTTCTTCATTTTTCAACAATGATTTTCATGTGTTTTTTCTGCCTCCGGGTCATAAAAATATGGTTATGGTTCTTATGGGTGAAAGGCAAGTAAGTTTGACCTGGTCAGTTAGTGGTCAAGACTATTTATACACTGTCTGACCAGAACAATAACAATCCCGATGCACATGGGTCAACATGGGAGGCTGGGCTATATATAGAAACTGCAAGAAACTTTGTACCAAGTAATAACTTACCCATAAATTGTCTATTATACGACAAAATTTTAGACTTTTCCAAATTCAAATAATTTGCCGACAACTAAATATAATCATGTTACTAAAATTTGTCTTTCACAGGGAAGAAAACATTATGCGAATGGTTGATTGTACATTGATTAACGCCATTTTCAACATTACCGGTATTTCAATTTTATCGCAGCAGCCTGTGCACCTATCCATGCTTTCCTGGAGTCTCTTTCACAAGTACTCCATACAGTATTCTTTCCAATCCACTGACTACTTTCCCACATTACCATCATCGAAACAACAGTCAACAGCGGGAGAGGAATGAACCCTGTTGCAATGACTTATCATCAAATCCTTGGCAAGTTACCAGCGTTTTCTCCTTTACTGACAATGTTTTCTGACCTATTTAGGACAAACTTCATCATTTTCCGTATCTTTAGTTTGTTGTCTGCAAATGTTTTCAATTCTGTTCTATAGTTAAGGGTTTAATTACCCTGGTGAGAAAAAAGCCTATGAAAACATTGTATGAAAAGTTTCACTCCATTTTAGTCTTATTTCCACACTGCTTTCTAGCCCCTCTGAGCCAAAAGAAATACATTTGCCATATTAACTGTGTTGTTTGCAAATCCTCTGAATTCTGACATAAATTATGTTATGAGGTACAGACGCAGAATTAATTTGGCTAGATCTAAATTAGGTGTAGTAAAGAGCTAGACTGACCCAGTCATTGTGAGGTCACTGGGTTTTACCAGTATTTACCTATAGATCTTCTATCAAACATCTCCAAACACATGGAAGAAAATGTGACACAAACCTAATTTACGATCTATTTTCAGCTCAGAATAATTCAACTCTACACCTGTTGACAACATTTTAGACCGGTCTTAAATGGAAAAGAACAGCAAACTACAATTAAATTTGAGTTACAAATTGAAAGCTTTAGAAAACATTGTTGGAAATTGAGAAAATGCTGGTGACCAGCATTTTCTCACTTTTCAACAGTTTTCAACAGTTGTCTTTTTCAATGAAAGTTAACCCATTACCACACAGTTCCTACTTTTGACGCCCCTGAGAAAAAAGCCTTTAGAAAACATTGTGGGAAAAGGAGAAAATGCTGGTAACCAGCATTTTCTCCTTTTTCCACAATGTCTTCTACCCTTCACAAAACAAATTTCAAATTTTCAGTCACTTTTATTATGTCGTCTGCAAATGCTTTCAATTTGAACCAGTCTATAATAATGTTGTTTGGTAATGAGTTAAAGGCTAAATCCTACATCATACAATAAGCTAGTTTAGCTCTTTACCAAACATCAATATTTTAGTCTGGTCCAAATTCAAAACACATGCAGACAACAAATAAAATTTGTTCTAGGAGGGTTGAAAACATTATGGGTAAAGGAGAAAATGCTGCATTTTCTCCTTTTCTCACAATGTTTTCAAAAGGCTTCTTTCTCAGAGTTGTAATATCCCAGGATTGTTTTGAAAAGCATTAACAACCACTAGAAAGAACATCTTTGAATGCATCGTCAGAAAAAGAAGGTGATGCTATTGAACAACATTTTCACTTTGTCACACAATGTTTTCTTTCCTTTTTTAAAGACAATATACTATAAGTTGACCCACGTTTACTTTTTTTGTCAGCAAACTTTTTGAATTTGAATGAATTTATAATTCAGTTTGCAGGTAGTGTTAAAATTTACATATAGTTTTGTAGGAATCTTAAAAATCAATCATCCATGAAGCCATTTACTTTAGCAATGAATGTTGTAAAAAGTAGGAACAGTAAAGATATTTGAATTTTAACTCTTAACTCTTTACCACACAATCCCAACTTTTAACGACCCTGAGAAAGGAGGCCTTTGAAAACATTGTGGGAAAAGGAGAAAATGCTGGTAACCAGCATTTTCTACTTTTCCCACAATGTTTCTACCCTTTCCAAATCAATTTTCAATTTTTGATACACATTTATTTTGTCGTCTGCAAATGCTTTTTATTTGGACAAGTCCAAAATTTTGTCATGTGGTTTAAGAGTTAACTCTTTGTCAAATGACAAAATTTTAGACAAGTGCAAATTGAAAGCATTTGCATACAACAAGATAAATGTGACTTGAAAATTGAAATTTGTATTGGAAAGGATGGTAACCATTGTGGATAAACGAGAAAAATTCTGGTTACCAGCATTTTCTCCTTTTCCAACAATGTTTTTTCGAAAGGCCTCTTTCTCAGGGTCATCAAAAGTCTGGATTGTGTGGTTAAGAGTTAACCAAATGATAAAATTTTAGAGCAACCCAAATTTCAACCATTTGCAAACAACCCATTAAATCTAGTCTAAATGATGGCAATCTGCCGTGGAAGTGTAAAAAATCCTTGTAGGAAAGGGGAGAAAATGCTGGTTACATACCACAGCATCCAGTATTTTCTCCTTTTTCCGACGAGGTTTTCAAATTTAGCAGCTACATTGTATTTCCTCGGGTCATTAAAGCTTGAGGATGAAAGACAAAGTGTTAAACACATACGGGTATTAACTCATTACCAAACGACAAAATCTGAGACTGGTCCAAATTGAAAGCATTTGCAGACGACAAAATAAAAGTGACTCAAAATTTGAAATTTGTTTTGTGACAGGTAGACAACATTGTGGGAAAAGGAGAAAATGCTCGTAAACAGCATTTTCTCCTTTTCCCACAGTGTTTTCTACCCTTCCCAGAACAAATTTCAATTCTTCAGTCACCTTTATTTTGTCATTGCAAATGCTTTCAATTTGGACCAGTCTAAATTTTTCTTGTATGGTAATGGGTTAAGGGCACTTGTCGATTGGCTTGCAAATTTATGCTATCAATCGTTTATGTTAGAAATACTTCTTGTTTAAAATCTAATCATCCATCATTTCTCTGTCACAAAGGTATTTGACAACTTATGTTCACAACTGAACTAAACAATAGTACACAATTTTAACCTAATTAACTGATAACAGAAAATCAAGGTCAACACTGATAAACCTTTTATGACACATTTGTGAGTTTAACGCCCCCTTTCCCTTCCACCCAAGGAGCTTCCACCCAAGGAAAAGGACTTTTGAAAACATTGTGTGAAAAGGAGAAAATGCTGGTTTCTACCCTTCTCTGACAAATTTTGAAACTTGTGTTCCAGTTGTCATCCGCTTGTAATTTGGACAGGCTAAATTTCGTCATTTGGCAAAGATTTGACCATTTAAAAAAAAAAAGACCAAATTTAGACTTGTCCAAATGGAAAAGAATTGCAGATGACAAATACTTCAGTTCACAAATGACTGTGCAAAATGTATTTGTATCAGAACAAGTAAAAAACATTGCAGATAAAGGAGAAAATGCTCAGTAGCAGCATTTTCTCTTTTTCCCACAAAGTTTCTCGCATAGCTGTTTAAAGAGCTGGCTGTTGGATAAAAGATCTTACAGACCTAATTTCACTCAGTAATCATGATATTACATTGTGTTATAATGCTTATCAGCCATGTCAAACAACTATTCATAACACAGCCCTACTTTGTCCACAGCTTAAAATCAAACAGTAACAGTACCCAATCACTGAGGGTACTTTTGATCACTACATGAACGACTTTTTCTCACTCTACTTCATTAATCCTAAGGCTGGTGTGCGTGATTCACTGACCTTTTGCCCACAGTGTAGAACTGTAAAGATTAGATTACCTGAGAATGTGCTGTCTGATCGAATCAACACTGTCCAATATTATTTCCTTAACCCATTACCATATGACAAAATTTCAGGTTTTTCCAAATTGAAAGGAATTGTAGACAACAAAAGTGACTGAAAATTTGAAATTTGTTTTGTGAAGAGTAGAAAACATTGTGGGAAAAGGAGAAAATGCTGGTTACCAGCATTTTCTCCTTTTGCCACAATGTTTTCTAAAGGCTTCTTTCTAAGGGGCATCAAAAGTAGGGATTGTGTGGTAATGGGTTAAACATAACTTGGAAATAGCAATATTTGGGTTTCCAGCATTTTCTCCATTTCCCACAAAGTTTTCAATCTTATCAACAACAAATCTCTCAGTAAGAGCAATATCTTATATGCTGTCTGCAAACATTTTCAACTTGGAACAGACAAAGATTTTGCAGTTTGGTAAAGAGTTAAGCTACATTTATTTCTTACCTTTAAAATAAAACTGCTTGTAAAAAAGTCCACTTCTATTGGATGGAAAAAATGTGTCGTTATAACAATCTGGAATTCCGTAAAACTTCACAAACGCTGACACATTATGAGTCCCAACACTTCCGCTTGTTATGTTTGTCACCAGCTGCGTAGTGTTTGTTGTATTTCCAATGAACTTATCGTCCAGAAACCAATCACATTTGTGTAGTAGTTTGGATTCGTGCAAAGCCGAATCCGTCAAATTCAACTTTAAAGTAATGTTTTTCCCAGTTGAGAACATAGGTAATCCTTTTCTCTTATGTTGATATTTTAAAGCCTGGCTTGCATTGATATTACCATTTAGTGTTCCTGAAATACAAATGAGATTATCTGTAAAGATACATTCTTACAAAAATGCTTTAAAGATTTCATAGACTGTAGAATGGTTAAACATTTATTCAGCTAAATAAACATGGATAAACTACTGATATGTACAGTAAATATAATAAATACATATACAGAGCTCTAGATAGAGGGAGTGATTCTGATTTCAAAATTGAAAATATCTATTCTCCACTCAACCCTATGTTGTGGGTACTCATTAGATCTTGATGAGACGATTCTAATGAGTACCCACAACATCGGGTTTGGAAGAGAAATAATGGATTTAGAATACCATCAATATGGACCTCTGCATTTATCAGAAATCTTCAACTGAAATCTGAAATATCATCAGTGTGATTTCCTCTATACATGTAGCTCCTAAGAAAATGAAATGCATTTTCTCTGAATCAGTCATCATTTATAAAACCAGCAGGTGGAAACATCTGGCATAAAGAAACAAGAATGATTATAGTTTGATAAGGCTGAAAACAAGTATTAAATAAATCTTTAACCCATTACCACACAATACCTACTTTTGATGCTCCTGAGAAAGAAGCCTTTAGAAAACATTGTGGGAAAACGAGAAAATACTGGTAACCAGCATTTTCTCCTTTTCCCACAATGTTTTCTACCCTTTGAAAAACAAATTTAAAATTTTCAGTCACTTTTATTTTGTCGTCTGCAAATGCTTTCAATTCGGATCAGTCTAAGATATTGTCATTTGGTAATGGGTTAATGTACCAATACTAGCCACTGTCTGGTCAAACACAGCCTCATTTTCAGTGGCAAGCACACTGACCATATTCATGTATACATTAGATGTCAACAAAGAAACAGAAGGAATGTTTACCATTGTTAGCTTGTAATTCAAAATGTCTGCAACCTAGAACCCATTTTGCATTCCAAGAATGAACCATTATTATACACCAACACATTGGCTACACATGTATACATCTAGCGTCAACTTTATGAAAGTAGGGAAAGGGAAAAAATATTGTGGTAAAAGGAGAAAATGCTGATTACTTGTATTTTCTCCTTTCTCCACAGTGGCGGCCTTCTTCAGAGACATCTAAACACTCAAGTTTGTATGGTACAGAGTTTTACTATGTATTTACCTGTTATTCTAAATGTCTGAGACTTTCTTGCCACTCTGCGTTCAAAAAAAGTATCATTTTTATACACGACCACATTGACCAAATACTCGTCAGGATCTACGTAGTTGTTAAAACAGCGATTCCACGTGGAGTTCTTATTGGCATCAATGGTCGCCTGAAATAAGTCACAGCATATCATTCTACATACGAACACGAGATGATTTGAGCTTTTCAGAGATGAATCAGCTTGTTTGTTCTTAACCTTTTACAAAGCAACATTTACTTGAAAGATTTGCACGTAACAAGAGCCATGCTCTGGCAAAAGGGGGCTTAGTGTATCTTCGTGATGCAGGATACCAAGCAAACGGTCACTTCCTTATTGATTCATAATATCCACATTTTTTCAACAAACAACTTAATCATGAATTAGACTGGGCTTTGTACGTACAGAAAATTGACCAGTGGCGAAAAGTTTCGGTCCTGGAACGATACTTTTCGCAAATGCATAAAGTCCCCTTTTCACAGAGCATGGCTCAAATCATTTCCAGCTCAGGTGATGAATTCCATGATTTTTTAATCAATCTTCGTAAAAAAAATTTTAGTCGAGCTGAGGGTATATGTATTGAAAGAGCTTCTTCACAGGTTCGTTTAAACTCAGGATTTTTTCACATAGATTTTACTCTTTATCACACAATCCTGACTTTTAACAATCCCGAGAAAGAAGACTTTTGAAAACATTGTTGGAAAGGGAGAAAATGCTGATAACCAGCATTTTCTCCTTTTCCCACAATGTTTTCTACTTAACTCTTTACCACAAATCCTGACTTTTAACAACCCTGAAAAGGAAAGCTTTTGAAAAGGAGAAAATCCTGGTAACCAGCATTTTCTCCTATTTCCACAATGTTTTCAACCCTTCCAAAGAAAAAGATCAATTTTTGATTCACATTTACTTTATCGTCTGCAATGCTTTCAATTTGGACAAGTCCAAAATTTTGTTGTTTGGTAAAGAGTTAATTAAGGAAAGATTACATCATTTGAGCTACATTAGAATTGTCATCTGCAAATGTTTTCAATTTGGACAAGTCTAGAATACTGTCGTTTGGTAAAGATTTAAACAATCTGCTTGCTAAAGGTGTCACACAAGTACCTTGATAGAATCTGCATTAGTGCTCCACTTAAATCTGTACTTGACAGGGTCTGATGGTAGGAGGCCATGTTGGTCCTTAAGATGTGCCTTGAACGTCACACGTGACCCGGGAATCACTGGCCCGCTGTTGGACAACTCCACGCTGTATCTTGTATCAACATCTGAAAAATGTTTAAGTGACAATTTATGATAATCCTTTACCAAACAAGGTGAGATTGTGTGGTAATGAGTCAAAAGGTATGACAGAAATACCTTTTGAAAACATTGTGGGGAAAAAAGAAAATACTACTTACTACAATTTTCATCTTTTAATACAATATTTCCAAACCTAAAAAGCCTTTCACAGAAAAATCCTATCATACAATCCAAAAGAGCATTTTGTCCTTTTCGCAGTTTTTCTACCTGATCAAATTCCATTACTTAGCTTTTTACCATTCAATGGTATCAGTGGTTGAGAGGTAGATCGTTAGCCTTGTAACCTAGAGGTCCCGAGTTCGATACCCGGGAGCAGTTGTCAACTTAAGATTTTTCATTGGCCCACACATTCGGCGCAAGTACTGGTGTAGTACCCAGGAAGCAGAATCGAGAGAGATTAGAGTAAGTTGTAATGATTTGTTTCTCAATCGATGTAAAATAAATTATGTTTAAACTTCAAAATGACAAAATTTTGGACTGGTCCAAATTGAAAGCACTTTCAGATAAGAAAATAAATGTAACTCAAAAATTGAAATCTGTTTCCAGCAGGGTAAAAAACATTGTAGGAAATGGAGAAAATGCTGGTTACCAGAGTTTTCTCCTTTTCCCACAATTTTTAAAAGGCTCTATCTCAGGGTCATAAAAACCAGGTATTGTCTGGTAAAGTGTTAAAATCACATGTGGATTGTCATCTGCAAGTACTTTTGATTTGGACAACTTAAAGATTTTTTCTGTTAAAAGAATCAAGCAGTAACTGGCATAACTTACCCTCAAGATCAGATGTCTCTCTGTTCAACCCAGCACAATCTCCAGGTTGTAGGCTCAATCCTCCAAGAAACAACACTATCTGCCACATTGTTTATCCTTTCTCCATCATCTAACCTTCCCAAACCTATCCTACATGTGAGCTCAACGGACCGCTAAATCACTTGTACAACAACCCTATAGATAGATAAAAACACTTCATATCAATAAACCCTTTTACCAGGCCATCCCTGGCCCTTCGAATGTCAATAACAATTAATCCTTTACCAGTCGACAAAATTTAAGACTTGTCCAAATCGTAAACACTTGTAGACAACAATTCAGTGTGGCTCAAATAGTGCAATCATTTTTTGATGGAGTAGAAAAAAAATATGGGAAAAGGAGAAAATGCTAGTTACTAGCATTTTCTCCTTTCCCCAAAATGTTTTCAAAAGGCTTCTTTCCCAGGGTCCTTAAAAGTCATCATTGCATGGTAAAGAGTTAAAAACATTGTGAGAATTGGAGAAAATGCTACTAACTCTCTTCTTCCACCATGTTTTCTCAATTTTTGAAGAAAATCCCACTATTTAACTCTTTACCACACAATCCCGACCTTTAATACCCCTGTGAAAGAAGCCTTTTAAAAACATTGTTGGAAAAAGGAGAAAATGCTGGTAACCAGCATTTTCTCCTTTTCCCACAATATTTGCTAACCTTTCTAAAACTGTAAAACACATTTTAAATTCTTAGTCACATTAATCTTGTCTACTACAAATGCTTTCAATTTCTTTCAACTTTCAACTTCTCCTTGTAATTCTGTAACATACTACCCTGGGAAACATATTTTTGGGGACAAAGTGGGAAATGAGGTAAAAGTTGGTAACCATCATTTTCTCCTTTGTCCACATTGTTTTCAAAGCTATTTTGTCAGGTTCAGGATTGTGTGGTAATGGGTTAAGTCTTTACCAAACAATCTCTGGTTTTTCCAACCCCTTGGAAGGAAAGCTTTTGAAAACCTTGTGAGAAATGAAGAAAATGCTGGTTACAAGCATTTTCTCCTTTCCCCACAAGGTTTTCTACCATTTCAGAGACAAATTTCATAAATCAAGGCACGTTTAATTTGTCGTGTGCAATTGCTTTCAATACAGACCAGTCTAACATTTCATTGTTTGATAAAGAGTTAAACTGTCACTTAACCCTTTACCAAACAATCCCAGGTTTTAACTATTCATCAAAAAGTGGGAAAAGGAGAAAATGCTGATCTCCTTTTCCCACAATGTTCTCTACTGACAATCAACTTAAATTTGTCATCTGCAAATCCTTTCAATTTGGACCAGTCTGAAATTTTGCCATCTGGTAAAAAGTTAAACTGTCCCATAATTACAAGGGTGCCTAGAGAGGCTTTCATATGATATTAGAGAAAAGGGTAAAAACACATTAATGTTTTATCTATATTAAAATTTTGCTGGGGAAAATCAAGTAGGAGAAATATTTATTATCTAATTTATTCAACCCTTTACCAGTTGACAAATTTTTAGCCCTGTGCAAATTAAAAAGCATTTGCAAACAACAATTTCAATGTGGCTCAACTGGTGCAATAATTGATACCACAATTTAAATCTTTTCTTTAACCCTTTCCCAAACGACAAATTTTGGACTCTTCCAAACAGAAAGAGTTTGCAGATGACAATTTTAGATTTTTAGATAATGGCAGAAAATTCTCAAAAAGGGTAGAAAACACTGTAGGAAAAGGAGAAATTGCTCGTTACGAGCAATTTCTCCTTTTCCCACAGTGTTTTCAAAAGACATTTTCTGTAGACATGTAAAAACCAGGGCTTGTTTAGGAAAGGGTCAAATCTCTAACAAACCAAAAAAGTTCACACTTGTTCAAATTCAAAGTTGTTGTAGATGACGAAACGAATTTGGTACAAATACTGGGATTTTCCTTTGAAGGAGGAAAAGTAGGAAATAATATGGTCAACATTTTCATGGAAAACAGACTGGTTGACTGATAATACATCTAGCTCCAGATTAGAGAGAGTGTTGGCATTCTAAATCTGTTATTCATCTTCCAAACCCTATATTGTAGGTACTCAATAGAATCATATCATCGAGATGACTGTAATGAGCACCCAAAGCTTCAGATACATGTAAGAGGGAGTGATGGTAATCTAAATCCCTTAATTATCTTCCAAACCCTTTGTTGTGGGTACTCATTAGAATCGTCTCGATGACACGATTCTAATGAGAACCCATAACATAGGGTTCAGTGGGGAAAAAAATGCATATTTTCAATCATGAAATCATCAAAATAACTCCCTCTAGCTGGAGCTCTGTTTGATTATGATTGTAAAGCTGTTTTCAACATTATTTGAGTTATATTGCAGCACTTATCCATGCTTTCAAAAAGTTTCTTTTAAGCCTGTTTCACATCAGCCTTACAACAGGTGTACGGGAACAATTTTGACAAATCGCAGGACTTCAAGCAGACTCAGCTGTACAAATTCGCATGGCCATAGATGTCGCATGCTGGTTTTTCATTTACTTTGCGTTTTTTGATGATGGCACGGCAACTATACGGTTGCAACACAAAAGCCGTAGGGCTACCTTGAGACCATCGAACATTGATCGTATGGTTTTATACTTGTGTTTGTCCTGTGAAGGCTGCGCGATGATCACATGAGCATCTTGCGATTGAACCCAAGACAACTGAGCTTCCACCAACCCATGATCCAGATTAAGAAGGCACATGCTTGTACAGGAGTAACAAATATGCCTGTAGCATAAAATAGCGTTGTCTCGTGCTTCATCCAAGAGTATTCTGTTCATGGCTGCAATACACAATCTGTGTGTCTAGACAGCCAAAGTTAATTCTCTGAGGGCCTGCTGCAGAATGAGGCTGCTGCCGCATACCGCTGTGTATATATATATATCTAATCTGGACAAGAGGGATCAAGAGGAGGTAATTCCTCCTCCTTATGGCGATGGCATGAACACCGTACAGCTGTTTTGCACATTCATGCTTGCCGTGCGGTGGTCATAGGAAACTTTGCAAATTCTTACGGCAGTCTTGCAGATGCCTTGAAAATTTGTGCATCAGCCTTACGATAATCGCATGACAGCCATGCGAACATGTCGCTTCGTTTTCTTTGTGCATTCAACCTGCAAACGCTGTATGGTTTGTGAGTCTACTGTGCGAACAACGTTGGTAAGCCGTTAGAAAGAAATGAATCCTGTTACAATAATCACTATCAAACAACCCTCTTAACCCTTTACTCCATAGATACTCATTTCTAGACATTGCTAGTAGGAGTTTTTGGAAAACATTGTGGCAAAAGGTGAAATTGCTCATGATGAGCAATTTCACCTTTTGTCCGAATGTTTTCTATGCAATGAAAAAGTGTCATATACCCATAGAAAACGGCTTCATGCATGCTGTTATTTAGGGTCAATTAGAGATACCATAGAAATGCCCTATTGGCAAGGATGGGGCTGTTTCTTATGTGTATATGACACCTTTTGATAGCATAGAAAACATTGTGACAAAAGGTGAAATTGCTCGTGACGAGCAATTTCACCTTTTGCCACAATGTTTACCAAATGCTCCTACAACAATGCGTAGAATTGAGTATCTATGGAGTAACAGGTTAAAGAAATAAAGTGAGCCAGGTATCGAAACAGGAACTCCCGGTTATTAAGTCCTCTACGCTACAAAGCTACCAGGGCTTGGCTTCTTGGAAAGCGCCCATGCTCAGCTAAAAATGTGTACAAAGGGAATAATTTGTAATCAAAAGTTACAATCATCGCCATAAGGAAGTTATTAATTACCAATTATTCTCTTGAACAATTAACAGGAAGAGCTAGAGACTGTTTCCTACTTGATGTACACTAGATAATCAACAACGACCCGTTACAACAATGACTTAACCCAATTACCAAACAAAAAAATTTTAGGTTTGTCAAAATTGAAAGAAATTGCAGACGACAAAATAAAAGTGACTGAAAATTTGAAAAATTTTTTTTGAATGGTAAAAAACACTGTGGGAAAAGGAGAAAATGCTGGTTACCAGCATTTTCTCCTTTTCCCACAATGCTTTCTAAAGGCTTTTTTCTCAGGGGCGTCAAAAGTAGGGATTGTGTGGTAATGGGTTAACCTTTTTCCCACACCATACTGAGTTTTATCGACCCTAAGAAACAAGACTTTTGAAAACGTAGGAAAAGGAGAAAATGTTGGTAACCAGCATTTACTCCTTTTCCAACAATATTTCTTTCCAATCGAAAACAGGAATCATCATTTGATCACCATTTAGTACAAAATAATTACAGCTCAAATAATGATCTCTTGTCTTTGTTAGGCTGGAAAACATTGTGAGAAAAGGAGAAAATATAGGTAACCAGCAGTTTCTGCTTTTCTCACAATGTTTCCTGTCCCATAGAGGACAAATTTTGTAATTTTAGCCATCTTTACATTGTACTTTAACCCTTTCCCAAACAATCCCTGGTTTTTACGGGTTTGGAATAGTTGCCTTTTGAAAACATTGTGGGAAAAGGAGAAAATGCTGGTAACCAGCATTTTCTCCTTTACCCACAATGTTTTCTACCCTATCATAGACAGAAATAATCTTTTCAGCAAGAGCTGAGCTGTCGTCTCCAAATGCCTTCAATTTGGTCTAGTCCATAAGTTTGTCGTTTGGGAAAGGGTTAACCCTTCACCACACAATGACGACTTTTGACAACCCTGAGGTAGAAGCCTTTTGAAATTATTGTGGAAAAAAGAGAAAATGGTGGTATTAACCAGCATTTTCTCCTTTTCCAACAATGTTTTCTACCCTTCCCATAGCAAATTCTAACTTTTCAATCACATTTATTTTGTCATCTGCAAATATTTTCAATTTTGACCGGTCTATAAATTTGCCATTTGGTAAAGAGTCAAAAGCTTTCAATTTTGACAAACTTGTGTATCATTTTGGTGTTTAGTACATGTATCAAGCGCGGATCCAAATATCTTTCTCAGGGGGGGTCCCACCGAAAACGCACTTGTCTTATTATATGATACTTTGATTTCCGGATTTCAGTGGATGTGAGCCGTTTACAAGAAAAGTCTACGTTTCCAGTTCTATCCATGAGGAGGTCTCCACATGTAGAACCTTTGTTTTTAAATTTATGACTGTATTTTATATAAATGATGTGCAATATCAAACCGGTACCATTTCACGAATCTGATAATCACATTTTTGCCGAAATTCCAGGGGGGGTCCGGACCCCCCCTCTGGATCCGCCTATGTGTATCACTTGTCTCTTCACCAGTTGAAAAATTTGGTAACAAGATGTTAATGTGACTGAAATGATACAATTTGTCTCTGGTAGGGTAGAAAACATTGTGGTCAAGGAAGAAAAGACTGGTAACCAGCACTTCCTCCTTTCATCCAACAATCATTCTTTCACTGGCCTCTTTCTGAGGGTATATTAAACTTGGGGACTGTGTGGCAAAGCCTTTAACCCATTACCAAACGACAATGTTTTAGACTGGTCCAAATTGAAAGCAATTGCAAATGACAAAGTAAAAGTGACTGAAAATTTGAAATCTGTTCTGGGAAGGGTAGAAAACACTGTGGGAAAAGGAGAAAAAGCTGGTAACCAGCATTTTCTCCTTTTCCCACAGTGTTTTCAAAATGCTTCTTCCTCAGGGGCGTCAAAAGTAGGTATTGTGTGGTAATGGGTTAAAGTGCCCTATTTGTGTCTAATGGGTTTTCAAATATTAACTCTTTAACACACAATCCCAACTTTTAACAATCCTGAGAAAAAAGCCTACAGAAAACATCATGGGAAAAGGAGAAAATGCTGGTAACCAGCATTTTCTCCTTTTCCAACAATCTTTTCTACCCTATGAAAGTCCGAAATCATCATATTAGCAAGATTTTAACGTGTTGTCTGCAGATGCTTTAAATTTGGCCCAGACCAAATATTTCACTGTTTGGTAGAGGGTTAAATTTTGACATGTGGTAAAAGATAGTGTAAATGGACAGTCATCTTCTCCTTTTCTCATAATGTTTTCAAAAACCCTCTTTCTCTGCGTCACCAAAATCCAGGATTGTGTGATACATGTAAAGGGTTAAAAGCTCTAGTGTGTGATATTAAGGAACTTACTTGAAGAAATGGATCACACAGAAATTTTAACTTCATTTCATCTGCCGTTAATGTGTTCAATCACACGATTATTTTGTAAAGACTAAAGGGTAAAACTGTGTACAAAAAGTCAATATTGTGGATTAGATTTTAATTTTTCTTTAACTCATTATCAAACAACAAAATTTTAGGTTTGTCCAATTTGAAAGCATTTGCAGACGACAAAATAAAAGTGACTGAAAATTTGAAATTTGTTTTGAGAAGGATAGAAAACATTGTGAGAAAAGGAGAAAATGCTGGTTACCAGCATTTTCTCTTTTTCCCACAATGTTTTCTGAAGGTGTCTTTCTCAGGGTCATCAAAAGTAGGGATTATGTGGTAATGGGTTAATGCTGTTTTCAAGACAATATTAGTCATATCTGTGTGGCCTGAACGCCATTCTGTGTTTTTCTACAGCTTCTTTCCCCACTCCTTTGTACAATATTCTTCCCTCCAGCCACTGGCTACTTTCCAACGCAATGGTAGTTTAACTCTTTACCAAACGACAAAATTTTGGAATGGTCCAAATTGAAAGCATTTGCAGACGACAAAATACATGTAAATGTGAATCAAAAATTGAAATGAATGTTCGAAAGACTTGGCTCTTTTTAAAGATCAAACAGAGGAGATTTTAACAATGTTTGTCGCAAAATGTTAATATTTTTTCTCTTTAAAATGATTCATTGTAGTTGTTTCTGGGATATTCAAACATTTTTTCGTAGAATTCACAAAAAAATCGGATCCAATTGATAGAGCAAAATCATTTATGAAATTATGACACAACCATCCCTCCATACTTTAGAGCTCTGAAACACCCCTTTGGACTCTTTTAATTTCTTAAATATTTTGGATGGATAAAGTAGACATGTGTAGCATTCTATCATATAAATTTCATGTGTGTTCTCGAGGGGTCTTTTTTCTTCATAAGTTTACCCACATCCTTTGTTTTGGAAAAGGGAGAAAACATTGTTGGAAAAGGAGAAAATTCTGATTACCAGCACTTTCTCCTTTTCCCACAATATTTTCAAAAAGCTCCTTTCTCAGGGTCATGAAAAGTCGGGATTGTGTGGTAAAGGATTAACGCCCTGTAAGCTTACAGCTAATTTATATTTCAGACCAGTAAAAAGTGAAGATGTTGTGGACAACATATTAACTCGTTACCAAATGACAATATTCTAGACCAGTCCAAATTGAAAGCATTTGCAGACGACAAAATAAAGAATGGCTCAAAAAAAATTTTTTTGAGAAGGGTAGAAAATATTGTGGGAAACGGAGAAAATGCTGTCAACAGTATTTTCTCCTTTTTCCACAAGGTTTTCAAAAGGCTACTTTCTCAGGGTCGTCAAAAGTAGGGATTGTGTGGTAATGGGTTAACTCTTTACCAAGGAACAAAGTTCTGGACTAGACTAAATTCAAAGCAGCTGCACTAGCAGATGATTTATTCAATATAGCTAAAATGATGATTGCTTCCTCCAATAGGACAGAAAACATTTTGAGAAAAGGACAAAATGCTTGTAACCAGCATTTTTGTTTTCTTTTCCCTCCATGTTTTCAAAAGGCTTCTTCCACAGGGCCGTTAAAATTTGGGACTATGTGGTAAAGTGCTACATCCAGAGCTATCAAGTGATTGTTAGTCACTGGGAAATAAATATTGGTAGAAGAAAGAAAACGCAATTTTCCAGCATTTCCTTTTCTTCCTTATAGTTAAGTTTTCAACAGTCTTTCTCTCAGGTTCCTTTAACCCATTACCAAACGACAAAATTCTAGGTTTCTCCAAATCCAGAACATTTGCAGCGACAAAATAAAAGTGACTGGTTTTGAAATTGGTTTTGTGAAGGGTGGAAAACATTGTGGGAAAAGGAGAAAATGCTGGTTACAAGCATTTTCTCCTTTTCCCACAATGTTTTCTAAAGGATTCTTTCTCAGGGTTGTCAAAAGTAGGGATTGTGTAGTAAAGGGTTAAACAGAAGTTCACTTCACGAAAGGTTAACCCTTTACCATTGTCCAAATAATTCTAAGTTTTAAAGATCCTGATATAGTGAGGTTTTCAGAATGTTGTGGGAATAGAATGTATTGCTTGTTACCAACTTTTTCTCTTCTTTCCTCATAAAATTTTCTACCCTTTCCCCTACAAGTCAATCATTTGAGCTTTACTGTACGTGTTGCTTGCAAATACTTTCATCTGTGAAATTTACTATCTAAAACTGTAGCTTCAAACAGAGTTACATGTACATATTTATCCTCACAGACAAAAAACCTGTTATAATTACAAAGTGTGTTTAGTAGCTCAGCTGTGTAAACTTAGATAAATTAAGAATGTGCATCTTTTAACTCTTTACCACACAATCCCGACTTTTAACGACCCTGAGAAAGAAAGCCTTTGAAAACATTGTGGGAAAAGGAGAAAATGCTGGTAGCCAGCATTTTCTCCTTTCCCACAATGTTTTCTACCCTTCCCAAATCAATTTTCAATTTTGGATTCACATTTATTTTGTAATCTGCAAATGCTTTCAATTTGGACTAATCCAAAATTTTGCCATTTGTTAAAGGGTTAACTCTTTAACTCATTACCAGACGACAATATCCTAGACTTGTCCAAATTGAAAGCATTTGCAGACGACAAAATAAAAGTGACTGAAAATTTGAAATTGGTTTTGTGAAGAGTAGAAAACATTGTGGGAAAAGGAGAAAATGCTAGTTACCAGCATCTTCTCCTTTTCCCACAATGTTTTCCAAAGGCTTCTTTCTAAGGAGCGTCAAAAGTAGGGATTGTGTGGTAATGGGTTAACAAACGACAAAATTTTGGCCTAGTCCAAATTGAAAGTATTTGCACACGACAACATGAATGTGAATCAAAAATTGAAATCTGATTTGGAAAGGGTAGAATACATTTTAGGAAAAGGAGAAAATGCTGGTTACCTGCATCTTCTCCTTTTCCAACAATATTTTCGAAGATCTTCTTTCTCAGGATCATCAAAAGTTGGGATTGTGTGGTGAAGATTTAAGGACAGAAAAAGAAAAGGGATTTATCCTACCAACATCAACAGCAACTGTTTTGAGGGCTTCAAACACATGAAGTGCATTTCTATCCATTGTAATCTATCATACAGTCATCTTGAACAATATATGGCATTATGAACCAGGAATGATTTATGATTACAACATCATAAAATAAGGGTGAGAAATGCTTGAGAACTACCTACGAGTATCCCAGTGTAAGCAATAATCACGCACCTAACGTTTCGCAGCTTATTTTTTAAAAGCAAGAAGGTCGAACAAGATAAAATTCATATTCTTATCTTCATTTACTTTAATCCATTCTTTTTTACCAATGAGAATTTAAGAAGTCGTTTGTCATTCACTGTAGTTGTCAATCTGAAAGTCCGATACAAATATGGTGGTTTGCCCTCTACGTCATCAATAGTCACGCACTTTCAAAATTGAGTTCTGTATGGAGGACCAAGCAGGTCATAATTCTAACTTACTTATCAATTCAAAGCAGAGTTTATAAGTGGTGAAATCTATAAGTTTTAAGTTTAAAACTGTTGAAAAATTGAACAAAAAGATATCTCAAAAATAGCTAACAGTTTTTGAGTCAAAGAAATGAACATATTTACAAATTTGTTTTTTGAAATACTTTATAGAGTTTACTCTTCAACAGATGCACATGGAACACCATATCAAGGGCAATTAAAGAGATCTTTTGCTCTAAGTCGCTAAGATACTGTAACAGAATTTTAAATGTGTCTAGGGCATACAGTTCTCATTTTTTCTGTTTTATATTACAAGTATGGTCTGTTTGGACCTCCACACTTCCTAGATAATTTATTCATAATCAAGGGATAGTCACGTGACCTTGTAGCCCAGATGTAAACAAAGACACATGAAAACTCTCAGTCGAGTTGGATGAAAGAAATCGAAAAAAATACGTCACTTTCACCTACAATTTTTTGGGGTTAAGAAATATGTACCAACATGACACTGATTATACAATTTGATCAAGAATTTACTGGAAGATTCCTTGCTTTCCACATAATGACATGAAGCAAAAGAGCATTGGATGGAGACGCTAAAATTATCATATGACATCATTGATATTTGTGTAGATGACATATTTGGTCGGCGATCAATGGTGCGTGATTATTGTGTAGCATGAAAAAGCATACTCGGAGGATACAGTTGTAAACCTTATCTAAAG
Organism: Tridacna crocea; assembly: GCA_943736015.1. Lineage (NCBI taxonomy): Eukaryota > Metazoa > Mollusca > Bivalvia > Cardiida > Cardiidae > Tridacna > Tridacna crocea. Next base: position 76,820,195 of record OX031056.1, on the reverse strand, counting down.
TTGAAATACTCATTGAATTTGAACGTCTCCCCTGAATTTTCCTTTAACCTTCCCAACATTTTTCAGAAAGATGGCAAATGAAATCATTAGGGCAACTGCTCGAAGTTGTATTGAAAGGATCTTTATTATAATTTTTAACTTTAAAGAAATTGATTTCTACATTTTCTCTTTGTCAGTTTCTATCTTGATTTTGCACTCGTTTTTAATCATTTATCATGTCACAAATAATTCCTTACCGGTCGTTGTAAAAGGAGTAACTAATTTAGAGTCCACACACTTATTACAGCTGATTGTATCGTGTAAATTGTGTTCTGAACACTTGAATATCACATCCTTGATTGGTGCAAGTGATTTCTCAACAAGTGAATGCTGCAACATCCGGTGACGTCCATGTTTTGATCATGTGATCGTCTCGTGGCGGTGTCATACTACTGTTAGATACTTTGAACAAAACTATAATTACCATGTGCTTGTGAAATCAAGGATGAGCGAGCTGTCGCCGTTTTGTAAAGAAAATAATGTTTAACATGGCTTAAGAGTAGTAAAGTAGTGCAATAGCCTTATCAATCTATTAAGGTATGACCAGTGTTTACAATGCACTTCCGGTGAACATAAGGATAAATAAGGATTTATGCAGAAATAGAAAAATTTGCACTTTTCTAACGAATCAGAAATTCCATTTATGTCTATCTTAAAATTATTTTCTTTTATACTTTTGTCTGATTCTGAAAAGGGAGGTAATTATTATCTCTTTTTGAATTGAGAATATAGTACTTTTAGATTTATAAATGATAATTCAAAGAAGGAAAAAATGAAGGGGAAAATGAAAAGGTGAAAGTAGTTCAGTAATACTCAATTTTGATTATAGCTAATTTTGCAGGTCGATATTTTTGTGGAAATAGCTGTTTCCATTAATGTCTTACCTTAAAACACTTTAACCATAATAAGCTCTAGATAGATAATCATATCCTACGTCTACAAATAGATCTAGATCTAAATCCATGTAGTGTAACTTGTGGTAGATCTAGATCTGCAGACACCTGTGTGTGTCATCTTCGCAAGCCAAGGATACTAGGGTAGTACCCTTGGCCGCTCGCCTCTTTAAAAATCGAAGCTCCCGCTGCGCCTTTTCATTGGATGCGATCAAAACCGATCGCGTCCAATCAAACCATCCGTAACAAGAAATCTTTCGCAGAACAGAAAACAATAATGGCGGCGCTCATCAAAAACGAAAGTTGTCGTGTTTGTGACGAAATCTGCCAAAAAAGAGTAGACGATCGATATTTAGTGAGTTTTTTTTTTTTTGTTTACGATCAATTATGTGAAGTATTAGGACGGGTTCCATAGCCAAATGATTGCGTCTGTTCGTCTTGTTTTGGTGTGATGAATCCGAAAGCGCAGCCATATTTGATGCATAACCAACCAATTTTATTACGAGCATTTTGATTTGTCAGAAATAACATCAGCAAAGGTTACGCAACTCGTGATATTCGACAGGTGGCGCAGCGGGTGTTTCGATTTTTAAAGAGGCGAGCGGCCAAGGTACATAACGAACAAAGTGGAGTTAGTATCCTTGGTTTGCGAAGATGGTGTGTGTATGTGGCTGGTATTTTTAGCATTTTACTCTTGCAGAATATGGTAGATCTAGGTAATTATATGACCATGCTGTTTGAAAAAGGGGGCTAAATTTATTTGCAAATAGTATCCACCAACTTCTGGTTGATCTGGTTCGATATTTTTGCTATTGGTCAATTTTCTGTTTACCCCATAAGGCATTTCTATGGTATCTCTAAATGACCCTTAATAACAGCAAGGATGAAACCGTTTCTTTTGTGTATATGACACCTTTTGATATCATGGAAAACATTGTGACAAAAGGTGAAATTGCTCGTCACGAGCAATTTCACCTTTTGTCACAATGTTTTCCAAGGCTCCTACAAGCAATGAATAGAAATGAGTATCTACGCCTGGCATCACCTAGGTACATTAAACTCCCTTTTACCAACAAGTCGTGGTTCAATTATGTATCGTTGTTGCTTCGCCTGGAACCCACATGCTGGATATATACCGGCAATAAACATTATTCTGTTCTATTACATGCTCGTATATACCATTTCATTTCGTCCTATTCTATTCCATTCTATTATATCCCTTTTTATTCACTTCTATTCTGTTCTATTTTATTTTATAATCAAAGTACAAGAGGTACCATCTTGGCGAGCCAAGGTTACGATCACTACGTAACGTAGTGAATCGTCAGCCTTGGCTTGCGAAGATGAAGAGGTACTAAATAAGTCATAAACTGTATTGCAAGTCAAAATCTAGACTCGGTCCACATGAGTTTGTAACTATCGCCCTCGTAGATTTTGTGCTTCATAACTTTCAACCGTGGTTTATTGAATATATCTTAAATAAACGTTAACTGAAATTAAGAAAAAAAATTTATAAGCCTAAACTTCCGTTCTTTCGACCAATTTCTTTCCGAGAACTGATGATAGTCTGTGCGACAGGATTCATTCCTCTCTCAGCGCTGGTTGTTATTTCGATGATAGTCATGTGGGAAAGCAGCCAGTGGCTTTAACAGGATATTAAGCGGAGTACTGGTAAAAGAAACTCTAGCATAAAAACATGGATTAGTGAACTGGTCGCTGCGATATAACCGGTATTATGTTGAAAACGGCGTTAAATACCCTATAAACAATCAATAAATCAATTGTCCGCAAACACATTCAGTAAAGATAAAACTACCTTTTTGCATGGTATTTTATTAATGAAAATCTAGTCGCGATTTGATACAAAAATATATTTTTAGATAAAGAAAAATGGAAAGCATTAATTTTCCTCTTGTAGGCCTGCAACGGTCTGCAGAACAAACATGTCCGCAATTTTGACCAATGACAAATTTCAATTTATTCATTCGAATATATAAGTGGAAAAATGTCAAAAGCCATCGCATTCAGGTACGTCGGGTGAAAAAAAAAACGTAAATAATTGAGTTTAACCAATAATGTTTGAAATATCTTACTGATGTTGTCCATGAAACTCCGCCCACTTTTTCTCTTTCTCTCTATTTTGACTCAAGCAGTGACACAAAGGTATCACATGTAGAACGTGCCGTATATAGATTGGAGAACAAATATGTTGAAGCATCTGTGCGTATTTATCTTTGCAAATTTCATCATTGCCAATGAGACGCATGAGATACGATCTAGTTATCTTCAGCATAAATTGGAACTAAATGAATTTCTATGCAAAGATTACATTTTCAAGCGGAAGTCGGAGAGCCCAATTCAATGCGGACTGTTTTGTCAAAGCAACAAGTTGTGCAGAAACGTCTTTTTTGATATAAATAGCTACATGTGCACCGGTTGTGAGCAGAAGAGCGTTGGAAAACAGTATGAGCCTGCGACAGAGCAGACATTGTCGTATGGTTTGTACATTTACCTGCATATAATAACTTTTAATATCAGAGGACAAAATCTGAACCTTGCACACGAAGATAACAATTTAAATGTCGCTAAATTGTCAGAGCTTGTCCGGGTCTGGAAAGGTAGAAAACATTGTAGGAAAAAGGAGAAATGCTGGTGTCCATTATTTTCTCCTTTTCCCACATTGTTTTCAAAAGTCTCTTTTCTCATAGTACTTAAACTACAGGATTGTTTGATCAAGGATTATTTTTTTACGAGACGCCAAAAGTCTAGTTTAGTTCAGAGTAAAAGCATCTGCAATCTCCAGACATTTGGAATTACTGCCTGAAATAATTAGACTTTGGTAGGATAGAAAACATTTCGAGAAAAGAAGAGAAGAAATTTCCGTTTACCAGCTTGTTTTGTTTAAGTTTTCGAACTAAAGGTTGTATCAGATAGTAGACCCGTAATGCTTCTAGTGCAGCATGGCATAAACTTTCTTGACAGATGATAAATACGGATTTATTTAGATATGGAGTGCAACACGCGAAAAGGGTCATTCGGACATTTGCGTAAAGTGTCGTCTCTGATCAGGGTGTGCAGTCTGCACAGGCTAATCCGAAACGACACTTTCCGATTTTATGTGATTTTCTGTTTTAAACAAGTCTACTGTAGCACAAAATCTAATGTAGTCGTAAAGTGCCGTCACGGATTAGCCTGCGCGGACTGCGCAGGCTAATCCGGGACGACACTTTACGCAAATGTCCGAATGCCCCTTTTCGCGTGTTGCACTCCATATAATACTTTTGTACATTTCCATGGGACCAAAAATTCCTTTAATATCTATCTTGAAATTATTTGTTGATACTTCAGTTAATTTTCCCCAAAAGGGAGGTAATTATGATGTCCTTTATAATGAGAATATACATGTAGTGGGTTTAGATTTATAAATGATAATTCTAAGAAAGATAAAAAGGAAAAAGTGGCTCGGTTAAAAGAGTACAATAATATTCATTTTTTTTTTATAATAAAATAACACTATAGTGGAAATAACTGTTTTCTATTATGGGCCCACAACCTAAACGGGAAAGTTTAAGAGGTATCAAAGAAAACTACGTGTGTGTGTGTGTGTGTGTGTTTTTTTTTCTCTTTTCTGCACTAGTCCAACAGCATGTGCAGACATCAATTTTATTGCAGTTCATAATATGAGAGTCGTCTTTGAAATGGTAGAAAACATTTCAATGATGTGTTTCTTTAGAACATCACGCATTTGTGAATTGTGTGTTTTCTTTTTGTACTAGTTTTGTTAAACTCTTATTATTATTATTATTATTATTATTATTATTTCAATATGACGTTTACATACATGTGTTAACTATAACATTTTCAATCACATAAAAGGAATTGGAAGGAAAGAAATAAGCTAAAAATTGGGGGCTTTACGCTTTTAAATGATATCAAATACTTTGCAGAGGTCCACAGATTTCACCCCGTCACATCAACTGCACTGGTGGCCAAGAGTTCGACATCGGACCCGGCGACTCTCTCGCCCTCGGGAAAAACACAATTTAGTACAAATGCTGTGTCGTTGACGACCCCAGATTCCGTCAAGACAATTGATTTCTTCACCAGTACCAGTACTGGTTTATCTACAACTTCTGACATCTTTACTACAACTGGCGTCACCATTACCACGGATTCCTTCAAGAGTTATGATTTGCTCACGAGTACTGGCACTGCTTTATCTACGACTTCTGACTTATCTACGACTAACGGTTTCACTGCGACCACTGATGCTGCAACGATTACAGACTATTTACCGATTTCAACCAAGTTCACTGATCAACAAATGAAGATGATCACGTCAGCTGAGAACGTAGATGAGAACCAGGGGGTTAGCCGGGGAACATATAAATATATGCTCTTACAAAACGTTGATTTCCACAACGCTGCGGTATTATTATATTTCTTTTATTTCTTTGTTATATACTTTCATCGGCGGATCCAAAGTGGGGGACCGGGAGTCCGGACCCCCCCCCCCACCTGGAATTTTGGCAAAAATGTGGTTATCGGATTCGTGAAATGGTACTAATTTGATATTGCACAGCATTTATGTAAAATACAGTCATAAATAAAAAAAAAAGGGTTCTAAATGTGGAGACCTCCTCATGGTTAGAACCGGAAACGTGACTTTTCTTGTAAAAATGGCTTACATCTACTGATATCCGGAAATCAAAGTATCATATAATAGACGAGTTCGTTTTCGGTGGGAACCCCCCCCCCCCCCCCCCCTTGAGAAAGATATCTGGATCTGCGCATGACTTTTTATCATTCCATTAATAGTCAACTCAAGATGTACCATGTACCACCTTAAAATGTACTTACAAAATAAAGGTGATTCAGGAATAAGTCTGAATGGAATTGTAATGATCTTACTTTTATTGCCGACAATATGGTTATTTTCGGAAACTCTCCTGTGGATATGCAGAACAGCTTAAATAAGTTCTACGATCATTGCCATAAAATGAAATTAACCCATTACCACACAGTCCCTACTTTTGACGACCCTGAGAAAGAAGCCTTTAGAAAACATTGTGGGAAAAGGAGAAAATGCTGGTAACCAGCATTTCCTTCTTTCCCCACAATGTTTTCTACCCATCACAAAACAACTTTCAATTTTTCAGTCACTTTTATTTCGTCATCTGCAATTGCTTTGGATTTGGACAAGCCTAAAATATTGTCGTTAGGTAATGAGTTAAGAGGTTAACACAGATAAGACAAAAGTTATGATATTTAGAAAAAAAATATAAATCATTTCCACATGAACAATTTTATTATAATGGTATTCGGCTTGAAAATATTGATCATTTCAATTACACGTATTTAGGAACTGTTTTTAGGAAGTAAAGGGGTGAAAGAAATTCATGATAAGACACTGTTGTTTTACAGGTCCAGTGCAGCAACTTTAAAGTGACGCAAGACGGTCATCTAGCCTGGATTGAATCCGATGCTGAAAATGACTTGCTCTCTCACATGCTCCTGAGCACGACAAAGAACTATTCCTCTACAGGTAATGCACTGTTAATTGGTTCATGCTTTTAAACTTAATCTTTTGGGCACCACATAGCTTTGGACCTGCATATAAAATGATCTGGCGTGATTTTATAAATACTTTTAATATTAGGTCAATAGGTCAACAAGGTTAGTAAAAATAACAAATTTTGGGAGATGTTGTATTGGCCCCCACTTTTGGGTAGGAAAACCACGCCCACTCAGGGTTTCAGTTGTGATAAACATTGAATTATGAGTACTCTTGAAGAGAAAGAAAGTAACTCTAGTTCCGAATGCTCGCTTGTGTGTAATCAGGGATTCTATATACACAGGGATAAGAAACGCTTATCAACTTCCGGTTTTTCTCTGACTCGCCCCGAGGGAACAAGATCTGAAAACGGACGCCATCTTGAATTTTAACATAAAAAAGACAGACTTTCGAATCAACGTTTTGCCAAGTGTTCAAATAGTTTCTTCTTATGAGGTAAGTTGTAACATCTATTTTTCTTTTAACCACCACTTACATTGATCAATTTAGAAATTGTGTGTTTTATTTGTTCGTATTTTCGTTCAACACTAACTCACCTGATTACGCTTACTGCCAAGCGTGAAACGGTTGATGAAGGAGATGGTGGTATTTTTTAGCCAAAAATCAGATAAAATACTTTCCAAGTAGAAACTTTTCAGTTGAAACTGCATAGAAAAATGAATCAACATTGGCTTCATGTCAACAATTCCTTGATTCTCGATCCCTACCTAGAGTAAAAGCCAGTTCAACTTTCTGTTATTTACACATTTATTTCAAGATGGCGGAAGGACGCGGCGAATATGACGAGACCTATATAGGTTAGTTATAACCATTTTAAACGAATTATCGAACCGGTCGTGTTGTTGTATTTGCATATTTGTAAAGAAAAACTATTTCTTTATGACCTGGGGCCAAAATTTCGTTGGTCTTCAGTTCTTTGATCGAATACAGCACAGGTAAAAAAGTCCCTTTTTCAGAAAAAATTCGTATCAAGATGGCCGTAGGATAGGGACACTGGGGTGATAGTTGTCATCATCCTGACCAAATTTTAGAAATTGAGGAAGCCTTCTTGTCTAGTTATTACCACAGTTGAAAAGGAAAAGTATTTCTCTGTGGCTGGATGTAAAAAAATACCATGATTTCCAATTATCAGATCTGTAACAGGGCGGTTGAAAAAGGGGTTATTTTAGTCAAATATTGCGCAATTCGTATCAAGATGGCGGAGGATAGCGAGACCGGAGTGATAGTTGTTCTCATCCTGTCCAAATTTGAGAAATTTAAGAAGTTCTTCTTGTGTAGTTGTTACCACAGTTGAAAAGTATTTCTCTATGGCTTAGTGTAAAGAATATCATGATTTCCAATTCTCGGATCGATTACAGGGCAGTTGAAAAAGGGGTTATTACAGTCAAATATTGCGCAAGTTGTAGTCGATGTTGTAAGATGTAAAATGTTTGTCAACAGATTTTTTAAGGATCCTTTTTTTTTTTACTGGTATTTGATTCTTGATAAAAGTTAAGTCTAGTTCAAAACTTTGTTATTTTTAAACTGTGTTAAAATACTTCCACACATTTTATTAGTTATCATATTTATTTAGGCATTTTTTTTTTATTTGTAAATCTCTTATGGCACATAAAGTTGCCTACACTGGGAACAACCCCATTATTTGCCATTGTAACTAATCTCTTTACCAGATAGCTTTAGTAAAAGCTATGCGGACAACAAAATAACAGCAGCTTATGTAAATGCTTTCTAAACTACAATATACTAAGACCACTTTAAAAAGAGCAGAAAACTTCTTAGAAAAAAGTAAAAGTGCCTGTTACCAGCACATTGATTACTGCAGGAGTGAACTGCTAGTTACCAGCTGGTGACTTGCTGGTTTCTTTTATTAACTAGTAGAAATAAACAGAAATTTGACTTTCTCATACATGGTAATTAAATAATAGCTAAATAGGTAGAATGCAAAACAAAAAATGAAATTTGAAGATACATATGCTAACATTTTTTTTACCATCTTGCAGGTATGGTGGGTAAGCATAGTGTGCGGAGTCGTAGGAGAAGGATTGGACGTCGTAGGAAGCGACATGCAGAAGTTTATGTCAACTTCGATGAACTTGTCAAAAAGCAAACATTTCAAGGTAACAATCAGTTTGGATTAATGAAGCCCATATATGACTGAAACAGGGTTCAAATCTGGATCAAGCACTTGCCTCAACTTTCTTTCATCAATACTCATTAATTTGACAGATTAATGAAAACTGTGGAAAAGATATTTACATGTACAGTAACATTTAACTGTAAATATGTACATGTAGCAACAGTATTTATTCCTCTTCAGTACTGGGTTATGCATGTTCTTCTTTACCCTTTAACTCATTACCACACAATCCCTACTTTTGACGACCCTGAGAAAGGACCCTTCTGGAAACATTGTGGGAAAAAGAGAAAATGCAGGTAACCAGCATTTCCTCCCCTTTCCACATTGTTTTCTTCCCTTCCCAAAAGCATTTTCAATTTTCCTGTCACTTTTATTTTGTCATCTGCAGATGCTTTCAGTATGGACCATTCTAAAATTTTGTCGTTTGGTAAAGAGTTAACAGACAATCCCTGGTTTTTAGGGCTTTGAAGAAGAAGCTTTCTGGAAACATTGTGGGAAAAGGCGAAATCAGCATTTTCTCCTATGTCCACAATGTTTTTCTTCCCTGCTGGAAACAAATTTCAATTTTTGAGTTACTTTTATTTTGTTGTTTGCAAGTGCATTCAATTTGGACAAACCTAAAATTTTGTTGTTTGGTAAAGAGTTAATGAATAATTTTGCATATTCTGCATAATCATTTGGAGAAACTGATTAGAAAAAATATTTCCATACATTTTTATTCTTTTGAAACAGTTCCTTTTAGTGCATTGATTCAGAGGGATTATGAAGTCATTTACTTTTGAACCTTGATTTAGATTCACCATGAATTCTTTACCACCCAAAGTAAATTTGCAGCAGTCAGCCTCCCTGTAAAACCTGCATCAAATGTTTCTTGTGGCAAAATTTGACTTTTTTGAATTGAAAGCATTTGCATATTACTTAAATTGTCTATTTTGTTTTTTTAAACCATTACCACACAATCCCTACTTTTGACGCCCCCAAAGAAAGACACCCTTTGAAAACACTGTGGAAATAGGAGAAAATGCCGGTTACCAATATTTTTTCCTTTTCCCACAGTGTTTTCTACCCTTCCCAGAACAAATTTCTATTTTTCAGTCAGCTGTGTCATCTGCAAATGCTTTCAATTTGGACCAGTCCAAAATTTTCTCATGTGGTAATGAGTTAAACATTGTGGTAAAAAGGAAAAAATGCTAGTTACACACAATTCCTCTTTTCCCACAATGTATTTGAAATGCAATATACTTTCAAATGGGTAGAAAACATTGTAGGAATAGGTAACCAGCATTTGCTTCTTATTCCGATTGTTTTCAAAGCTTTCTTTGTCAGGGGTGTTAAAACATGGGTGTGATATAACAGGTTAATATAACCTCTCAGGATCATATTGGAATCTGTGCTAGTGTCGCAAAGACGGCTGTTAATGTTGGTATGAAAAAAATGTATATATGCAGTTATATTGTAAACATACCAGACAAACATTTACAAACAAAACATTTACACATTCAGACCAGATCATATAAGAGAAACCTGCTAGTACATGTATGTGTTGAAAACAATTTGTCATAGAAGATTCCTTATTCTTTCAGATGTATATGAAAGTGATGGGTACCTGAGAACATGTTTCCAAGAGGAAGACGTCACAGATTCTGCAACATGCATATCGAATCATAATGAATCAAATCCAATTGAAGAATATGTTGTGTTGGATAAAACATACAAATGTGACCCAAACATAGACTTAGATGATTTCATTCAGGCAAAGATCAAAGAAATCTACACAAATCTCAAGAATGACTGCAGAGGTGGCCTCTTGGAATATCAAAATTATGGTCTTCTGATTAGGTCCGACTTTATCCAGTATGTGAAACTTTATCAAGACAATGTGCAGCCCTTGGTCCAAGTCTGTGTGACATTACTTCACGATTTCAGTTTACAAATAACAGTCCATGGAAAAGAATTACCAAGCAGTCACAGTATTTGGTCAAGGATAAAACAAAAAATTACAAAAGTATGTGACATTAAAAATGTATTAGAGGTGATGTCTATCTACAAAGTATGTCCTGGAAACCCTGATCAAGCCTTCCAAACACTGCACAATAGTTTTGACTCATCAACGACACGAGCAGCCTATTTAGACAAATCTGGCCAATTGACCATAAGGACAAGAAACTGTTGCCTTCTAATAGAGCATTTTCGCTGTAAACAATGTATTTGTTACAGACGCACACTGTGCAAAGCCATGTCAAGACTGAAAACAAAAATTGCTACACCGAAAAAGAACTGGGTTAAGAGTAAAAATGCCAATTCAAGGATGACACTTTCCCAAAAGTTAGAAATACTGAAGCAGCTTCGATCATATTCATTGAAATTGGAAAATGAAGTAGACAGGTTAAAAAAAAAAGTGAGGCAAAGCTTTGAAACAGACAGCATACAACTGGCAGAGGCGGATAATGTAGATTTTGGAAAAATTATGGATCAGTCAGAAAAAGAAATACTAACAAATTATCCGGATGAAAGTTCTTTGGAAAGATTGTTTTGGGAGCAACAAAAACGCTATAATGGTCTTGCAAACAAAAGGAACATGAAATGGCATCCAATGATTATTAAATGGTGCATTTTGTTAAAAAGTAAATCTTCATCAACCTATGATGCAGTAAGAAAAACTGGATTCATAAATCTACCAAGTGAACGGACACTTCAAGACTATACAAACATTCTTACCAGAGGCACTGGTTTTCATGAGGATATTATTTATCAGCTTCATCAAGAAACAAGCAGTTTTACAGAGACTCATCAAAAGATCGTAGGCATTCTTCAGGATGAAATCAAAATAAGAAGTGACCTTGTATATGATAAGACAACAGGTCAACTAATTGGTTTTGTAGACCTGGGAAAAACAGGGAACAGTCTTAAAAATATCAGTCAGCAACTAGGAAAGGACGATAAATCACTTGCCAGATATGTTTTGGTGATAATGGTAAGGGGGCTGTCTACAACACTTAAATACCCACTGGCTCATTTTGCTACCAATGGAGTCGCATCGGATCATCTTTTCCCAATTTTATGGGAGGCTGTGGAAATATTGGAGGTGGACCTGAACCTTGTTGTCCTTTTCATCACAAGTGATGGTGCCTCACCGAATAGGAGATTTATCCGGCTTCATGGTGGGACAGAGCGTGCTCTTGTTTATAAAACAGAAAATATATTCGCTGAGGATAGGAGACCATTATTTTTCATATCAGATCCCCCACATTTATTAAAAACAGCACGGAATAATTTTTCTAATTCATATTCCCATAACAAATCTAAGAAGTTGTGGAAAAGTGGACAGGACATAAGCTGGATGCATGTCATTGATTTATTCAAAGAACATTGTAATGGTGTATACCGACTCTGCCCAAAGCTTTCAAAACAACATGTGAACCTTACTTCCTATAGTTACATGAAAGTCAATTTAGCAGCTCAAGTTTTAAGTTCAACAGTTGCAAATGCGTTGGAGTTGGTTTACAAAGAAAAAACATTAGAAACTGTCAAATTCATTCGTCATATGAACAATTTTTTTGACATAATGAATACAAGAAACTTTAAAGAAGCACAGAAGAAAAGGAATGACAATATCAAACCCTTCACAGCTGTTGATGACCCTAGACTTGCATACCTTACTGAGGAATTCCTTCCATATTTCACTGACTGGCAGAGAGAGGTAGAAGAAAGACCAGGGAACTTCACTCGTGCACAGAGAAGTGAAATGTTACCTAGTTATCAAACTATAGAAGGTTTAAAAATCACAGTTCAATCAGTTGTTGAATGTGTAAAATACTGTTTAAATATGGGCATGCCTTTTGTGTTGACCGAAAAATTTAATCAAGATGCAATCGAACAGCACTTTGGATGTCACCGTGCAAGTTGTGGTTCAAATTCAAACCCCTCTCTTCACCAGTTTAACAGTTCAATGCAAAAGCTGAGAGTGATAGGTAGTCAAGCATTAGCCCCTTTAAGGGGTAACACCAAAAGACAGCTTAAATTGCATGTTGACTCAACTCCTTTGCCAAAAAAGCCAAGGTTGTAACAAAGCATTCTGATCTTCTGTACGCTAACCCCAAAAGCATCTTTCAAAATTTTAACTCTTTACCACAATACATGGATCCCTGGAAATCAATATTTGACCACTCAGGACATTGCATTTATTCTACCCGATGTCCAGCCTTGGTTTCTGCTATTTCAGCTCACAAATAAATGGCTGTTAACATTGAAGGATTATACTCTTTATTTATGTTGTGTTTTTAACGTTTGAATTTTAAAAAAAAGCTTTAAAAATGTGCTTTGCGAATGTGTACCACTGACGTGAGATCATACAGGTTATAGACAAGTTTAAGTTATGGTGATTACTGGAAATTTGAACTTATGTAAAGAGCTGATCAGTGCTGGATAACGGATTAATTTAATCTATAATTCCCCCTCCCCCTTCCTGAAAGAGGAAAATGGAAAACAAAGGTAAAAATAGACTTATATGAAGTATTAACAAAAAGAAAAGTTTACTTGAATATCTAACCTTGTTCAGTAACCTATGCACATCCAAAAAGTAGCCTTGTAACTTGTTACCAATGTTTCAATTTGACATTAATCTTAACTCATGGTGCATGAAAAGAATATGCTTAACCCTTTACTCCACAGATACTCATTTCAATACTATCTCAATGTGACTTTTGCTTTCGTCAACATTTTATCGGTAACAGATCTCCATCTCTCTAATCATTAAAAAGAAACTTGGAAAAAGGTGTTTTAAGTCCACCTCTGATCACTCTATCAAACCACTCTGAGTATTTTCCAACAAATGTATTTCCCTCTGGACTGACGTTTGACATACACTGTTCCATTGCTTCCAATAGAAGTTTCATTTTTCCACATTTTGAGCCTTTCGATGCTTTTTAGTGAAGAGCTTGTATGATGTAGCCACTTATATAAAATATTAGCCACTTATATAAAATATAACATTTTGGTCCGTTTGGGTTAGATCGATTGCTTGTTTTACATTATTCACTAGCACTTGTGAAATGCTGGAAATTAACTGTTGCATCACTTGGCGCAGAAAACATGCCACAAAAGTGTAGTTACTTTCAGTAATTTTCTCTAGTTCAGAGTTCAGGTTGTCATCAACAGTGAATGTGTGAAAAGCAGCAAACAGTGCCTCCTTCAAGTCGCCACTTGACTGGCTTGCTAGTTCAAACACTTTGGCATAATAAGGTTTAACTGGGTCACATACAGCCTGGAATATGTCTTTCCCATGTAAAATCTGAGCTGCCTTTTCACCGACTGCTTTTCTTTTTAATGAAAAGCTCCTTAGCTTTGCTGTCTCAACCATAGATTATAAACTAGCCTCTACTGATGAACAGATGTATGTCATAAACAGTTCCTCTTGAAAGGTAAAAGGTAGATCGATGTCTAGCAACTGAAACGGATGAAAAGAAAAATGTGAATGCTTTGTACTTGTGATTTGTAGTTTGCAAACAGGTTAAGTAAAATGATATATGGCTTACTTTATGTTTGGGATGTTTTCAAAACTACTGTACATGTACACAAATACATAAGACAGTTTCAATGCAGCTGAAAGTATTAAAAGCCTTTGATATATTGAGAATATTGTAAGAAAAGGGTAAAAACGCTCATTACCAGCATTTCCTTCTTTGCCATCATCATTCTTACATGTAGGCTGTCTTACCCTTTACCACACAGTTCAGAATTTTAATTACCCCCGAGTAAGAAAGCTTATGAGGATATTGTGCCAAAAGGAAAAAGCAACCAGCATTTATTTCTTTTTCCTGCAATGTTCTCAAATCATTTACAAACAAATTTTGTCATTTGAGTTTTCTTAGATTTTTGATCTGCATGATAGGATTGTCTGCTAATGTGTTAAGGCTAAAGTCTGTGTCTAACTTTCCTTTATCCCATTACCACACAATCCCTACTTTTGATGCCCCTGAAAAAGACGCCTTTTGAAAACACTGTTGGAGAAGGAGAAAATGCTGGTAACCAGCATTTTCTCCTTTTCCAACAGTGTTTTCTACCCTTCCCAGAACAAATTTCTTTTTTTCACTCACCCCTCATTTTGTCGTCTGCAAATGCTTTCAATTCCATATTAAAGACTTCTCCATGCTAGATGCATTTGAAAATGACTTAATTGACTTTTAACCAGACAATCCCGTGTTTAAATGACCCCAGGGTGGAAGCCAGCATTGTCTCCTTTTCCCACAATGTTTTCTCCTATTATAGAAGCTGCTTTTCATAAGTAAAAATTTTGTCAATGCTTATTAACAGTTAGATCGAGATAATGTAAGGATATGATTCAAGGGCTCTGAAACAAGTCGACTTTATATGGTGTCAAATCAATTGTTGAACCGCGTTTTCCTGATGATAAGTAAACAAATTGGCACAAGAATCTTATTAAAATCCGAATATTTATCTCTGGATGGGCAAAGTGTCATCAATTGACAGATACACAAGACGAGGGTTGATAATATTGAACAATGAGATTATGACTATACCAACTTACCGTAATTTCCGATTTGACATGCCGTAATTGTAATGAAAAAAGCATCTCCTTCATGTTATCTGCAAGATTATAGTGGTATTAAAATAAGGTCAGTATCTAATGACCATGAACGCAGAAGAAATCAAATAATTTAGCATTTGCTGTTTCTCAGGGTTCATAACGGAAGTTAATCCGTTGCTATTTTTTTTGCTCGACATCGAGGTTTAATTAACGGAATCGAATCGAATGTAGCCGCAACGTCAATACATGTATTATAGGGGGCGCTGTTTAGGTACGGCAGTGAAAAAATCGATATTTATTCTTATCGGCTATAGCGTTTCTTATCCCTGTTATATATGATCCCTGGTGTAATTTATCATTACCCTGTTTTTCCAACCGCATTTTTATCCGAGCGGATGATTTCAATAAACTTAGAACTGCTTTCACGGACAGACTGGATTTTGATCAGACTGATTCTTTATCTTCATTGTTGGATACCCTACAATGATTCACAAGTGTGTGTGTGCAGGGGGGGGGGGGGGGGGGGGGGAAGAGGGAGAGCGGGAACGGGAAGGGGAGGAGAAGGTGCACGCGAAACTAGGATTGAAATCATAATATGTATACTTCCATTATCACGTGTTTGTATTGATAATTAAAATTACTAAACTTATCTTTACCCCTACCAGATGGTGGTCACGTGGACCCCTACCGGATGGTTGTCATGTGGACCCCTCCAGATGGTGGTCACGTGGACCCCTACCGGATGGTGGTCATGTGGACCCCTCCAGATGGTGGTCATGTGGACCCCTACCAGATGGTGGTCATGTGGACCCCTACCGGCTGGTGGTCATGTGGACCCCTCCCGGCTGGTGGTCATGTGGACCCCTACCGGATGGTGGTCATGTGGACCCCTACCTGATGGTGGTCATGTGGACCCCTACCAGATGGTGGTCACGTGGGAAAACAGCCAGTGGCTTGAAAAGAATGTTGTGACAATTACCTGTAAAAGAATTTCAGGAAAGCAGAGATATGTCCACAGGTCGCCCCGATGAAACTGAAATAATTTTGAAAATGGCGTTAGATGTCATATAATCAATCAATCAATCAATCAATCAATAAACAGCTGGTGGCAAACTAATAAATAAAGGCCTTTGAACACATTGTTGAAAAGGGAGAAAATGATGGTTTTTACTTTTTAAATTAATTTATCGTCCCTTGTAAATGTTTTCAAAATTGCCCAATCTAAATTTTGTTGTTTACTGAAGAGTTATGCCATTCATACATTTACCGATATGTTCATGTATTAAAGAATAAATATCCTTTTTTGTAAATTACATGCATATTCATGTTTTGTCCGTTTTTTTTTTGTTTTTTTTTTCCAGATGAATTGGCATTTATAGGTGTCAAGGTGGATTCCAAGAATATTTTGTCGCTTGTTCCTTCAGGTCAACTTCAAGCCGAAGTCTATAAACGCTCGACAAAGTATCCAAATTATGGGAAGGAAAACTGTGTTGCGATTCAGTCAACTGGCCTTTGGCTAGCAACAAGTTGTTACGAAAATATAACTGCAATATGTGAGCTATAATAGGCCCACGATGACCGTGAACTCAATCGAAAAATATGAACATGTACTAGTATAGGAAATATTATGTTGTTGTAAATTTCCTGTGTTTTTATTTCCTCCGACTTACTTGGGAATATTTTATGTTATGCGCTAACGGAGCGAGACGTCAAAGTTTTCCTCAGCAGCGAAAAGTATTAAAAAAAACAAAAATCCTAGGAGAGCGACTAGAACATAATTGTCCTTGTGTCATATGCCTGCAAATTGTTCAAACAACAAAATATTTTTCTTAAAAAAAAAAGGACCGAAAATGATTAAGAAAACCTTGCTTAGAGGATCATTTTTTTTTTCTTTTTTTTTTTTTGTAAAGTTTCTATAAATAGCACTTGAACATCATGATGTAATGTTTTGACCAATCAAATCCAAAACCAAAATGAGAGTAGTCTGCAAGCGGTTTGGAATGTTTGATTTTTCCCCGTGTATATGAATTTATATACATGAGATACATACAAACACCTAAAATTTTGCAGTAAGATTCATACAAGGACAGTCATTATTTTCAAAGAAATTATCTATACTAAAATTAAAAGGGAGAAAATCAAAAGTTTGTTTGAATACCCAGCAATACAACTGGATTTTTGTTTTATATTTTTGTCTTTACAATCGTATAAACTGTCGGATAACACTCTGTAAAAAGATGCAACTAATTGCGATTTAAATACAGTGTTGGTTATTTTGCATTGTGATCCCGTTTAATTTTATTGCATTATATATAGCGGCATCATACTGATTCGAATGCGAATCTCGTAGTCAACGCAAATTGTTGGTCACTCACTTGTTTACTCACTCGCTCGTTAATTAATTAATTGCATTATCAATTGCTTAATTAATTAAATTGTGTAATCAATTACTTGATTGATTGATTAATTAATTTATTTATTCATTAATTTAATGAATTTATCCATTCATTCATTCATTTTCTGAATTTATTTTCTTAATCAATTTCATTAATTTTCTGAATTCATTTTCTTAATTCATTTCATTAATTTTTGGTCCAATTTAATTTCCATACAATACTTTAGTTTTTCTTAAATTGCTCCTCAAAGTAGTTAAACACGGGATTGCTGACTTTGCAATACAATCCCGAATTTTAACGACCCTGAGAATGATGGCTTATGAAATATTGTGAGAAATAAAGTAAATGTTGGTTAACAGTATTGAGGAACATTCGAACTGCCGTCAGTAAATTTCTCTCTAATATGGACTATTCAAAAGTTTTTCCGTGTTGTAAAAGGTTAAACTTTATTTTACGAGAATGTTGGACTACATTAATGTTTAGTTTACTGAAATTAAAAAACTATTAATATTAAAATCTCATTTTCCTTGTTTACTCATTTCTGTGTTTTTTCTTTAATTGCTCATGATTATTCATTAAAACTGACCTATTTTACGAGAATGTTGGACTACATTAATGTTTAGTTTACTGATATTAAAAAACTATTAATATTAAAATCTCATTTTCCTTGTTTACTCATTTCTGTGTTTTTTCTTTAATTGCTCATGATTATTCATTAAAACTGACCTACATACAAAGTAAAAAAATACTGACAAAACACAGTCATGACAATGTCAAGGCCAAATCTGTCAGGGATAGGTCTTCGAAAACGAGGGATATTTCAACCCTTTACCAAACAATGAAAACTTTAACGACCCTGAAGTTGAAGCATTTTGAAAACATTGAGGGAAAAGAAGAAAATGCAGGTAACCAGCATTTCATCCTTTTCCCACAATGTTTCTACCTTTCAAAGAAAAGTTGTGTCATCTTAGCCACTGAGAAATTGTTGTCTGTATATGCTTTGAACTTGGTAAGGTCTAAAGTTTTTCCATGTGGTATAGGGTTAAACAGATATATATCTATGGGTCTATGGAGAGGCGATACTGTAATTCCGAACTACGACTTATATTAACTGCACAAGACGACTGAATTGAAGTTTGATTGATTGAGTAATTGATTGAGCAACCACTTTCAAAATTAGTTCTCACACATCACGCTGCTTATCCATGTATAGCAACCACTTTCAAAATTAGTTCTCACACATCATGGCGCTTATCCATGTATAGCAACCACTTTCAAAATTAGTTCTCACACATCACGCTGCTTATCCATGTATAGCAACCACTTTCAAAATTAGTTCGTATACACACATCATGGCGCTTATCCATGTATAGCAACCGCTTTCAAAATAAGCTCACACACATCATGGCGCTTATCCATGCATAGCAACCGCTTTCAAATTCAATTCACACACATCACGGCGCTTATCCATGCATAGCAACCGCTTTCAAAATAAGTTCACACACATCACGGCGCTTATCCATGCATAGCAACCGCTTTCAAATCAAATTCACACACATCACAGCATTTATCCATGCATAGCAACCGCTTTCAAATCAAGTTCACACACATCACTGCACTCATCCATGTATAGCAACCGCTTTCAAATTAAGTTCACACACATCACTGCACTCATCCATGTATAGCCAGGTTCACTTTCAAAATTTGTTCACAAACATCACGGCACTTATCTATGTACAGCAACCGCTTTCAAAATAAGTTCACACATCACGGTGCTTTTTCCTGTATAGCAACCACTTTTAGAGTAAGTTCAAACACATCAAGATGCTTATCCCTGTACAGTAAACCCTGTAAAAGACGCTTATCCCTGTACAACAAACCTTTCAAAATTAATTCACACAAATCACGTTGCTTATTTGTGTATAGCAACCACTTTCAAATTAAGTTCACACACACACACACACCCACCCACACACACACACACACACACCATGGTGCTTATCAATGTATAGCAATCGCTTTCAAATTAAGTTTACACACACATCACGGCACTTATCCATGTATGGCAAGGTTCGCTTTCAAAGTAAGTTCACACACATCACGGTTCTTATCCATGTATAGCAAGGTTCACTTTCAAATTAAGTTCACACACGTCATGGCGCTTATCCATGCATAGCAACCGCTTTCAAAATTAGCTAACACACACGGCACTTATCCATGTATAGCAACCGCTTTCAAATTAAGTTCACACACATCACGGCCCTTATCCATGCATAGCAACCGCTTTCAAAATTAGCTCACACACATCAAGGCGCTTATCCATGTATAGTAACCGCTTTCAAATTAAGTTCACACACATCACATCTCTTATCCATGTATAGCAACCGCTTTCAAATTCAATTCACACACATCACAGCACTTATCCATGTAAAGCAACCGCTTTCAAATCAAGTTCACATACATCACGGCGCTTATCCATGTATATCGACCGCTTTCAAATTCAATTCACACACATCACGGCGCTTATCCATGTATAGCGACCGCTTTCAAATTCAATTCACACACATCACGGCGCTTATCCATGTATAGCGACCGCTTTCAAATTCAATTCACACACATCACGGCGCTTATCCATGCATAGCGACCGCTTTCAAATCAAGTTCACACACATCACGGCGCTTATCCATGCATAGCGACTGCTTTCAAATCAAGTTCACACACATCACGGCACTTATCCATATATAGCAATCTCTTTCAAAATTCCCAGTCAGCAAAATTTATGGGACCGATATGGGCCCCATTTGGAATTTTATATGGGTCCTAAATGGGCTGCCCATGTGGGATTGAGCTGGTTTTTGCAACAGGAATCCATGCAGGACCCACATGGGCATACATGGGAACTATATGGGCCCAATATGGGTAATTTGTAAATACCCACACTGGACCCATACGGTTCCCAGATCTCTATTATAAGGGCACTATATGGGAATCCTGTGGGTCCAATGTTACTACTTTGGTCCAATTTTAGTCCTGCTTTGCATAAAATTGGCTGGATACGGGAATCAAGTCGGTCCAGTTTTGGTGTACTGTGTGAGGTTGACCTGGTTATCCATATGGATTGGCAGAAACATCCTTGAACTTCACAGATAGAAAGTACACATAGCCCAGCAATCACAGGTCCTTGCCTTTAGCAATTCATACATGAGTGAGGTAGCGTAATACTCTAAAGTCCTTTGTCCACGAAGTAAGTTGGTTGACTTACAGGCACTGAAGACTAGAATGCATATCAGCTTGCTGTAAAATCAACTAATATTTAGGTCAAACTACCATAAACTAGAGTACAATAAGAAATAAATGTATTTTCAAGCCATCTATTTATTTTCTTTCAGTATATTGCTTTCAATCAAAATTACAATTGCACAAGTGTAGAAAAAATATGGTAGTTAACATTCACAGATATATAAAACAAAACAATTGTGTTACTGCTTTGAAATAACATAATTATGATATATCTTTAAACAGCAAGGAGTCTTATCTAATAAATGCAAAAAAGAAAAATACAAAATGTTAGATTTGTTAAAAGTCAAAGCATCTGCAGGTGACAACAATTTAATTTAACTCAAAAGATGTGATTTTCTTTCAGAGAAAATTCTGGTTATCAGCATGGTATTTGTTTCCCAAGTATTCAGAAGATAACTTCCTATGGGTCATTAATCCTTAGACTGCTAAGCTCATCTCAAGTATCTTTTGCAGACAGTGACGATCAAGATCAGACTGTAGAAAATGTGCACTCTGATCTTAGATGCACACTGTCCATAAAACGATATTTCCCCTAAAAGATCACTGAAATTAACAACAAAATTTGGAACTTACTGTTGGCTTGAAAGTTTCATTTCAGTTACTTGATGTATTTAGCATATTTAGGGTTAAAACATGTGACTTTACAATGTAAGGCTAAATGTTTATATTCACTGTTGTTTACACAGATCAGGAATTATCATTAATCAATCAAGATCCTCATTTGCAGGATTTTTAGGCAATACTGTCTCTCTTTTCTGCCCTCGATCTCTGTGTTGAGCACAGTGAGTACTCCACTTTCTACTGTAGGTCATAGCTTGCAGAGTGTCGTGTTTAAGGTTTCTTACACAGTCATCCTGTAAATTAATAAAATGCAGTTTTAATGATGCCATTAGCTGTTTTCAGCAATATTGCAGTAATATCTCAACAAAACTTTGGACTTTGCCATACTGGAAGCATTTCTAGATGACAAAATAAACGGGACTGAAAAATTGGAATTTGTTTTCGGAAGGGTTGAACACATTGTGCAAAAGAAGAAAATACTAGTTACCAGTGTTTCCTTCTTTTCCAACAATTTTTTCAAAAGCTTTCTTTGTTGAGGTTGTAAACTCTTTACCAAACAACAAAATTTAAGAATGGTCCAAATTCAAAGCACTTGCAGTCGACAAAATATACCTAGCTCGAATTTTGAAATTTGTTTCCAGCAGGGAAGAAAAATTTGTGGGAAAAGTAGAAAATGCTGGTTACCAGCATTTTCTCCTTTTCCCACAATGTTTTCAAAAGGCTTCTATCTCAGAATCATAAAAACCAGGGATTGTTTGGTAGTGGGTTAAACTTGGTAATGTGTGGTAAAGGGTTAAACTACAATTCAGTTGAAATCATCATGACCATAGGCCTACCAAACAATAATCATTTCCTGTAAAACTGCTGTGAAAAATGAGATGGTTTTAAGGACAATTCTATAGATACATAATGCATGTACACATGATAAACATATTGTTGAATTGGGTGCAAAAAAAGAAAAACAGTTAAACTCACCAAATATCTTAACCCTAAATCCAAGGTTTTTGAATTACAGCTTTCCCATAGTTCCCATGAGTTTGTATTTGCTTGCATGTTCAGTTACAAGTACAAATTGTCCTTCCTCCATGTTCAGCCAAGTGCTGCATCTCACCTATGAGTAAATAATACAATGTTATTAAAATCACTTCATACCCTGAACTGATAAAAACTAAACTACTGAAAGTCGAAATATACCTCCAGCCACTTTAAGCTGACACTCTGATACTGCGCCTAAAAATATCTAGTTCTTAATTTTCTGAACAACATAAAGAGTTTTCATTCACCAGATTGTAAGTATTAGATGTGTTAGTATTCTATTTATGACAGAAGTATGGGCTTGAACACCAGCAGAAATTCTTAAGTAAGAATTCCAATAGTAGGTATTTGTACAATCTGATCGATGCCATCCAAAACAAGAAATATCTTCAAAAAAAAAATAGAAGGCGTAAATTTGCCCACAAATAGCCCTGGACCCTTTAAAATAAACATGTGTACATTTTTATCAATCATAAATTTCCATTTATTCAATTTATCAGTAGACCTAGCAAATATAGGTCAAAAGCCAGCACATTCAGTAACTGTTATGCTGGAAAAAAATGACATGCATAAGCGTTTCTTTCATGACTTTTGAATGGAAGCTCATCAAAATCCAGAACCTTGATTTAATATGGGCAGACGGATAATGCCATACAGCTACATACAAATAAAACTTTAACAAAACAGGCGCGACGCAAATTCATGTGACAATTGATACGAAATTTTTCTCCAATTTTACGATAACCAGCTGACCGATTTACAAAAAAAAGTGTAGTGAGTGAAGATTGAAATACATACCATCACCCCTCACAACGTACGTCAGTGTGACGTCACAGGTAGTGATATCGGACCCTTGTTATATAACGTCAGTGTGCGTGCTTGGTAAGACTGTTTTCTTTTTATGGTAATCGTTCCTTTAAATGATCTGAAAAAGTCTTTAGACCTCCAAAGCGTACAATGCCTAGGGACTTTGTTTTTTGTCAAAGCTTTTGTTAACTACTTATAATAATGGAATAGACTTCGACCAACTATTAAAACCCGATCACTTTTTGATATTTGGTCAAAGTGTTTGTGCATATAGACATTTGCTCCCTATCTAAAACATCAGAGTATTAAATGTATTCATCTAATGTCTTTGATAAATACATGAGAGTCTTTGTAGTCGTTTGTATCCACCCAAGCCAGCCTCATTCTATCTTGATATCGTACTTACTTTTCAATATAAGTTACGAAAATGCGTAGGTCCGATATCACTTCCTGTGACGTAGGTTGTTACCCTTGACCATATACATGCCTGCAACGAGGGGTAGATTTCATATGTAGAGCTTAACACCCCGGTTACACAGACTGTCGGGCTTACATCCATTTCAAATCGGTGTCATTATTTCAAATTTTTTCGCTTTTTTATCGGTTGTCATAGGTGACCTTATTTCAAGCTGTTTGTGTAAACGGCGATAAACAGGGGTTCAATCGGTCTTAAAAATATTCCGTCTTGCGCTGGTAGAGGCCCAATCGGGATCTGACCGGTGATTAAAGATATATACGGCCACAACATCTTTCCTTCACAATAGAGTCTTCTTGGACTTTCAAGACTTCGTTAGAGACAAACATAACAGTTTTGCCTTGGTCGACGGATTTCTGGGAGTTCCCTTTGACCGACATACTAAGACAAATCGGAACTTGTCACAAAATTGTTACAGAATCAATCAGATATGGCGCTGGTGAATTTTTGTGGAAAATGAATTAAAATGCCTGTCGGGCATGTAATGTCAATGTGTCTCATGGATTCCATATTTTGATTCCTAGCTTTTTTCATCGGTGATTAGTATCAGTTCATCGGTGGCTCTTCGGTGGCTCTTCGGTGGCTTGTCGATGGCCTATAGGTGATATCGGTGGTAGATAAGTTGTCAATCGGTTATTGTGTGATATTTTCACCAATCGAGAATTTTAAGCATGTTTAAAAATCTAAATCGGTAACTTTTCACCGACGAAATTCATCTTTTCCCGGTAGCTTTTGATAGGTTGGGAATAGGTGACCAATATGTGACATCGGAGGCAAGTAGGTTTTCGTCGGTTCCCACCCTACTTCGGTTAAAAAGACCACCGATTTATCAGCGATAGCTCTGTGTAACCGGGGTGTAACCCATTTTGAAATATGATTCAAACCGCTCACTTCCTGCTCTCAACGGATTTTTCTGTTTACATCACGTGATCGCGCGCAATTTGTTTTTGATTATCAGTTCAATCCGTAAATGTGTTTTCTTCGTGTTTTTTATCAGATAATATATGTTTGAAAGTGAAAAATGTAAAATAGCACAATTAATCAGTAGAGAAATAGAATTAATGATAATTGTTGAAAAAAACTCTCATACCGAAGTTTATCGGTAATTTCCGTCTCCACCCGTCACTGTTGATCGATAAATGGGACCCACATAGGACCCGTTTGAATACCTTGCTACAGCTTTTGGAGTTAAATTCATCGCTAAACTTCTACTATAACAGACAAAAATAGTGTACGCTGAGGGAGTGAACTTGTTTGGATTCATTTTATATTACATTGTAAAGGTTTATGAGTATAAAAATAACATGGGCTCTATGTGGGTTCCAGAAGGGCTGAAATTCCCTCAAAGGCCCCACATGGGTCCCATATAGATATTTAGCCCAGGATTTGCCCATATGGGACCCAGTTTATCATGTTTGCTGGGTTAGTTCGCACACACATGACAGTGCTTATTTACTCTCAAAACTAGTTCGGACACACCACGGTGCTTAACCATGTATAGCAACCATTTTCGAAATAAGTTCACACACATCACGGCGCTTATCCATGTATAGCAACCGCTTTCCAAAAGTAGTTCACACTCATCACGGAGCAAGTTTTAGATGCATTACGTGAAACAGTGTGGAGTGTGAACTCACCCAGTTCCTCAAATTAGTTAGAGATGTTCAGACTCTGAAGTAAAGTGATTAAAGGATAGAAAGAAATTCTGATGTTGTTGTCACTTTCCTGGAGTTCCCCAAAAAATTAAGAACCCACCCATATTAACTTTAAAGGGAAGGAAACGAACCTACAACAATCGGACTAAATATTATTGGATTGCCCCTACTTCACATATTCCGATGTGCAAGCGAAAAACTATTCCTAGTAATGAGACTGTTTAGGGAGGCAAGTAAAAAACCCCGAGCGGTACATTATTAGTTGTACGGTCAGGTGGCAGAAGACTTGGAAACTTGTTCACGTCTGTGGTGAATCATGTCGCCCCAAGCCGAAGGCGAGGTGGCGACATGATTTGACACAGCCGTGAACAAGTTTCCAAGTCCCCTGCCACCTGACCGTACAACGAATTTATTATACTGCAAAGTTTTACCCTTTCAAAGCACGTTAAGCGTATTTTTCCTGCATTATAATCTCACGAATCGAGTATGCTGACGAAATAGTCATTCCCTTCTGAGTGCCCCAATTCAATGAAAACTGACGTCACTTGAAATTGACGTCACTAAAACGTGTAGTTTGGTGCATAAATGTGCAGTCAGGTGATCGATCGACGCCGCCATTTTGGATATTGTGTTGCACGTGTAGTGATGTTTACGGGGCACTCAAAAAGGAAACTGGCTTTACGTGGTTTTTGCCAGGGAACACGATATATGTACCCGGCATGTTAACCAATCAGATCACTAGAAATTTCTTTGCAGTATAATACACCCCTTTCAAAACAATCCCATTTTTTAACGAACTGGGGGACACTATTTTTAAAGAAAATGTGGGAAAAGGAGTAGATCTAAATGCTGGTAGCCACCGAAATACTGAGCCTTGGATGAAAAGAGAAGTGTCAGTAGTTGCTGGTTCGCTCTCTCGATTTGGCGAAATTCATGTCGAGGACTAACTACAGTTATTGTGACTGGATTCATTTCTCTCTTACTATTAATCATAGTTTCGATGATGGAAGGGAAAGCAGCCACTGGCTTGGAATGAATACTGTGTGATGAAAAGGTAAGAAAAAAAAAAACCAGAAAAAACATAGATCGGTGCACTGACCGCTATAACTGGACTATCATAGACAATAGCATTCGTCACCAAACAAACAATCCAATAGGTACTGAAGTTTGTGTCAAGATGGGTCAACGATTTGTCCATAATATCGGAATGCATAACGGAACTCTAGAAGCATTTCAACACATACCGACATTCAACGACCCTGAGGGAATGTTTTCAACCGGCATTTGCTCCTTTTCCAACATTTCCATACTCTTTCAAACACTTATTCCGTCCTTTGTATCAAAATAAACTTGTTGTCTACAGATGCTTTTGAAAGTTTAAGGTTATCCCGTCTGGTAAAGGATTAAGATATGTAAGATCTGTAAGATTTAAAAAAAAGTGTTATTTCCAATGTCACGGTTCAATTTAGAATGTTAAACCAATAGCATTTGAAATATCACACTGTTGTGCGTGGAGCTCCGCCTACTTTACGTGTTACAAAAATATTACAACTTAGACATACACTTTCAATCTATTGTATTGCGAGGAAACATGTTGAAGCACTTGCTTCTGTGTCTATTGGTCAATCTTGTATTCGCCAAGGCGGTGTACAACAAACGCTCTATTTACCTTAAATATATAACTGAGTTTGATGGCTTTCTTTGCAAAGATCCCATTTTCCAGCTGAACTCTGACAGCCCGATTCAATGCGGACTATTTTGTCAAACCAACCAATCTTGCAAGAGTGTCTTCTTTGACAAAGATAGCCGCATGTGCACTGGTTGTGATTCGAGGAGCAATGAAAAGTTTTTTATGGACAAAGACAGTCGGTCGACATTATTCTATGGTAAGTGCATAGTTTTTTTTTGCAATAAAGCTATCTTAACTCTTTACCAAACAACGAAATTCTAGACTTTTCCTGATTGAAAGCACTTGCAGAAGACAAAATAAATGAGCCTCAAAAATTGAAAATTGTTCTTGTAAGGGTAGAAAAAACTGTGGGAAAAGGAGAAAATGCTGGCATTTTCTCCTTTTCCTACAATGTTTTCACATGGCTTCTTTCTCAGGGTCTTTAATGGTCGGGATCGTGTGGTAAAGGGTTAAGGTTGCTTAATATTTATGTAAATATCATAAACGATGTAGCTCTTTCTTTTTAAATCATTATTATTCTTATTTCTTGAATAGATCTACAGATTTACCAACGAACCTACCGTCTTTTCAGTATAATAAACCAACCACAAATTACCTTATTTTTCACATGTTTGAAACAAATATTATTTACATCGTACATAATGTCATTATTGTCAACGCAGAAGGGCAATTCTAAACATTCCCTTTTTGTATCAGGTTTACTGAAACACTTGTATAATCTTCTCTTCACAGAAATCCGCAGGAGCAACCCCGATGCAACCACCACAGTGGTGACAACGACTACAACGTCGAAATCTACATTACTATCGGCTTCTGGTAGAATACGCTTCAACACGTCTAATTCACTACTAACTGCAGAATTCACCATGACGACTGATCCACCGACGACTTCAGAATTCGCCACATCGACTGAACTATATACGACGACAGAATTGATGCAGACGACTGAACCACGCAGGAGGACAGACTTTGTCAACGCGACTGAACCACACCCGAGGGACAATTTCATTACGACTATACAAAGGTTGACGGAATTAAACAATACAAGGTCAGATGGTCTTCACGGAAAACTTCTACCTGATGGAAGTTTGGGAACCTTTAATAACTCGGCCAGGTATACGATCTTACGTGACGTTGATTTCCAGAACGGAATGGTAAGTGTAATCTTAATTTCGTTTACACATAATCTCGTACTAAACGTATGTAATAATTTATCACGTTACCTCCCTTGGTTTCAGTGTGAGATATCCATCACGAATTTTCTTTTCTTGTATGCTTTTCAGTTTACAGAAATCTAACAGCGAATTATACCGTAACAAGTTACCAGTGAATGTTAATATTATAGCGACATGAATGATTTGTGGAACAACTATCTAATACTGTAATTCGAATGGCGAGGTAGATCATTAAAACGTAGGGTTTTGAGTTAGAATCCCGACTTTGAAAGAATTTATTTTGAGTCATGTCAAAAGTAGAATGCATTTCCCTATCGTAGATGTACAGGTTACATGTGAACAGGGGTTGTATAAGACCCCTGTTGTGAAAAGGGACGCGCTCTTCCGGATTCTCTCATGAAAATACAATTTTCCAACAATTCTGTTAATTTAGGTCTAGAGTCAATTAACTTTGAAGGATTATTGGTTCATACGTAAAAAGTAAATAAAGAGAAAGCAGAAAGGTAGAAATATCACTTTCACATTTTCACATTGCGCATAAATAGAAGAATGGAAAGGGGTTTAAAAAACCAGCCACTTTTTACAGTGGCCAGGGTGTGAACAAAAAAAAAAAGGACACCAACATAGTTTGCAGCACAAAGACTCTTGAAAACTAATTACCAATCAAATGATTGCTTCCACAGGAGCCTTCATTCACTGAACCATTCCTAATCATCATCATCCAATTTATATGTTTGACATGTTGATATGTACTAGTATTTAAAAACTACCATGTTACACACGGAGTCAAAAGTTAAAACATTTAAATGGAAAAACGTGTGTGTGGGGTGGGGGGGGGTATTCCGCTATGTATTTCCTCTACAAATGATATTTTGGTCTTCTTTTGCAAAATGATACTGCTTATCCGTTTTGTAAAGTTATTTTTTACTTCCCCAAACAAACTCTGGTATAATGCCTTTTTTTTTCAACCCTGATTTCAGTCTGCTTTCTACAAATTTTAGCTTATTTCATCCAGGCAAAGCCAGCAGCTCCATGCAATAAAAAAAACATACGAGGTTGATGACCTGACTGTTAAAAGTAAATTTATGGCAAAGTAACGGCAAAGACATGGGAGACACTTAAATATCTTCTATGCAGATTTGTTTTTGTGGGTGACTGTAATTATTCTTAGGGAAAGGCAAAGGTTTTGTTATCTTGAAATCCTGTTTCAAACCCTGATTGCCCAGCCAGTCATGTATGAGTATCCTTGAGCAAGGTACAGAATAGCAGCAAGCTAGCACTGGTTGAGACATTCCTAAGTAAAGAGGCATGAACTGAATTCCAAACAGAAAGCAACATAAAACTCCACATAGACAAATAAATAAAAATATTTAGATCTACAAACCTTAATCTCTGAAAACCCGTAATCTTTCCTAGATCTATTTTTCTTTATCCATGCATGCTGTTTATCATTTAACTTTTAACTTTAATTGAGAAATACAAATACTGTGTTGTCAATCAGTGACTACATGGACATGAATTAAGCCAAAATGCAAATGCCAGATATAATGATTAAAAAAGGACCATGCTATTTAGCCAGCCTTTTTGGCCTGAACTTTTCTGAAACTGTGATCTTTTTGGGATTTATCAATTGGTTTTGTACACCTCTTTCAAAGTAATTTCAGTTGTATTAAGCTTAAAGTCCACTTCATACATTTTTCTTGGTTTTACGAGAAGTCCATGTTTGGGATGTGGCTTGCCTTACCCATAGAAGCCCCCAATCAAGTAAAAAATATGTAGTCATTGACAACACAGTATTTTAATTTCTCAGTTAAAGTTATGAACAACTAATGGTTAACATGCATGGATAAAAGGAAATGCATGTAGATCTAGGAAAAATTACAAGTTTTCAAAGATTTAGGTTTATAGATCTAAATTTTACATAACTATTTGTTTGAGCTGTATGTTGCTTTCCATAGCAAGACAGCTTACGTAATATCATTTACATCTTTACTAGGTAAATTTTCAACCAATGCTAACCTGTGGCTATTGTGTGCCTTGCTGCAGAATACTCCTACAAGTCTGGCAGGACAATCAGGGTTTGAAACAGAATTTTAAGATAAGAAACCCTTTGCCTTGCCCTAAGAATAATTACAGTCACCCACAGAAACAAATCCGCATAAAAGATATTTCAGTGTCTCCCAAGTCTTTACCGTTACTTTGCCATAAATTTACTCTTAAAAGTCAGGTTATCAACCTCGTATGTTTTTGATGACCATGCAGCTGATGGTTTTGCCTGGATGAAATAAGCTTAAAATTGTTGAAAGCAGATTCACATTAGGTTCGAAAAAAGGTATTATACCAGATTTTGTTTTGGAAAGTCAAAAAATATAACTTTACAAAACGGATAAGCAGTATCATTTTGCAAAAAGAAGCATTTAGACCAAAATATCACTTCTAAAGGAAATACATAGGGGATTACCCTGTTTTTCCATCTGAATGTTTAAACTTTTGACTCCGTGTGTAACATGGTAGTTCTAAATACATGTACATCTCAATATGCCCAACATATACCATAAATTGGACGATTAGAAATGGTTCAGTGCATGAAAGAATTCTGTAGAAGCAACCATTTGATTGGTAATTAGCTTGAGACCTTGAGCTGAAAACTTTGTTGGTGTCTTTTTTTTCCTCACCCTGTCGTTTCAATGTGATATAAATTATCATTTTTTTAACAAGAACATTTGCTTAAAATCAGGTTTTACACACCTATAACCACCACATTATGGAGACATTAAAAAGAATGTTTGGTCTGTTGAAACAACTGTTATTTTAACTGTAAAAAATCTCTTAGAAATAATGTAACACAGGAGGAGTTCCCTCAATGTAGACCCAAGTTTAGAGAATATTATGTGTATGGGTACAACTTCAGGTTGCACAAAAAAATCATATTCTTTTCCAGGTGAAATCTAGACCTATACTGTCAAAGACATCACAGTGAATGCTGACAGAGTTTGATCAGATTTAGATTTTACGACAATGATTATTATGATATCTCGATCCAATTCAGAACAAAACAAACATGTATAAAAGAAACCAAACACTCTTTGTTAAGATAGTACCCTCCCATTGGAAAACAGCTGTTTCCACTATTATCTCATCAGACAAACTTTGCAAAAATTGATAATTAGTATTGTCTACTTTAACCGAGCCACTTTTTTTTCTTTATAAGAATTGTTATTTATAAATCTAAATCCACTATATTCTCATTTCAAAGGGAGATGTCCCTATTTAGGAAACCTATCAACAAATAATTTCAAGATAAACATCAAAGGAATTTCTAGTCGGTTAGAAATGTGAACGTGACAGGGCTGAAAAAAATACCACTCAACAGAGCCAAGGTAGGGAGTGATGGGTAATCACAATAATATGGTTTAATGGAAAATAGTAATTTAAAATTCGAAATGAAAATCACTCCCTCTGTTTTGCGCTCTGATTCACAAGAAAATATCCAGTGACTAGATTGCATAATAATACCGGTTTCGTTTTACAGACTACGTGCACGACGAAAAGCTCATCAGTATCTGTACATCTAGCCTATGTTGACAGCCATTCAGAAAATATGTTGCTGGCTGAATCTTTGGACGTTGTCAGCAATGGCCGCTCCGACTTAGGTAATTATTCAGTAAAGCTTGTATAAGTGGCTTCAACTGTAAATTTCTGACCAAAGTATCCTGACTTTTAACGTTCCTGGGGAAAACAACCATAGAAAACATTATTGGAAAAGAAGAGAATACAAGTAACCAGCAATTTCTTATATTTTCTCACAATGTACTGTTCTTTCACGTTCAAATTTTATCCTTTTAGCAACGTTCAGTGTGTCGTCAGCTAATACGTTCAAATAGTGTGTCCAGGATTTGTTGTTTATTTCATTGTCAAGAAAACAATCCTGAAGGTAAATGACCCTGAGGAAGGGACTTGAAAATATTGTGGAAGAGGAGAAAATCCGGGTAATCAAAATTATTTTGCTAGCTTAACTCTTAGGTTGTGTGTCTTAATGGTGAAACGTTTGACTCATGACCGGGGAGCTCTGGGTTGAGGCCTCGCTGGATCATTGGGCCATTCGAGGGAGTGCCTCTGTGCAAGACACTTCAGAACCCTAGCCTAGTACTGGTGAAACCCAGGATTTAAATGAGTGTGTGAGCTGTAGACGTGATATTACTGAAGTTGTGTTGAAAGCGGCGTAAAACAACAATCAATCAATCAATTAATCGATTGTTCACCTACTTTGTCTTTTGCAAATTCTTTTAATTTAGACAAGACTAAATTTTGTCTTCTAGTAAAGAGTTTAAGATTTGGGGGAAAAAAGCTAATCAAACTGAGACGTGTATTAAGTCCCCAGAGTAGGAAAACATCTTAATCCGGTACCAAACAATTCCGACTCTTAACAACCCCGAAGAAAAAAGGTCTTCAGTAACATTTTGGGAAAAGGAGAAAATGCTGGTTACCATTTTCCAACTAAGAAGCAAATGTTAATTTTTGGGTC
Source organism: Tridacna crocea (assembly GCA_943736015.1). Lineage (NCBI taxonomy): Eukaryota > Metazoa > Mollusca > Bivalvia > Cardiida > Cardiidae > Tridacna > Tridacna crocea. Next base: position 76,787,385 of record OX031056.1, on the reverse strand, counting down.
ATATTTATATTTTATTTCTTTATTTCACGACTGTAAAATCTTTTATTATGGAAAAGTCTAAAACTCTGTCGTTTGTCTTGCTAAATAGCTATATTGGAATTTTTAATTCTAATGTAAAACCTTAACTACTGCTGTTTCAAAGTCAAGCATTAAGGTACTGGAGCTATAATAGAAAACAGCTATTTCCACTATAATATCATCCTACAAAATTTGCTATAATTAAAGATGAGTATTATTGTACTACTTTAACCGAGCTACTTTTTCATTTTTGTCCTTCTTAGAATTATCATTTATAAATCTCAAACTACTATATTCTCTTTACAAAGGGAGATAATAATTACCTTCCTTTTCTGGAAACTGACAGAAGTACTGTATCAACAAATAATTTCAAGACAGACATCTAAAGGAATTTCTGATTGGTTAAAAATGTGCAAAAGTATTATATCTGTATACATCCATATTTATCAACTATCAAGAAATTTTATGCCATGCTGCTCTAGAAGTAATACGGGTGTACCGCCTTAAGGAAGTACATCTCGACAGTGTAGATTCAAAGTCAGACTCCGTATCTCGTATCCAGTATCTCAGGGGACAAATATGCTACCATCATGAGTTATCCCTTCATGCTAAAATTAGTATTGATCCATCCGTAATTATGGATCTAGATCGGACTGCTCATGACAGATAGTCTGATCTGACTATAAAGATGGCGCTGTTGCTGTCGATGCAATGAATTACTTCTCTTCTCAATCATGTATCTTTATTCCATACTTCTCAGATAACAACAAACTATTCAGGTCTTTGTTTTCTGCACATGCAAGCATTAATTTGTTTGTCCCTTTACCAGACGACAAAACTTTAGCCTTGTCCAAATTGAAAGCATAAATTGCAGACGACAATTTCAGTGAGGCTCAAAATGGTGTAATTTTTCTTTGGCCGAGTAGAAAACATTGTGGGAAAAGGAGAAAATGCTGGTTACCAGCATTTTCTTCTTTTCCCACGATGTTTTCAAAAGGCTTCTTTACCAGGAGCGTCAAAAGTCGGCATTGTCTGGTAAAGGGTTAATATTTGTAGTAAGCTATAAGCATGCAAGTGCTGTTTTATGCTGAATAAATGTTGTTTTGTGTTGTGTTGTGTTGTGTTGTGTTGTGTTGTGTTGTGTTGTATTATGTTATGTTATGTTATGTTATGTTATGAACTAATATCTCCAGCATCGTTGTCTCTTCTTCAGATAAAAAGGCATATATCGGTTTGCAGTTTGACCCGTCAATGGAGCTAAGACGTGTCCAATCCGGTGAGTCTCAGTCTACCTTCTACAACGGTACCTTGACAAGAAATCCAACACCCGGAACCGAACACTGTGTTGTGATATCGTCAAGTGGTGACTGGAGCCCGATGAATTGTTTAGAAGTTATTGCGGCGATTTGTGAAGTAGACTTAGACTAAGGGGTTGTTTGTTCGACATTTAACGCCGTTTTCAATATTATGATATATGGCGGCGGCCTGTGCACCTGTTTAAGCTTTCCTGGAATCTGTTTTATCATTACTTCACATAACAAGCTGTCAAAGCCACTGGCTACTTTTTCTCATACATATCGACGAAACAATGTTGAAGCAATAACTTGGATCATTTGTCCAAATCGTTCTTTCTTCAGTAAAATTGTCAAAAATTCAATTTTTTACAACACGATATTTCAGACTTGTATAACTTAACCTTTTACCTGATATGCCAATTTGAGGCCCTACCATTTCAGCAGCAAATAAAGATATGATGTCAAAAATATGGACAAATGAGGATTCAAATATCTGATTGAGTGGAAAACATTGTCGGAAAAGGAGAAATCACTCGTTACGAGCAATTTCTCCTTTTCCCACTATGTTTTCAAGGGGTGTCTTTTGTTGATACGTCAAAATGAGTATCTATGGAGTAAAGGGTTAAGGCTTTCATTTTGATTTTAAAAGCTTCTGGTGTCAAATAAGGAATGGTGTGACGCCACTATAAGGAAGACACCACAGTTTTTTTCTCATCAAAAGGGCTGACATTTTTTTTTTCTTTTAAGTGTGCTAAGGTTAGCTAACTTTAAATTAGGACACTATAAATATTAAAATCTCATTTTTTGTGCCAGCCAATAATTTCCATTTTTAACGCATATAATTATTTACAATTAATGAATTAGTTTTTTTCTTACTTTACCAAACAATCCCTGCTTTTTACGATCCTGAGATAAAATCCTTTAGAAAACATTGTGGGAAAAGGAAAAAAATGCAGGTCAGCATTTTCCCCTTTTCCCACAATGTTTTCTACCCTGCTGGAAACAAATCTTAATTTTGAGTCGCGTTTATTTTGTCGTCTGCAGGTGCTTTCAATTTGGACCAGTCTAAAATTTTGTCGTTTGGTAAAGGGTTAAATGATATAGAATCGGACACAAGCTACAATGCCAATCGACTATTTTCGAAGACTGGAACTCAAAATAAGTCATTTGTTTGTTTTTTTTTTAACTTTTTACCAAACGACAATATCTTTTAAACGTCCAAACTCAATGCTGTTGCAGAGGACAAAATAAGTGTCTAAAATGTAACCATTTGTCTCTAAAAGTGTAAAAGCCATTTTTTCCATTGCTACATTAAAGCATTATTATATACACTATATTTTAATACTATAGTGTCCGGAATATCTGGGAGAGTGATGCGTCATATAAGACAGCTCGAATCTTCGAAGAATATGACATGCGCAGACAACGGTTTTCAAAAGGCCTCAAAATCGCTGATACATGGAATCTTTTAGAAACAACTTTATTTTCCATTTTATCAATGTGTCACTTTGCTAATTTGATTTGTCAATTAAGAGAAAAATTGTTTGCTTGACCACTTTCGAGTTTGTTTGAAAACATAAATAATAAAAATCCTCTTTTCTCTTTTTTACTTCTAATTAACTTGTGTACTTTTTTCTTGAATCGCCTATTATTCTTCATGAATTTTGAAACACTTGATGAAAACTACGGCCAATAAAACTTTAACTCTACCAAACGAGAAAGTGTTTGCAGAGGTCAAAATTTTTCCCACAATGTTTTCAATAGCCTTCTTCCATTGGATCGTTGAAATGACAATATTTTAGATTTGTCTTGAAACTTGAAAGCATTTGCAAACGACCAAATAAACGTCAAAAATTAAAACTTGACTTTAGAAGAGTAGAAAACATTGTGGGAAAAGGATCCCATTTTCTCGCAATGTTCTCAGAAGACTTCTTTGTCTTGGTTGTAAAAGTAACAGGGATTGTTATATAACAATTTAATCCTTTACATGATAGAAACCCGGTCCTCAATCCGGGGAAAAAAGGTCTAAACAATTTCAATTTTAAGTGTGGTTTTGCCAAAACACTTCACAATTTTAAAAGATGACAGTTCAGATCCAGGATCAGACTAGATCTACACAGCTCTTAAAAATTACAATTTCGAATTTGGTTTCGCGAAAACACTTCACTAGGATCAGCAATTACAAAAGCGGAAGTGGTAGAAACAAGATCAGACTAATTTTTCATGAATCTTATCTACGTCGTGCACATAGGATCTGATCCTGACCTACACGATCTCCGAAAGGCAGTCACAATTTAATGTTAAACAACACTAGTCATTAGTTAGTGTTTGGATAAAATTTAAAAAAGGTTAGGCTACTTCCGGTTTGTGATTCTATTCTATTCTGTTTTATCGTTCCGTGGCCTCGACCCCTAAGTATTTCGTACACATGTTGTTAATGCTAAGTTACATCGCGGCGACAGGTGTACCGATCTACTACTTTATATTTTCTTTTTCTACCAGGACTTGTGAACATGGCATTCCATCCAAGCCATTGAAAGCTTTCCTACCTGAACATCGTCGTTCAACTAATAACCCTGTCACACCAAACTCGTTTTCACTCTATCCCGAAAGTTTTTTTCCAAACGGACTTGAACTGTATTCAGACGAAGTGGACTTATTAGCAACCTTAAACGGTCTATTTACGAACTTAACCCTTTGGCTGCTGATCGCGAATCACTAACCTTTTGCGGACAGTGTAAATCAAGATCAGACTGCACAAAACGTGCAGTCTGATCTTTGATCTACATTGTCCGAGGAGATATTTCTCCCATAAAGATGAATTTTGAAATAGCAACCCTTGAGTTTCTGCTCTCCACTTAAAGGTATCGTTTAACTTACACAGCAGGATAAGGATTAATGGACGTGTTATGACGGGAAGGGTGCTGCAAAACTTTGAGCCTGCTCAAAATTTTTCGCTGTCCATCCCGTCCTGTAGTTAGACGGTGTGACGACGTATTTAAGGTAAGACCTGTGTAATGCACTTCCGGTGAAAATTGGTGAAAACCGTCCTGTAGTTAGACGGTGTGACGACGTATTTAAGGTAAGTCCTGTGTAATGCACTTCCGGTGAAAATTGGTGAAAACCGTCCTGTAGTTAGACGGTGTGACGACGTATTTAAGGTAAGACCTGTGTAATGCACTTCCGGTGAAAATTCTAATTGTTGATCAATAAGGATAATTTTTGCACATTTCTAACGGATCAGAAATTCCGTTTATTTCTCTCTTGAAATTTCTTTTTGATACTTTTGTTAGTTTTCTGAAAAGGGAGGTAATTATTATCTCTTTTTGAATTGAGAATATAGTGGTTTTAGATTTATAAATGATAAATCAAAGAAGGAAAAAAATGGAAAAAATGAATCGGTGAAAGTAGTTCGATAATACTCATTTTTAATCATAGCTAATTTTGCAGGATGATATTCTAGTGGAAATAGCTGTTTTCCATTACACAGGTCTTATCTTAAAACGAGATGGACGCACAACAAACGGAACTGTCTTACTTGGATCCTACAGAAACGTGGTGCAGTCGGGCATCAATTAGTAATGCATTTCCATTCTACTGACCGAAATTTCATGTCCTATTTCGACCACAGCCCGTTTTTCAATTTTGTTGACCGGTTAAGACTTTCTACAAACAGGTTTGATGAGACAGGGGCTTCAGGCATTATCAAGCCGAAATTACATATTCAACCCCGACCGTAACCCGTTTACGATCATGTCAGGACGAGGCAAGACGTTTTAAGAACTAGTTTGGTTTGACAGGGGTTTAAGATCGGTGGTAGAAGGAGACTTTCACTGGAATGTACACTTGTTAGTTTTAGAAGGCTTGTCATAAGAAATGAAACTGTGTCACTCACAACCAAGTTCAACATATTTTTTCACTAATATGTTCATAAATTTAGAATGAAGTAGGGCAATTTCAAAATGCCAATCATAGTTAAATTTTGTCACGTGGTCATAAACAGAAGGAACAATTATGTCAATTCTTTTAAAAAGCATTTCCTTTAACCCTTATCTTGCTTAATAAGTGGAATGAAACTTTCAATCTGATTAAAAAAACACACACACACACATTTTCACATTTGGTTTGCAACACGCCAAAAGGGACATTCGGACATTTGCGTAAAATGTCGTCTCGGATCAGCCTGCGCAGTCCGCGCAGGCTAATCCGAGACGGCGCTTTACGACTACATTATATTTTGTCCTTCAGTAGACTTCTGCAGAACAGAAAAAATCATATAAACGGAAAGTACCGTCTCGGATTAGCCTGCGCGGACTGCGCAGGCTGATCCGAGACGACATTTTAGGCAAATGTCCGAATATCCCTTTTGGCTTGTTGCAAGCCATTTCTAAGGTATTTTAGGGTTAACGACTTACCCCTATCAGACAGAGTAGATTCAAGATCAGACTGCATGCACTGTGAAGTCTGATCTTAATCTACTACGTCTGCAAAAAGTCAGTGAGACGCGCTCGGCAGTCTTTGGGCCAATCTTTTACCAATCTCTGTCTAACATAATTTTTTACCCTGAGTAAATCAAAGCACTGAAAGTACTAATAGAATTAAGGTAATGGTAGAGATTTGCTCATGAACAAAGGTTTTAATAATGAACCATTTCAATACAAGAATATTCATCTGACGGCTGACACATTTTTTATTCCAAGGCTAATAGCACTGTGTCATAACTATTTTCTGCAAAAATCGTGTATTTTGTAAGCATTTTTAGCTGTAAGGAAAGTAGCTTGGGGTGTAATGACAGTGGTTTGGGGGAAGGGGGGGGGGGAGGGTTCTTTGACTTATTCATTGGTGCATTGGTGATCTAGACTTTATAAATTAGGCCCAGTCAAAGCTGCCAAATGAGGCCAATTTCTAATAATAAATATGGAGGTACTTCTACGACATGTAACTCTGAAGTTAATTTAGTTGTCTGTGTTATATGCTTGCAGTTTTTCAGTTGCATGTTATTTTCACATCTCAAATTACACAGGTTTACAAGGCTGTTCATTGATACATGTAAGGACCTGTTTTCTTGGACCAGAAGGGTGATTCTTCTTTACAGGAGAACAGTTTGATGATACACATTTGGTGAGATCTAAAAGGTTTTCACAGTCAAAAGTTCTAATAAATTCAAAAGGCAAGGACTTAATCCAGGACCTCTAGGTCACATGACAAATGCTCTACCACATCACTAAAAAGGTTAGCTCTATAGCATAGCAGTATAACTTCCCCTTCTACAAACACAAACTATCTAATTAAATTTATCTTTAACCCTTTCCCAAACGACAAATTTTGCACTCTTCCAAACTGAAAGAGTTTGCATACAACAATTTTAGATTTTGAGAAAGTAACAGAAAGTTCTCAAAAAGGGTAGAAAACACTGTGGGAAAAGGAGAAATTGCTCGTAACGAGCAATTTCTCCTTTTCCCACAGTGTTTTCAAAGACTTTTACTGCAGAGACATAATCAAAGGACTGAAGGTCCTGAAAGTCGCACTAATGGTGAAACCTTGATATTTTGGGACTGATAGATGGTCATCACCCTTTTACAGGACAATCTTGCTTTTACGTAATTCAAACAGCTTTGGAAAACAGAGCTGAAAGAAAGAAAAACTCATTTTTTTTTACTCAAGGTTTTCTTCCAATTAGACTCAAACTTAATGGTGTAGTCAAATTTGATTAGTTTTCAGCAATTCTTCGATTTTGACTAGTCTGCAATTTACATGAGCAAATGCAGTTACTTGTAATAGGCAGCTTCCCACCAAGTTAGATCTTTTCATTTTTCTTTTTCTTTAATATATCCATGTTGGCATATAGCCTGACATAATATACCCAAAACAATATTAAATGTATGTCATTGGTCACCTCTATTACTTGGAACTTACTGAAACAGTGCCACTGCATACAGATGCTAGCACTTGACAATTTTTGAAAAGGGACACATAAGGGACATCTCTGTGAAATCATTTCAAAATCTGACCAACCATTTCAGTGAAGAAGAATTTTCAAGAATTTCTTCATGTCCGAATAGTGCAAGTGGACTCCATTTACCAGAGCCATGTTTCTTGATGGATCAGAATTTCGAAAACATTTTTGAAAATGGTCATCCAAGGAAGATTGCTTTGAAATTATTTTAAAATCTGATCATGGGTTTCAGAGAAGGTGAATTTTCAAGAAATTCTTCATTTCCATATAGTAGCCCCAATTCACCTGAGCCATGTTTCTTGGCAAATCAAAATTTCGCGAACAAGTTTTTAAAAGGGTCACCCAAGGAACATCTCTGTGAACTTTTTTCAATATCTGATCAGCCGTTTCAGAGAAGTAAGAATTTTCAAGAATTTCTGCATATCCATATAAGTACAAGTAGCCCCCATTCACCAGAGCCATGTTTCTTGACGGATTGAAATTTCGCAAACAATTTTTGAAAAGGGTCACCCATAGAACATCCCTGAGAAATTATTTCAAAATATGACCAGTGGTTTCTGAGAAGAAGAATTTTTTAGAATTTCTTCATTCCTGTATAGTGCAAATAGCCCCCATTCACCAGAGTCATGTTTCTTGACTGATCAAAATTTCACGAAAAAGTTTTGGAAAGGGTCACTTAAGGAACATCTCTGTGAAATTATTTTAAAATCTGGCCAGCTGTTTCAGAGAAGAAGATTTTTAAAGAATTTCTTAGAAAACTGTTTGGTTGCCATGGCAACCAAAACTTTTGACGTAATCAAATTCTGTGAACAATTTTCAAAGAGGACCTCCCAAGGAACATTCCAGCCAAGTTTGGTCCATATTGGCCCAGCGGTTTTGGAGGAGTTGATGTTTAAAGAATTGTTGACGACGCATGACGGATGACAGACACCAGGTGATCCTAAAAGCTTCCCTTGAGCATGTTGTGCTCAGGTTAGCTGAAAAAACAGTCCGAAGGTTTTTCATCTCAACCAAACTGACTCTCAAATTACAAAAAATATCTGCAAAGTAATTAATAACTATGCAATCTACAACAGGTTAAAGACTATTGTGAATAATTAGTTTAACTCATTACCAGACCAGCCCAATTTTAGGCTTGTCCAAATTGAAAGCATTTGCAGACGACAAAATAAAAGTGACAGAAAATTTGAAATTTGTTTTGTGAAGGTTAGAAAAAATTGTGGGAAAAGGAGAAAATGCATTTTTTTCCCTTTCCCACAATGTGTTCTAAAGGCTTCTTTCTCAGGGTAGTCGAAACTAGGGATTGTGTGGTAATGGGTTAATCACCACATTAAATTTGTTACACTCTTTTTGAGTGTTGAAATTGTATCTTTGCTATCCAAACAATGTAATTAATGTATCACATTTCTCTGTTATATCATTTCTTTAAATGTGCTGATGCTTATGTTTTTTTTTTTTCATATATAAAAAGTATTTTTATAATGATGGATAAATATTTTTGAAGTATCCAATATGCTTTTTTTTTTTCATTAATAGTAACTTTATCTTCCTTAAAAAAAAAATAGAAAGAAAAAAGTGATTTTATCACTAAGCATTTGATTGACTTCGCTTTGTTTATTGTTAAATAAGTTTCATCATTGGTTTTAATCATGTAAGGCAAATTCAAAATAAAGCAAGAGTTATAAATCGTCATGATGACGAATACGTAATTTCTATTAATTTTTACACAAATTGAAGTTAGAAATACTATAAAAATCATGTGTTCATTTTGACTACACATTGGGTACGTTTTGACTCCACTTGGGTAGGTTTAGACTTCATTTGGGTAAGTTTTGACTCCATTCGGGTACGTTTTGACTTGGGTACGTTTTGGTTTGAGTACGTTTTGACTGTAAACCCCTCAATAGTGCAACTGTCAATGTACGGTCGTAATTGCTGTATTTTACTTTGCGTTCCATATTTCAAGTTGTATTTACTGTATACGGAGGGGATGCAATATCCTTGTCGCCACTCTTTTGGGGTCCGAACAAATGCAGTAATCAACATTTTAACTTTACTGGTGTAATCGTTATGTGCGTTTGTTTTCTATCCCGTCCGCATTTGCATTTTCTTAATCAAAGTACAATTTTGTACTTCAAACTTAAGCTGATCAAAGACCTAAAATACTAGAATTGATAGCAAAAGTTCATGTCTGATTTCCATAAAATCGTGTATGTAAGCGTTTCGCATGCAGTTTTATATGTTACAGAAGTTTTTTGATGTGTAATGGAATAGTTTTTGGGTGTTTTGGGGTATTCGAGTGGTTTGGGGTGTTTCATCCGAGACGTACGTTACAAACTAGGTCAAAGCTGCGGAACGAAACAAATTTTCAAATTTAGAGCGAGTTTTACGATATTTAACCTGAATTCATGGTTTGCATGGTTTAAAAGAGTTGATTTCAAATGACATCACTCGAGTCCGAAATTTCACCCTTATAAGCGAAGCTCTACCGGTCTCGATAATACATGAATATTTACAGTAAGGTGCTCTCGATAAGCCATATTAATCCGCGATCCCTTTTAAACTCACATTAAGCACTGATGGGGGATATCTTAGCTGAATTGTGTTTTCTTTACCCATCTAAACAAAGATAGATGTTAAATTTTCACATGATATACAAAATAACCGCATTTTTTTTTTTTTTAATTTAAAATTTGAGTCACGTTCTCCTTTTTCTAGCGTAGGTATATGAGTTATATGAGTTACCGGGTCCAGTCCCATCATAAAGAACAAATTCCAGACATACCAAAGAAAAAGTAGTTCTACAGCGATTGGGTTTAAAGCAGAGTAACTGCACCTCGTTTATGAAGTATATACGACGTTTTTGATCCAATTTTTTTCATGATTCTTCAACCCACTATAGACACCCCCCAACCCACCCTGAGCTCCTCGAGCTCATCGCAAAAAGTCGAACGTTTTGACAAACGTGCGACTTAAAAACCAGGGCTTGTTTGGGTAAGGGTTAAGATAAATCGGTTCACTACAATGACCAGGGTCCTGTATAGCTCAGTGGCAAAGTGTGGGACTCGTAACATGGAGGCCTCGGGCTCGAGCCACACCGGATCCACATGTTTTTAGTAGAAGTGCCCTTGGGTAAGACATTTCAGGCCCCAGCTTTGTACTTGAAATACCCAGGAAATCAGGAAATGCATGGAAATGTGAGCCGTCACCATGACATGACTGCAATAATGTTAAAAGCAGTCTAAAACACAAATTAAAAAAAAAAAACAAGTGACATGAACTTGCTGCCAGTGGATCTTAAAATTGTAAAAAATATTCAATGTTTAAAATTTCTTTATTGCATATAACAAATTACAAAAAGTCTTTTCTCATACAACAACAGATAACATACCAGCAAACAAATATTTGGATTTTCAAAGTAAAAGGGGGGATGTTACGGCATTGATATCATAAGTTTAAGTCTCAGGGCCACAAATAGAAACGGAGGCTTTTTCACGACGGTATAGATCAAGATCAGACTGCACAGATTGTGCAATCTGATCTTGAATCTAAACCATTCCCTTGTTTAGTCAAGTCCATAAAATAGAAATCTGTCTCGGTTTCAGTTTATTGTATTTCAGCAATGGAAAGAGGCACATTTACATGATTGGTGCTGAAAAACTTCAGCAAATGCCTGTTGTTTTCTCTTTTAATTTTTCTCTTCTTACAGTCAATCACTTTGAATATATCATGACAAAAGAAGATATTTTAAACTCATCCATATTGAAAAAACATTTGCAGAAAAATGAATTTAAGCCATTGCCACACAATTCCTACTTTTGACAACCCTGAGAAAGAAGCCTTTATAAAACATTGTGGGGAAAGGAGAAAATGCTGGTAACCAGCATTTTCTCCTTTTTCCACAATGTTTTCTACCCTTCACATAACAAGTTTCAAATTTTAAGTCACTTTTATTTTGTCATCTTCGAAATGCTTTCTATTACGACAAACCTAAAATTTTGTCAATTGGTAATGAGATAAGGTTTCTTAAATCTTTACTGAAAAACAAAATTTAGACTTGTCCAAATTCAAGGCTTCTGATAAGGAGGAAATAAATGTGACTTATAGCCCGTAAATTGTTAAAGAAAAGGTAGAAACATTTCCGGAAAAGGAGAAAATGTTGCTTACCAGCATTTTCTGTTCCCAATATGTTTTCAAATGGCTTTTCCTTTAGGGTTGCTAAAACTCGGGATGGTTTGGTTAAGACTTAAACAAATTATTGATATCCTTGAAAGGATGGAAAACATTGTAGTAAAAGAATTGTTTGCTAACAGCATTTTCCATTTACCACAGTACTTTCAAAAGTCTACTTGCTTTTGGGTTTTCACATCACAGAATTGATTGGTAAGCAGTTCATTCCCAAAGAATTCCATTTATTAAAAAAAAAAACGTTATTAAAATTTATTCCAATGCAACAGGCATACACAGTAACAAAGCTGCTCTAACTATTTGTCTTTGAAAGGATAGGAAACTTTGTTGGGGGTGCCTGTACAGCATTTTCTCTTTTTCCACAGTGTTTTAAAAAGACTCTTTCCTAAAGGTTGTAAAAAGACAGGATTGTTAAATAGGGAATAAAGTTTACCAAATTACATTTATCAATTACAAAAAAATCCATTTGAAGTTTTATCAATATAACATGCATACTACTTTGAGCAACAAGTTGAAACAAAGCAAAAGACAGACCACTGATGCAGCTTGCTTCGGTGCCAAAAGCTGACGTACTGATGCATCCATCATTTTAAGCCCTAAAAAGCTGTTCATGATTTAAGTTAACTTTGCCACCAATGTACATCGAACCCAGGCTGCTCAAAATGTGCATCCTGATCTTTGATCTACACTGTCTGTTTTGCTGACACACTGTAGACAACCAACCACAAAATAGCAGTTATTAGGTTATAATTGCACTCATGGTGTAAACTCGTTTTCTGATTGGTCAGAATCGGGTCATGTGATGAAAAAACCTGCATGTTATTTTTCGATGAAATGCAATAGCACTACTTTCGGTTTTTCCAAACTGTTGTTTGAATCTAATTTTAGATTTCATGCAAACTGTTTATGGGCTATATTTAGAGTTCCATCGCTGAATCAGTCAAATGCAAAAAGACCGATTTCTTTTTCTGTAAAAAACTTGCAAAAAGGAAACTAACAAAATAAACATTGCAAAATGATGCGTGTTTAACTTTATTTGCACCCTAAAAAAAAATACACTAGATCTATGCCAACTGTGAATAAAGAGTCTGACGACGTCATCAGTTACATCATTCAATACGTCAGCGATCGATTTCTATGAAGACAGGGTCACGGAGTTAAATTTAGTTCACTGTGTAAACGGAAAAATCACTCTGGCATTTATGAACTTGATTTGTTTCATGACGGAGTTAAACTTTTTTATTGCGGGGATTAGGTTAAAAAAATGCTATTGATCAGAGAAAAGTTATCGTGGATTTGATGGATTGTATATAGTGAAAGAACTGTTGGAGAAAGGATCGAAAGAAGTGACTAGTCTACACTGTGTTAAGAATTTTTTAAATGTTGGCGTGATAGGAATGATATTAGAAACAAGCCTAGAACTGGGAAACCAAAAATACATATTGAAAAATTAACAGCTGCGACACCGTTTTTCATGTTCTAATAAGTGGGTCACAAAACGTTGGCGTCATTCGATTCATATCTTACAAGAAATTTAGGATAGACCAAGTCTTATATCGGCAACAGAGAGATACTCATCGAGAAGAGATCTGCCGACGGTACGTACGCATATTCTTTACAAATTATCTATGAAAAGGTCACTCGAAAGAACACATCGTCCACCTAGCCTCAAGTTTAGATAATTGATTGTATTGTCATATGGATCTACATAATTATTTTATTCTTAAATTTTGTTCGATGAATCATCGAAAGTATGATTTCAATGCCAGCAAAATGGCCGCCTTCGACTGAAAAAATATGTTGCAAAGCTAAAAATAGATCGTGTATTCATGCCCGTTCTACCAAATATCCGCGAAGGAAATCAACTCGTATTTACTGTCGTATTTGTCCGTGATTTTTTTCTGTCTATCATTTTCGAAAAGTGATTTAAGTGAACAGCGAGTGCAATTATAAGGGTTGAGTGCATATTTTTGTGTTTTCATCGAGATATAAAATGCAATTGCCTTATTACATGGCTTAACATAACGCCCTTCGGGCGTTATTTGCCATGTAATAAGGCAATTGCATTTTATATCTCGATGAAAACACAAAAATATGCACTCAACCCTATAATATTTCTGGGTAAGAATATCTGGTAGAGTTATTTGGATCTTTAAGGCATAACATTACTGTACAGCCTTATATTATATATCTTACACAAGCACCCAAACACTTTAAATTGTAAATCTAATTTGCATTATTGAAAGGGAGGTAATTATGCTTACTATAAAAGTGCAATTTGACAAGTTTTGCTGCCCAAAAGAAATCAACACAACACAGAAATGTTTAAACTCCCCTCTCCCCCTCAAAAAAGAAACCAGAGCTGTCACTAAATGTGACTTTATACTCCAGTCAGCTCTTTGACAGCATTTTGTACACAGATGGACACAGACGGACAGACAGACAGGCTGATTCCAGTATACCCCCCGAAAATATTCCTTTTGCCAAGGTATAAAAAATTAAATTAGTTTTAAATCAAATGTTTATGACACTATTATACCTTCAAAGCCAAAGTCATCTGCTGGAAGGTTTATTGCATAGGTAATGAGCAATAGCTCATTTTCCACCAAAAATTTCAAAAAGTTTCACGCCTGCACAGAAGCCAAAATAAAATTAACAAGTGTTGAAAGATTAACACATTACCACACTAAAACAACATTCAAAACATTTGCAGACCATACTTTATAACATTGGCTCAAAGCCTTTTTACTCAAGGTTGCTTAATAACCCTTTCCCATACAGTACTAAGTTTCACGACCCTATAAAAGGAGCCTTTTGAAAACATTGTGGGAAATGGAGAAAATGCTGGTAACCAAATTAAATTTCAATTTTTGAGCCATTTCTCATCTGTAAATGCTTTCAATTAGGGGAAGTCCAAAATTTTGTCAAATTGAAAAAAGAGTTAAAAAAAAAAACAGAACAATTTGGTGAAGAGTTAACTCTTTGTAAGATGGCAAATGTTTATTCTTAACCTGTTCGAAAGCACTTGCAGACAACAGTTTATAGATATGGCTAAAACCCCAGGATTTGTAATTGAAAAGTTAAAGTATGTTTTGGATGTGCTCTTAACCAGGATTCCTTTCTTTCCCATGGTATTTACAAAAGCCTTTTGGTCAATACTACATTGGTAAAAAGGCTAAACTCTTTCCAAGTAAAAACAAAAGTTTACCATTATCCAAATTAAAAACTATAGTAACATGTCAAATGTAGCTTTAATGATGGGATTTGTTTCTGGTATAATAGAAAAGATTAAGCCTTTATCACACAATCCCGACTTTTAACACTCCTATGAGAGAAGCCTTTTGAAAACATTGTGGAAAAAGGAGAAAATGCTGGTAACCAGCATTTTCTCCTTTTCCCACTATGTTTTCTTCCCTTTCTAAAACAAATTTCAAATCTCTAGTCATATTTATGTTGTCTTCCACAAATGCTTTCAATATGGACCATTCTAAAATTCTGTTGTTTGGTAAGGGAAGGAAACTTAATGCTAGCACTTCCTTCTTTTCCCACAATGTTTTCAAAAACCTTCTTCTTTCAGGTCCTTAAAAGAATGGATATTTTTGGTAAAGGCTTAATTTCAGGTAACCATGCTAAACACAACACCGAATATCACACTAAACCGAATCCTTCTGTTTGTTGGATGGCTTTAAAAAGTTTCTCTTTCAAAATGTTTTTCGTGGAATATCTTGGGAGATCTAGAAGGTTGAAACAGGTGTGGGCAACAGGCAAGAAAGATTCTGCAATGTTCATTGGCTGAATTACCATCTGGAAAAGAAAACAGAAAAAGAAAAGGTTACTAACAGGCCCTGAATTGCTCAACTCAGATTGTTACTATCCAGTTCCCTTCAACTTTTGATCTTCGAAATTAACTCACTACCAAACGACAAAATTTTAGGTTTGTCCAAATTGAAAGCATTTGCAGACGACAAAACAAAAGTGACCGATTATTTGAAATTTGTTTTGTGAAGGGTAGAAAACATTCTGGGAAATGGCGAAAATGCTGGTTACCAACATTTTCTCCTTTTCCCACAATATTTTCTAAAAGCTTCTTATTCAGGGTCATCAAAAGTAGGGATTGTGTGGTAATTGGTTCAGATACTCTTTTCCAAATGACAAAAAAACACACTTGTCCAAATCAAGAGAATCTATAAACTACAATTTTAACATTGCTCAAATGGTGGAATTTGTTTATGACACTGTCAAAACCATTTATAGAGGGAAAGGGACAAAATGCAAGTTAAATCCACTTTATATCACAACCAACTGATTCATGAGATACACTGGTCCTTTGACATGCCGAAAATTTACACAGTTTAACCCTTTACCCCATTAGGCATTTCTATGGTATCTCTAAGTGGCCCTAAATAACAGCAAGGATGACGCCGTTTCTTATGTGTATATGACACCTTTTGATAGTACAGAAAACATTGTGGCAAAGGGTGAAATTGCTCGTCACGAGCAATTTCACCTTTTGCCATAATGTTTTCCAAAGTCTCCTCCAAGCAATGTGTAGAAATGAGTATCTGTGGAGTAAAGGGTTAAACAGAGGTCAGCCTGCACTAACTGCGCAGGCTGATCAAGGTTGATGTCATTTGTAGATGTACTCAGCCCCCTTTTAAAGAGGATGGTTCAAGTCTCAAACATCTTTAACCCATTACCACACGACAAAATTGTAGACTGGTTCAAATTGAAAGCATTTGCAGACGACAAAAAAAAGGTGACTGAAAAAATGAAATTTGTTCTGGGATGGGTAGAAAACACTGTGGGAAAAGGAGAAAATGCTCCTTTTCCCAGTGTTTTCAAAAGGTTTCTTTCTCAGGGGTGTCAAAAGTAGGGATTGTGTGGTAATGGGTTAAGGGAAAAACACCTATTACAACTCACCCTAACATGTTTCATACCAGTAATAGGAATCTTATCACTGCCTGTCAAAAATACTGAAATGAAAGAAAAATGTAAACGTTATCTGTATATGATAGGAGGTACAGTAGAAGCACTACAAGGGACTAGTAGAAGCACTACAATGGAATAGTAGAAGCACTACAAGGGAATGCAAATGCTTGGCTTCAAATGCTTGAATTTCAGTGAAAGTTTCAAGTCAAAAACAGGAACATAAATGTGTCAAAAATATTCTAATGTATATGTGTCCTAATTGAATAGGTTTCCCTTTTAAATGTTGACTACTATTCCATGTTCAAAGTAAATATATTCAGTAATAACAACAATATTACAAAATGCCAAGGATTTTACACAACTAAGCCGCTGCTGACGTGTTGACACAGCTATGAGAATACCAGTTTTTTCTTCACAAATAGCCAAGCCAAAAATCATATATAAAAGTTCCAAATTCTGATATTTTAACTTGTTTAGAATGGTGCTATGCATGATTTAACTCTTTTCCAAAAATTAAAATTTTAGAAATGACTAAATTGAAGTTATTTGCACACAACAACATAAATGAGGCTTAGAATGATGATTGGCTTTGTGTTTACACAAGTACAAATTACTATGAGAAAAGAAAAATCAAAGGACTGAAGGTCCTGAAAGTCGCACTAATGGTGAAACCTTGATATTTTGGGACTGATAGGTGGTCATCACCCTTTTACAGGACAATCTTGCTTTTACGTAATTCAAACAGCTTTGGAAAACAGAGCTGAAAGAAAGAAAAACTCATTTTTTTTAACTCAAGGTTTTCTTCCAATTAGACTCAAATTTAATGGTTTACCGTAAGTCAAATTTGATTAGTTTTCAGCAATTCTTCGATTTTGACAAGTCTGCAATTTAGTTGAGCAAATGCAGTTACTTGTAATAGGCAGCTTCCCACCAAGTTAGATCTTTTCATTTTTCATTTACTTTAATATATCCATCTTGGCATATAGCCTGACATAATATACCCAAAACAATATTAAATGTATGTCATTGGTCACCTCTATTACTTGGAACTTACTGAAACAGTACCACTGCATACCGATGCTAGCACTTGACAATTTTTGAAAAGGGACACATAAGGGATATCACTGTGAAATCATTTCAAAATCTGACCAACCATTTCAGTGAAGAAGAATTTTCAAGAATTTCTTCATGTCCGAATAGTGCAAGTGGACCCCATTTACCAGAGCCATGCTTCTTGATGGATCAGAATTTCGAAAACATTTTTGAAAATGGTCACCCAAGGAAGATTGCTTTGAAATTATTTTAAAATCTGATCATGGGTTTCAGAGAAGGTGAATTTTCAAGAAATTCTTCATTTCCATATTGTAGCCCCAATTCACCTGAGCCATGTTTCTTGGCAAATCAAAATTTTGCGAACAAGTTTTTAAAAGGGTCACCCAAGGAACATCTCTGTGAACTTTTTTCAATATCTGATCAGCCGTTTCAGAGAAGTAAGAATATTCAAGAATTTCTGCATGTCCATATAAGTACAAGTAGCCCCCATTCACCAGAGCCATGTTTCTTGATGGATTGAAATTTCGCAAACAATTTTTGAAAAGGGTCACCCATAGAACATCCCTGAGAAATTATTTCAAAATCTGACCAGTGGTTTCTGAGAAGAAGAATTTTTTAGAATTTCTTCATTCCTGTATAGTGCAAATAGCCCCCATTCACCAGAGTCATGTTTCTTGACTGATCAAAATTTCACGAAAAAGTTTTGGAAAGGGTCACTTAAGGTAGTGGACCCGTAATAAGCATAGTGCAGCATGGCATAAAATTTCTGGACAGTTGATAAGACATATTTTGTACAGATATGATACTGTTGCACATTTTTGACCGAACAGAAATTCCTTCGGGGTCCGTCTTGAAATTATTTGTTGATAATTTTGTTAGTTTCCAGAAAAGGGAGGTAATTATCATATCCATTTGTAATGAAATTATAGTAGTTATAGATTTATAAATGATAATTCTAGGAAGGACAAAAAAAAAAAAGTGGCTCGGTGAAAGTAGTACAATAGTGCTCAATTTTAATCTTAGCAAATTTTCTAGGGTAATATTATAGTGGAAATAGCTGTGTTCTATTATGGGTCCACTACGTTAAGGAACAACTCTGTGAAATTATTTTAAAATCTGGCCAGCTGTTTCAGAGAAGAAGATTTTTAAAGAATTTCTTAGAAAACTGTTTGGTTGCCATGGCAACCAAAACTTTTGACGTAATCAAATTCTGTGAACAATTTTCAAAGAGGACCTCCCAAGGAACATTCCAGCCAAGTTTGGTCCATATTGGCCCAGCGGTTTTGGAGGAGTTGATGTTTAAAGAATTGTTGATGACGCATGACGGATGACAGACACCAGGTGATCCTAAAAGCTTCCCTTGAGCATGTTGTGCTCAGGTTAGCTGAAAAAACAGTACTAAGGTTTTTCATCTCAACCAAACTGACTCTCAAACTATAAAAAATATTTGCAAAGTAATAAATAACTATGCAATCTACAACAGGTTAAAGACCATTGTGAATAATTAGTTTAACTCATTACCAGACCAGCCCAATTTTAGGCTTGTCCAAATTGAAAGCATTTGCAGACGACAAAATAAAAGTGACAGAAAATTTGAAATTTGTTTTGTGAAGGTTAGAAAAAATTGTGGGAAAAGGAGAAAATGCATTTTTTTCCCTTTTCCCACAATGTGTTCTAAAGGCTTCTTTCTCAGGGTAGTCGAAATTAGGGATTGTGTGGTAATGGGTTAATCACCACATTAAATTTGTTACACTCTTTTTGAGTGCTGAAATTGTATCTTTGCTATCCAAACAATGTAATTAATGTATCACATTTCTATTATATCATTTCTTTAACCCATTACCACACAATCCCTACTTTTGATGCCCCTGAGAAAGAAGCCTTTTGAAAACACTGTGGGAAAAGGAGAAAATGCTGGTAACCAGAATTTTCTCCTTTTCCCACAGTGTTTTCTATCCTTCCCAGTACAAATTTCAGTTTTTCAGTCACCTTTATTTTGTCGTCTGCAAATGCTTTCAGTTTAGACCAGTCCAAATTTTCTTGTGTGGTAAAGAGTTAAATGTGCTGATGCTTATGGTTTTTTTTTTTCATATATAAAACATATTTTTATAATGATGGATAAATATTTTTAAAGTATGCAATATGTTTTTTTTTTTTCATTAATAGTAACTTTATCTTCCTTAAAAAAAAAATAGAAAGAAAAACGTGATTTTATCACTAAGCATTTGATTCACTTCGCTATGTTTATTGTTAAATAAGTTTCATCATTGGTTTTAATCATGTAAGGCAAATTTAAAATAAAGCAAGAGTTATAAATCGTCTTGATGACGAATACGTAATTTCTATTAATTTTTACATAAATTGAAGTTAGAAATACTATAAAAATCATGTGTTCATTTTGACTACACATTGGGTACGTTTTGACTCCACTTGGGTAGGTTTAGACTTCATTAATTTTTACATAAATTGAAGTTAGAAATACTATAAAAATCATGTGTTCATTTTGACTACACATTGGGTACGTTTTGACTTCATTTGGGTAAGTTTTGACTCCATTCGGGTACGTTTTGACTTGGGTACGTTTTGGTTTGAGTACGTTTTGACTGTAAACCCCATCAACAGTGCAACTGTCAATGTACGGTCGTAATTGCTGTACTTTACCTTGCGTTTCATATTTCATGTTGTATTTACTGTATACGGAGGGGATGAAATATCCTTGTCGCCACTCTTTTGGGGTCCGAACAAATGCAGTAATCAACATTTTAACTTTACTGGTGTTAATCGTTATACACGTGCGTTTGTTTTCTATCCCGTCCGCCATTTGCATTTTCTTAATCATAGTACAATTTTGTACTTCAAACTTAAGCTGATCAAAGACCTAAAATACTAGAATTGATAGCAAAAGTTCATGTCTGATTTCCATAAAATCGTGTATATAAGCGTTTCGCATGCAGTTTTATGTGTTACAAAAGTTTTTTGATGTGTAATGGAATAGTTTTTGGGTGTTTTGGGGTATTCGAGTGGTTTGGGGTGTTTCATCCGAGACGTGCGTTACAAACTAGGTCAAAGCTGCGGAACGAAACAAATTTTCAAATTTAGAGCGAGTTTTACGATATTTAACCCTGAATTCATGGTTTGCATGGTTTAAAAGAGTTGATTTCATATGACATCACTCGAGTCCGAAATTCCACCCTTATAAGCGAAGCTCTACCGGTCTCGATAATACATGAATATTTACAGTAAGGTGCTCTCGATAAGCCATATTAATCCGCGATCCCTTTTAAACTCACATTAAGCATTGATGGGGGATATCTTAGCTGAATTGTGTTTTCTTTACCCATCTAAACAAAGATAGATGTTAAATTTTTACATGATATACAAAATAACCGCATTTTTTTTTAATTTAAAATTTGAGTCACGTTCTCCTTTTTCTAGCGTAGGTATATGAGTTATATGAGTTACCGGGTCCAGTCCCATCATAAAGAACAAATTCCAGACATACCAAAGAAAAAGTAGTTCTACAGCGATTGGGTTAAAAGCAGAGTAACTGCACCTCGTTTATGAAGTATATACGACGTTTTTGATCCAATTTTTTGCATGATTCTTCAACCCACTATAGACACCCCCAACCCACCCTGAGCTCCTCGAGCTCATCGCAAAAAGTCGAACGTTTTGACAAACGTGCGACTTAAAAATCCAGTTACAGTGTTTTCTCTTTTTCAAACAATTTTTTCCATAGTTTATATCCTCAGGTTCATTAAATTCATGATTGAGTGGTAAAGAGTTATGGATGTTGTGGACTTGAGTTTAGATGAGCAATAACAAACAGACTGAACAAATACTTACAGAGGAATTTTTTCTTATCTTCAAGCGTCATATCATGAAAGACGTCCCAGAAATATTGTATAGTTTGATGATAGCGATGATAATCTCCTTTGTACTCTGTGTTCTGGAAAATGTAGAGGTAATAGTGCAATCTGGGTTTTAATTTATCATTTTGTGATACAAACTCAAGATCAGACTGCTAATCATATAGGTATAACATGAAGTCTGATCTTGATTCTGCACTATCTGAAATCCTGTGTAATTATCTGACTAAACATGTATTTTCGAAAATATCAAGGGCATTCATGTTTTATTTAACTCTTTACCCCATAAGGCATTTCTATGGTATCTCTAATCGACCCTAAATGACAACAAGGATGAAGCCATTTCTTATGTGTAAATGACACTTTTTGATAGCATAGAAAACATTGTGAAAAAAGGTGAAATTGCTCGTCACGAGCAATTTCACCTTTTGCCACAATGGGTAGAAAACATTGTAGGGAAAAGGGGAAAATGCTGGTTACCAGCATTTTTCACCTTTTCCCACTATGTTTTCAAAAGGCTCCTACCTCAGGTATTGTTTGGTAAAGGGTTAAATATGAGCCATTCTCTGTAAAAGGGTATTTAACTCTTCACCAAACAACAAAATTGTAGACCGGCTGAAAGCATTTGCAGATGACAAAAACGTGACTGAAAAAATTAAAGTTTGGGAAGGGTAGAAAACATTGTGGGAAAAGGAGAAAAAGCTGGTGACCAGCCTCTGGGTTGTAAAAACAAGGATTGTACAGTAAAGAGTTGGATCCCTTTTTGTTGGCTCATATGGGCTGTTTAGGCTGTTGGACAGAGGATAAACAACTCCATAGGATACAGACACTGAGGAATCTTCAGTGGTGATCTTTTTCTTTGGTGAAATGATACAAAGTTCCAAACAAATGAATTCTTTACGGAACAACAAAATTCTAGACTGGTACAAGTTGACAGAACTTGCAAACGACAAAATAAGCGTAACTCAAAAATCAAATTTTGTTTCCAGCAGGGTAGAAAACATTGTGGGAAAAGGAGGAAATGCTGTTTACCAGTATTTTCTCCTTTTTCCACAATATTTTCAAAAGGCTTCTGTCTCGGGGCCGTAAAAACCAGGAAATGTTTGGTAAGGGACTAACCATTCAGGTAAATATACTTTTCATTCATTCATTCAAAAAGCAAATTATCGACAGAGATCCATATATCTTGCTGTTTATCTTTTTTTTTTCCCCCAAATCTTAAGGAGAAAGTGTTAGATCTTACAAAACTAATATCTTTACTGTAAAAAGTAAAAAGTAAATATCATTATAGACAATAGATTGAATGATTGTATGGTGTTTAACACCAATTTTCAACATTATTTCAATTATATCGCAGCAGCCAGTGCACCTATTCATGCTTTCCTGGAATCTCTTTTACCAGCACTACGCACAATTTTCTTTCCAAGACACTGGCTGCTTTCCCCACATAATCATCATCAAAACAATGATCAGCAGTAGGATAGGAATGAATCTTGTCACAGTGACTATCATCAATCCTCTGAAACTAATTGGCCGAGCAAAGGGTCGTAGCCAGAGATTGAACCCTGGACCCCGTGTCCTCAAGTCCTGTATACTACAGACTGAGCTACAGGGGCTCGACCACAGACAATAGTCAATATCGCATGTAGAAACTTTTAAAAGTAATTAACCCATCACCACACAACCCTACTTTTGACGCCCTGAGAAAAAAGACTTTAGAAAACATTGTAGGAAAAGGAGAAAATGCTGGTAACCAGCATTTTCTCCTTTTTCTACAATGTTTTCTACCTCTCATAAAACAAATTTCAAATTTTTAGTCACTTTTCTTTTGTCGTCTGCAATTGCTTTCAATTTGAACCAGTCTAAAATATTGTTGTTTGGTAATGAGTTAACTCTTTATCAGACAACAAACCCCTAAACCTGTCCATAGTCAAAACATTTTCATAGGAAAGGGAAAACACAGCTAAATAGATGGGGTTTGTCTTAAAACCGTAGGAAAACATGAGGAGAAGGAGAAAATGCTGGTCACCAAAAAGCGATCAGAAATACTAACCTTTTCAAGCTCATGAAAATCATAATTTTCATTTCCTACCACCATTGCTTTTAACTCTTGGGGATGAAACAATTCCTGAAAATTAAAAGCACAAGACAGATAATTACTGTTTTGTAAAATATAATACAAATACATGTATCACTAGGGTCATCTTTAAATGATTTTATGTGTGCACAATGAAGATCGACATCAGACTGCATGATGCAGACAATGTAGATCAAGATCAGACTGTTCTTGTCTTGGACCTACAATTTCTCATTTTATAAAGTCATCTGGCAAAAGAGCAGTCTTTTTCCCTGATTCAGAAAGTTCATCCAGGCCCTTTAGGGTTTTTTTTGTTTTTCTCATTTATTTATCGTAATTACATGTTACGAGAATAAATAACATCTACTGTAATGTGTTTTTTTTTTTTAAATTCAGAAGCTAATGTGCTGTACATGTATTTATATTACACTCCCAGCAAAGACCAATGTAATTCAGAGGATTTGCATCTATCAAGATTTGCTTTAGGAATCAAGACGTTTAGTATCTGACCGATAACACATTTTCAGATTAATCTTTTCTTTTCTGCAGTAAGATCAATCCCACAATGGCCTTTAACATTATGAGCCACTTCCATTTTTTCCACATTGTTTTCACAATTTTTCATGCACTTAACTTTTAACTCCTTACTAAACGACAATATATTAGGCTTGTCCAAATTGAAAGCATTTGCAGACCACAAATCAAACATGACTCAAAAATTAAAATTTGTTTTGGGAAGAGTAGAAAACATTGTAGGAAAAGGAGAAAATGTTCGTTATCAGCATTTTCTCCTTTTCCTACAATGTTTTCAAAAGGCTTCTTTCTCAGGTCGTTAAAAGTCGGGATTGTGTGGTAAAGGATTTAGTAAACTTATAATCATTATTTCAAGAATGTGTCTTTTCAAAGTTTCCTGCGGCAAATCTGTTACAAGAAAAATGAAAGTAACTAGTAGTGTTTACATACCAAAACCCTTCCCCCACACACTTTATGAAAGCCTGTATTAAAGGCACCAAATTGTCTGTCCACAGACTTTGAGAAAATATGATCTACATACAGTTCCACAAACTCTTTCCTGAAAAAAATGTAAAATTGCTTAGTTCATTTTTTGTATTAATGAGGAATGAATTCTGTTGCAAAGATTATCATAAATCCTGTCACATTGATTTTTTATGATTCCTGTCAAATTATTTTCATGAGTCCCGCCACCAGAATTTTCACAAATCCTATCCTGTGACTTTCACAAATTCTGTCAAATTGACTTTCACATATCCTGTAACAACAGCTTTCAATACACTTGTCACAGTGGCTTTCATTACACTTGTCAGGATGACTTTCATTACACTTGTCACAGTGGCTTTCATTTCACTTTTCGCAATGACTTTCATTACACTTGTCCCAGTGGCTATCATTACTCTTGTCAAAATGGCTTTCATTACACTTGTCGCAGTGGCTTTCATTACACTTATCACAGTGGCTTTCATTACTCTTGTCGCAGTGGCTTTCATTACTCTTGTCAGAATGACTTTCATTACACTTGTCAGAATGGCTTTCATCACTCTTTTCGTAGTGGCTTTCATCACTCTTGTCGCAGTGGCTTTCATCACTCTTGTCGCAGTGGCTTTCATCACACTTGTCGCAGTGGCTTTCATTACTCTTGTCGCAGTGGCTTTCATTACACTTCGCAGTGGCTTTCATTACAGTTGTTGCAGTGGCTTTCATTGCACTTATCGCAGTGGCTTTCATTAGTCTTGTTGCAGTGACTTTCATTACACTTGACACAAAGACTTTCAGTACACTTGTCACAGTGGCTTTCATTACACCTGTCACAGTGGCTTTCATTACACCTGTCACAGTGGCTTTCAATCCTCTTGTCACAATGACTTTCATTACACTTGTCAAAATGGCTTTCATTTCACTTGTAACAATGACTTTCACATATCCTTTTACAATGGCTTTCATAATTCTCGTCACAGTGGCTTTCATTACTCTTGTCACAGTGACTTTCATTACCCTTGTCACAATGGCTTTTATTACACTTGTCAAAATTACTTTCATTGCTTGCGTCAAAATGGCCTTCATTTTTCTTGTCACAAAGAATGTCAGTAATCTTGTCACATTTCATTACACTTGTCACAACAAATTTCAGTAATCTTGTAACAACGAATTTTAGTACTCTAGTCACAATGGCTTTCACGAATCCTATCAATTTGGCTTGCTTTAATTTACAAAAACTTTCATTCTCCTTGCACAATAACTTCCACAAATCCTGTCAAAATGAGTTTTTTAACCCTTGAAAAACCCATGAAAAAATTTTAGACCTGTCCAAATTGAAAGAATTTGCAGATGACAATGTCAATGTGGCTCAAACGGTGTGATTATTTATTGATAGGGTAGAAAAAATTGTGAGGAAAGGAGAAAATGCTTGTTACCAGCATTTTCTCCCTTTCCTACAATATTATCAAAAGGCTTCTTTCCAAGGGTCGTCAAAAGTCATCATTGTGTGGCAAAGGGTTAAACCATTTTATAGAGTATTGCTCAAATACAATTTCACAAACACTTTACCTGTTATCATTTGTGACAGATTTCTGTGAACCTTTATCCACCAATTCTGTGGTTTTTGTCTCACCAAATACTTCCTGACTTATCTGTCAAATAAGAAAGACCATTTTGATTAACTGATTCTCCTTTTATTGACTGTCTCCACCTGTTGCCCATTACAGCGAAGTCCCTTGAAGGTTGTTTCTTATGTTACGGGGGAATAGGGGGTAAAAAAAAGATTCAGGACAATACCTACACTGAGTTACCCCTGACTTTTTAATGTGCCTTGTGTGTAGAACTGTCACAGATGGACACAATGACGGACAAACAGACAGACAAATGGATGGACAAACAGACAGCCAGGCTGATTTCCCACCCCGCCAAATATTCCTTTTGCGAGAGGTATAATGGCACAAATTTACCAATGAGCATACCTGATAAACTGATTCCAGCTACCCATGAAAACATCTGTTTTGTTTATAAAAAAAAATTTTTTTTTAGACATTTAGTGCAAAGATAAATCAGTGAGCCATGTTCCATGAAAAGGGGTATAACTCTTCACCACACAATCCCAAAAAAGAAAGCCTTTGAAAACATTGTGGGAAAAGGAGAAAATGCTGGTAACCAGCATTTTCTCCTTTTCCCACAACGTTTTCTACTCTTTCCAAATAAAATTTCAATTTTTTAAATTTTTCTAAATTTAGGCTTGCCCAAAATTTTGTCGTTTGGTAAAGAGTTAATACATCTGTAAGCTGCATGATAGCGAGCAAGTAATCATTATAATCATGAATACATATAACCCATTTTTGTCTGAAAACCAACAGAATCATAAACTAGAACATCCTGTGACATGCAGAATATCTAGCAATAGAAAAAAGTTTTAAATCAGGTCAGCCTACACAGACGGTGCAGGTTGCCCTGGGTTTGTATTCACCAACCATTCTTAAGACCATTCTTATTCTTCAGATTTCCATCAGTGAGAAAGGAACAGAACTTCTCACTTTCACAGTCAGAAAATCTTGATGAATAAGACTGACAGAGGTTTTAAAAATGGTTGGCGAATACAGACCTGGTTTAATACTGTATGCAAATGCATTAAATCCCCTTTTCACAGAGCATGGCCCAAATTCATTTCTTACTTGAAAATTAAGGCAGAAGGTTTCCTCCACATCATCACCAGGATATGCCAGCAGTTCTTCTAAACTCCTGTAAGAAAGAAAGAGCTCTTCAAACAGACATCAAGATAGCTCTCTTTGACATGGATCCTATGTTTTGTTAAATAACTTTTCTCTTCCCCTGAAAATGCTGCAAACCAAAGTATTGAGAACACAAATTTTGATAGTTTTTTTTAATTTACTGTTGAAATTAATAAAGAAAATGGCCAACTGATACTTTTTTTGTGTGTGTGAAATAATATTCTTTTATCCAACAAAATTATTCCCTTCTCTTACCTATATTTCTCTTTCCTTCCTTTCTCTATGTTTCCCTTCCCTTCCCCCTCCTTCCCTTCCTTTCCTTTAATTCTCTTCCCTTCCCTTCCAAATCATTGAATTATTCACTAATTGGACAAAGAATATAAAACTTGTAAAACTCCAGTATAGTACATACTTTCCAATTCTGGGCATGTATTCCATTAAATCCTCTAATCCTGGAGTTCTGAAACAGGGAGTAGAATAGAAAAATTAATAAGCGGTGTTTTATACTACTTTCAACAATTAGTTCATGTTGTGGCCATAGCTTCCTTGCAAGACAGAGATTGCAGAGAATGTGACTAGTTAAAGAGATAATCTACATTTATCTTCAGATTTTGAAGAGGGTAGCTGAGCCCTGGTAGCTCTATTGGTAGTGTATATAATTTCAGAGGGGGGAGGGTTCACTGGTTCCATCCTTACTTGGCAAATTTCTTTCATAGGATTACTGATAGTCTTAGCTACAAGATTCATTCCTCTCTCATCGCTCATCATAGTTTTGATATTGGAGAGCAGTTAGTGGCTTGTAATGAATATAGTAGGGGGTATAGGTAAAAGACATTCCAGAAAAGGATAGATAGGTGTACTGGCTGCCCGGATTTAACAGAAATAATAATGAAAACAGCGTAAAAAAACACTCATTTGAGCAATAGGAGGCAAGAGAAAAGTTGGGTTCGATAAGCAGAGACCTGGCCATATAGGCATTTAATCAGCAAAAACAGTAAGCTGTCATCCTGCCACTGGGAATTCAAAATGTGTCATGGGTAGGAAGAAAGACAAGAGGAGCTCACTAGTTACCCTTAACCCTTTTCCAAATGGCAAAATTTAGACTGTCCCAAACTCAAAGTTTTTGCAAAACGACAATTTTGAATTTGATGATATCAGAGAGTTTTCCAATAGGCTACAAAACACTGTGGGAAAAGGAGAAATTCTCCTTTTCCCACAGTTTTTTCTAAAGAGTTGTACTGCAGACATGTAAAAACCAGGGCTTGATTGGGAAAGAGTTAACATTTTACCGCACAATCCCGATTTTAACGACCCTGGGAAAAGGAGAAAATGCTGGTAAATGGCTGGGTATATACAGAGTTTCTATAGATAGCCAAGCCACACAAAAATATCAGTCAAACCTAGGTTTGGGGGAAAAGTAGGGGAACGAGCCAAGTTGACAGGTTAGAAAGCCTACCTATTCAGCAGTTTTTTGAAGAGGGCAAGGGGAAAATTTAACTGGATAAGTACAGAGTTGTATATAGCCAAGCCACATAGACATCCAATCAGCAGATAGGTGGAGCTGTCTTCAAGGGACTGAAAAAATAGAATGGTAGTTCAGGTAAACTTAACTCTTTACCGAACAAGCCCTGGTTTTAACAACCCTGAGGAAGAAGCCTTTTGAAAACATTGTGGGAAAAGGAGAAAATGCTGGTAATCAGCATTTTCTCCTTTTCCCACAATGTTTTCCACCCTAAAATAGTCAAGTTTCAATTTTTGAGACATGTTTATTTTGTTGTCTGTAAATGCTTTTAACTTCAACAAGTCTAAAACTTCATTATTTGGTAAAAAGTTATTTGTATTAATTGTCTAGCCCCCCTTTATATTACTCAAACAAATTGATTTGATATTGACCTTTATGCAAAGAATAAATAAAGAGGAAATATCTTTATCATATCAATCGTGCGGTACGAAAGTTCTATTATCAGAAGATATCTGATTAATTTCTTTCAGTGCCATCTGCAAATAAAGGAGCTTTTGTGGATGATATAAATCAAGATCAAAGTGCACAAACAGTGCATCTTAGGTACATGTTATCTGCCAGGAAATACCGACACAAACAATATTACAAAGAACAAATATTACAAAGTGCAAAGATGTGTTTCCCGACTGCATTAAATATGTCACAACTTCCCATGACAAATTTGAGGCAGAAAACTTCTTTTAAATATTAGAAATGTCTACATACACATAAATCAAGCTACATAAACATGAGTAAAGGGCAAATATTTCTGCAGAAGGGAAAATTACTTTTGGCTACAGAAGAACATTAATCACAATAATTTTTGCATTTGCAATAACTGTTTTCAAAAACAGTATTTGGCATAGTCTAAGAAACTATAATGCAGCCATTAACATGATAGCCATTTATAAAGGTACTTACATATGAAGAAAACCATTGCATTCTGGATTCCTCGTCTGTAATAAACATGCCATACTTTGGATCTAACAACTCTCGTAGCAACAACATAAAAAATTCCTACAAAAGAAGAAATTAACTGTTTAACTTAACATGATCAACTTTTTTAAAAAGCTATAAATTTCTGTACAAATTCATTTTAGTATAGAAACTGTTACAATTAATAAATATTTTTGAAAAAGTTTTTGCAGTGATCCAATTCTTCTTTTTGGTAAGATGGGTCATTGACATAAAAAAAAAAATAATGAAAGAAAAAACATACATTACACTTTCATTCGAGAAAAATATCTGTAAAACATTATGCCAAAAAGCTATCCACAAGATTTTTGAAAGGAATCTGTGTTTTACCAGTAACAATTACAATAGTTTTAATATTTTCAGTATACTAATGCTACACCCATGAACATGTTATGAAATGGAGCATGTTAACATTTTCTCTGAATAGATTTTACTTTTAAATTCTAATGTGAATATATCTCTTAAATTTTAACTTTCTGCACACTTGTTTATATACTTCTAAAAATAATGAAAAAAAGATATACACAAAAAAAAGTGTCTAACATCTAGTAGTGTTAAATCTTGAAGCATTTCTTGTCAAGTAAAAAGTTATATAATCCACTACTTCTCATCATCTTCTTGTTTTTTTTTTTTAATTCAACGTTTCTCAATAAAAAAGATATTACTCATGTATGAATGAAAGTTAAGCTATGAGAAATTCAAAGAGTAAACTGAGGCATACATAGTTCCGTTTTATTTTTAATGATGCCATAGGATGTGTTAAACTCTTTACCAAATGACAAATTTTGAGACTGGTCCAAATTGAAAGCATTTGCAGATGACAAAATAAATGTGACTTAAGAATTGAAATTTGATTTTGGAAGGGTAGAAAAAATTGTGGGAAAAAGAGAAAATGCTGGTTACCAGCATTTTCTCCTTTTCTCACAATGTTTTCTAAAGGCCTCTTCCTCAGGGTCGTTGAAAGTCGGGATTGTGTGGTAAAGAGTTAGGAGTCAAACATACAAGGTTCTTTGATGTGTAAATAAACATATACATGGCGTTATGGGGCTAGAGGTGATATTCTTCAAAAATAGAAAGGTTATTAAGTCTGTAAATGCAGCACAAACATTCTATCATACAAATAAACCTGTTCTTCAGGGATGTTCCTAAATTTATACCTATAAAACAAAGTTATTCTTCAAGCAGACAGTTCCTAAACTACTTATCTTTGATTTTATAAACCAACTACCTAGAAATTGCTCGTTGACTTTTTACCAAAAAAACAAACTTCAGACTTGTCCAATTCCACAGCATTGGAAATGCCAAATGAAATTTTGCTAAAATAGTAAAAAAAATGTCTTTGAAAAAGTACATAACATTTTGGAAAAAGAAGGTTTATGGAAACATTGTAAGAAAATGCTGGGAAACAGCATGAAAATGTTGGGAAATTTCTTACAATGTTTCCATAAGCCTTCTTCCTCAAGGTAAAAAAAAATGTCTTTGAAAGAGAAGAAAACAATTTGGAAAAAGGAGAATATGCCGGTAACTAGCATTTTCTCCTTTTTCCAAAATTTTTTCATAACCCTTCTTACTCAACGTCACTAAAAACTGAGATTGTGTGGTATAGGGTTAAATAGACCAGTCTTCATCTTCAACCTAGAAAAATATTTGGTTCATTACAACCCATAGTGTTTATCTTTTGTCAATTCTTTTATTGTAAGAGAAGTGAAGTTGCTTCGTAAACAGTTAATGAAGTATGCAGCTGTTTATAGGCAAAAACTGGTAAAAGAAAAAAAAAGCCAGAAATCTATAGTTCTAAGCTTCTTTGCAAAAAGAAAAAAGAAAAACAGAGACAGAGAAAAACATAGAAAGTTCTAATCATACATTATGTTGAACTTACTCAACTCCCTTTTGCCTTATTTTTTTACACATCATGTGTGTACCTAATCTACATGTACAAATAAAAATTTGTACCTAATCTACATGTACAAATAAAAATTTGTACCTAATCTACATGTACAAATAAAAATTATCTCTTTACCAAAAAAAACTATGTTTTGGACTGGACCAAATTCAAAGCATTTCAAGACGACAAATTTAATGTTGCTAAAATGATGATTTCTATCTTTCACTGTACACAAAATCGTTTGCTCATGACAAATTTAATGTGGCTAAAATATTGATATTTATCTTTAACTCATTACTACATGAGAAAATTTTGGACTGGTCCAAATTGAAAGCATTTGCAGATGACAAAATAAAGGTGACTGAAAAATAGAAATTTGTTCTGGAAAGGGTAGAAAACACTGTGGGAAAAGGAGAAAATGCTGGTTACCAGCATTTTCTCCTTTTCCCACAGTGTTTTCAAAAGGCTTCTTTCTCAGGGGCATCAATAGTAGGGAATGAGTGGTAATGGGTTAAAAGGGTAAAAATGTTCTATGCACAATTGGAGAAAGTACTTGTTACCACCATTTTCTCTTTTTCAAGCAATGTTTTTGAAATTTATCCATATGGTCATAAGATTACAGACCTGTCTAATGTAAAATGAAAAGTTTAGTCTATACTAAAAATTTCCAAAATTATGTGACAAACAAAGTCAGAGCACTAGTTTCAGGCATTGTCTCCATTTTCAACAATTTTTTCTTCCAACTCAGAGACAAATTCCATCATTTGAGCAACATTTAATTTGTTTTAGATCTACAAATGCTTTCAGTATTGCCAAGCCCCAAGTTCTGTGGCCTGATTAGAGGTAAAGCCTTTAACCCAAACTTTGAAAATCCAACAGCTGTCAATCATCAACAGGCCCCACCTTTCTAACTCCGCCCTCATCCTGTGCCTCCTCCCCTAGAAATATCACCTGTAAAAAATACACACCCTATAGAAAATACCATCAACCTTGTAAACTCTTTTTGCCTGTTCAGAGAGAAATGGTTAAGCAAAATGTACACACAATGAAAATAAGATTTTATCAGTCTTAGTAATCAGCATTTTACCACAATGTTGATAAAGCTTTGTTCCTCATGGTTGAAAATTCAAAAGATCATTTAGTGATTGTTTACAAATAACTGTTGGCATATATTGACACTTTTCATCTATTTCTGTCCCAACAGAGTCCAAATAAACATAATTATCCCACAAGAAAAGAATTAAAAATTCTGGAAAAGAGCTCTGGGTCTCATTGCAGTGTTGCATCCAGGAATTCTGCCAAGAGGGGGAGATCCCCCACGGAATTTTCAAAATGGGGGAAGTAAAAATTTTCGGGGGTGGGTGAAAGAAAATTAAGTATACACAGAATATGTATTTTTCTGGTCAATTTCCTTTTTTGAATGGAAATGATTACCATCTTTCAAAGGCTGATAGGATATTTGCTAGATCTATATTTTTATGGCCGACAGGGGAGGGTTGATGCCTATTGGGTCGATCTTACCTTATTTCTAACACAAAACATTATAGATTCTCATTCTTGATTGATAATGTGCATCTATAGATGTACACATCAATTTTTGTTCACGATTACGATACATCCTCGGTAGTATGTCAGAATCTGGGGCCAAACAACCTTAAGTTTATACCCAACTGTTTTCACTCAATTCTTTCCATAATATCATCGTATGAACCATCGGCGTTGACAAAAGAACCAGTGAAAGTCTTTGACATGTTTCCTTTCGGCGGAATACTTGACAAATCGCAAGTTTAAAATCGCCTGGTTCTTCACTTCTTCGTCAGCATTATGAGAGTAAACATTCAACGCGCATGCATAGATATATTGTTTCCCCACTTCAATGGAAACTTCACTACAAAATCGGAAACCACCTGGGACAGTCTACAAGTAAGGAAGCATTGTCAGACTTTCGATTATTTATTGAAATGACTTGAAACCAGACCCAACTTTTTAATTTCTCTTTTTATGCACGCAGCTGTGTCTTCTTTTTGTGGGAGTTACACTAGTATTGCGCAATTGCTCCCCCATCACATTCACAGAATTGCATGACGGTAAAAAAGAAAGCGTGAATCCCGCAATCGTGCGGCCTGGATGCAACACTGCATTGTTACCATACAACAAAGTTAACCAAACTGTAAACTGGAAACAATATCAGTAAAAGATTAGAGCTCCCACTATGACCTTGAAAAAGGTCAAGGTCACCTCGCACCAGGGGATGGCCTTGATTTACTCTACCTTACCC
The DNA here is from genome assembly GCA_943736015.1 of Tridacna crocea. Classification (NCBI taxonomy): domain Eukaryota; kingdom Metazoa; phylum Mollusca; class Bivalvia; order Cardiida; family Cardiidae; genus Tridacna; species Tridacna crocea. Next base: position 76,753,627 of record OX031056.1, on the reverse strand, counting down.
TGACAAACATCTATATAATTTAGGTTTGGATAAGTTAAACTCCATGAAACATTTTAAGTATACTCAGTTTCAGAACATTAAAAATTGCATTTTTAACTTTTTCAATGGGAGATAAATCTAGTGTTGTTCATTGTAGAGCTAATTCCTAATAAATTTTGAATGTCCATTATGTTAAGTATAATATCAACATATCCTGGTTTTCCATAAAACAATGTTGTGGTTATTCTCAAAGTTGGAGATCACATAATAAGCAAAATTTAGGTATGGCTTGAAAGTGATAATAAATACTCTGCAGGAGAAAAATTGCTTTAACTGATTACCATACAACAAAATTTTAGACTGGTCCAAATTGAAAGCACTTGCAGACGACATATTAAATGTTACACAAAAATTTGAATTTGTTTCCAGCAGGGTAGAAAACATTGTGGGAAAAGGAGAAAATGCTGGTTACCAGCATTTTCTCCTTTTCCCTCAATGTTTTCAAAAGGATTCTATCTCAGGGTCATAAAAATCAGGGACCGTTTGGTAAAGGGTTAAACTGTTTGCATCATTTACACCTACATAGAATGGACATCCACAGCTGCTTCAAAAGGAAGACATTTGTAATTTTGTTTTAGAAACTTAAATCATGTCAAATTACCCCACCCACTTTTCACAAGCATTTACCATGGACAACATGACCACTGCAATTTAATACTTCACAAAATGAGAGGAAATATGTAACACACGGAGAATAAATTGACAAATTTTGGCAAACACATACACTAGCATAAAAATGGCCCAACCATCCTTTCAGTTAATTATTTAAAGTTTTTCCATGAGTTCAGGGTTACAAAACATGAGAAGAACTTAACGAAAATCCCAAATCATTATGTGTCACATTCTTTCACTGTTTTTAACCCATTACCACACAAACCCTTGTGTCATCAACCCACAGGAAAAATCAATTTAGAGATGCTGTGATTGTGATCTTGGGTTTTAGCCAACCTAGTGAAAATCTTCTTCCAAATATAGTGGGAAAAGGAGAAAATGCTGGTAACCAACATTTTCTACTTTTCCCACATAATGTTTTCTACCCTTACAAAAACAAATTACATCATTTTAGACATATTGAATTTGTACTCTGCAACAGCCATTAATTTAGACTAGTCTAGAACTTTGTCATCTGGTACAGGGTGAGGGTTTGGGGAGGCAATGAAATGTTTTATGGTGAGTAAAGATTCACAGAAATAAAAATAAGCAAGGAGAGACCTTAAGCATTAAGAAGTCATTTCTAACTTCATCCTGTTCTCTCAATAGATGTCTTTATAAATTATCGAGTTTTAGACCTTATCTTGCTATCTATCCTCCTACGTACAAAATCCTTAACAAAAAAGACAAATAAATGCATAGTTCAAATACAAACCGCATCCAGTGGGATTTGAACCCTTGAAGAGACAAATAACCTCGTTTTTCAAGGATTAAAAGACCAATACCATAACCCCTGAGCCAAAGAGAATTCTCTCTGACACAGTTGTCAAGTATTGATTTTATATGGGATAGCTATGCAGTAAGGAATGAGTAATCTCCCGTAACAATCCTAAATGAAACTTTAAAGAAAAATATCTCTTTATCCAACAGTGCAGATCCAAGATCAGACTGCATGTTCTGTGTCAAGGGTCAATACAGGAATATTCAGTAAATGTTTAATATTGCAGAATATCAAGAACAGAATGATAAGAAATGACTTAAAGCAGAAAAGATATGGCAGACAAGTTTTTTCCGGCTTTTTTGTTCATCCTAAACAACCAACCTTCCTTACTCCACCTGCATCTATCGTTAATTCTTCTCCTTTAAAAATAACCTGTAGAGACCAGATTCATTTTTTTTAAAGCATTACTTTTTTTTGTGGCCAACAAAATATTTTTTTCTTTTTTTCCCTTTGGCTAGAAGGATTATTCAACCACAAAATTAATGAAGTCATTTAAATCACCAAAGTAGAGAAAAAATTAGACAATAAATAAATGAGCCCAGCTTTTAGAAAATGGGTTTAACCCATTACCACACAATCCCTACTTTGGACGACCCCCAAGAAAAAAAACTTTAGAAAACATTGTGGGAAAGGGAGAAAATGCTGGTATCCAGCATTTTCTCCTTTTCCCACAATGTTTTCTACCCTTCACAAAACAAATTTCAAATTTTAAGTCACTTCTATTTTTTATAAAATGCTTTTGATTTGGACAACTCTAGAACTTTGTCATTTGGTAATGAGTTATCACATCTCTGTGATGTCTTATACAAGCAAGTCATCACATAATTATGAATCCATTTATTATTCTTAAAGAAGCTGCGATTACATATGAGCAATGCTGTGTCAAAAGGAGGCTTAATGCATCTACATGATTGATGATACAAAGCTAGCAATTACATAATTATGGATCCATAATAGCAACCTTTTGTAACAACCGACTCAATCATGATGTAGACTGGTCCTTGGATATACAGAAAATTTACCAATAGCAAAAAGTTTCGGCCCAGGTCAGCCTGCACAGACTGCACAGGCTGAATCGTGTCTAAACTTTTCATAGAGCACATCTCATTTACGACATGTGACCAATATATCTAAAGCTTCAGGGAAATTTTCGATTTTCCGCCATACGAATATTTTAGGAATATTTGTTTCGAAAGTCCAACTTTCAAAAATGAATTAAATTTTTCCTTATGCCTCATTGTTCTACACCAATTTATCAATCCTTAACTTTTTAACAGATATAAAAATTTTCAGACCTATCCATTCAAAAGCATTTGTGGACCACAAAATCAAATTTATATCAAAAGACTATAAATGGCAGAAAACATTCTCTAATGAATCAATTGTTGTTCCTATCGCCATATTTTATCATCTTTCAGTTAATGCCTTTTCCAAAGTACAAAGGAAACAATTTAAGCTACCTTGAGAGGTTTTTTCAGATCTGCACTACCCTGATGTACCAACTGTCGTATTGTATCTTGTACAATGTTGTCTCGCGACACGTGAAATACCAGACATGGATTCTGAGGGTTGATTGGAAAGAATAGACTCTGAGTATTTCTTCTTTGGACTTCATCAATGGCGGACTAGGAAACAGAAATAAAATTATACTGCTGTTACTCAATTTTTCACTTCACTCTTTACCAAATGACAAATTTATAGACTGGTCCAAATTGAAAGCACTTGCAGATGACAATATAAACGTAACACAAAAATTGAAATTTGTTCCCAGCAGGGCAGAAAACATTGTGGGAAAAGGAGAAAATGCTGGTAACCAGTATTTTCTCCTTTTCTCACATTGTTTTCAAAAGGCTTTTCTCTCAGGATCATTAAAAGTCAAGATTGTGTGGTAAAGAGTTAAAGGTCAAATCACACCCAAAAAATTATAGCAAGTGTTAAAATGCATTTAAATTTAAAACCATACCATCTAAAAGTATGGAGAGTATGGTATAAATGTCTAAGTGTTAGTTACTAGCAGAAACATTTAATTTTAAAACAAGGCAAAAAGTAAATATGACTACAATAAAAAGTCGATTATCTGTATATTTCCATTGATTGTATGGTGTTTATGCTGTTTTCAAATATCTTATTTCAGTTTTATCAGTGCACCTATCCATGCTTTCCAGAATTTTTTTTTTTTTCCTAACCAATACTCATTACTGCACACAATATTCTTTCAAAGCCACTGGCTGCTTTCCCACATAACCATCACAAAAGGAATGTCACGATGACTAGCATCAATCCTTGAACTAAACTGGCCAAGGCAGGGATCGAACCATGTGACCCCTTGTTTTCCAATCCTGTACCAAACCGACCCGTAGTACAGCATGGAATAAAATTTCTTGATTGTTGACAAATACGGATTTATATAGATATAATACATTTGCACATTTTTGACCCACCAGAAATTCCTTTGATGTCTATCTTGAAATTCTTTGTTGATACTTTTGTTAGTTTCCAGAAAAGGGAGATAATTATTATCGCCCTTTTTAATGAGAATACTATGGTTTTAGATCGTTATATCATAATTCTAAGAAGCAAACAAAGGAAAAAGTGGCTAGGTCAAAGAAGTACAATAATACTCATTTTCAATCATAGCAGATTTTGTAGGATAATATTATAATGTTATTAATCAAGTGATTTCGTATTGGCCCAGTTACAGGTCCGAGGTCAGCCGTATTGGCCCGAGGCCGAAGGCCGAGGGTCAATACGGCTGACCGAGGACCTGTAACTGGGCCAATACGAAATCACTTGATTAATGACAATTTTATTAACTAACGCTTTACCAAACAACCTCTGGTTTTTACAACCCTGAAAAAGAGGCCTTCTGAAAAGATTGTGGGAAAAGGAGAAAATGCTGGTAACCAGCATTTTCTCCTTTTTCCCACAATGTTTTCTACTCTGCTGGAAACAAATATCAATTTTTGGGTTACGTTTACTTTGCCGCCTCCTAGAACGTGATTAGCTAATAGTTAGCGCAGACGCTCACACCACTGAGCTTTTGACCAATCACGTTCAAGGATTTCTGTATTGGTCGCGGGTCATCAATATTGATACGAGGTCAACTGTATTGATCGGAGGCCAAGTCGTATTAAGCCGGGGTCACGACCTGTGTACTATACGAAATCAGAAATGTGACTGGTATCGCCTGGACCAGTTTCCTTGCATAACTTCTATATATCCAATAGTTAATTAATAATATAGCAGAATAGTTGTTTTCTATTATGGGTCCACTACCTTAAAGTATCTCTTTGATAAAATATACAAAACAAGCCATCAGACAATTATTGATCCATACAAATCCATTTTGTCTTACAACTAACTTAATCTTGAGGTAGAATGGTCCTAGTCCATGCAGAAAATCTATCGAATGGAAAAATATCTACCAAGGTCAGCCTGTGCAGAACGTGCAGGCTGACCTTGGTTGATACTTTTTGCAAATGCATTTAACCCCCTTTTCACAGAGTATGTTACCAATAAGAAACAAACTTACCTGCATTTGCATAAGTGCATCAGTTTGGAGGAGTAAACTTTTGGCTGCAGCATCAAATGTGAATGGATAGTTACAGAATAACAGTCTTCCCTGTAAACAAAAGTAAACTACTGTAAATGAGGACATTTTTGTGATAAAGAAATTTTTGTGATTTCAGGGGTTTGAAAAAATACACAAACTCTTCTTTTCAAATTTTTTACCGTAAATATACTACCAAATAATGAGTACCTTAATTCCGCACATATCAATCTGCAAAATATCTGTAATTTGGCAATTCACGAATTTTTCGACATGTGAATATAATCCACATATTCAAAATTATGCTTTCCTAAACATTTCATTCAGAAGATTTTTCTCCTCTTTCAGCCTTGCTTCTTTGTATTTAAAGGCCAATTTACATGACCCACCTTTTAATATCTGCTGCAAAATCAGATCTTGTAAGCCGTGTTTGAATCCTTTTCCAAACAATCACAAGTTTAAAAGACCCTGAACGGGAAGACCTTTGAAAACATTGTAGGACAAAAAATATTGGTAACCAGCATTTTCTCCTATTTCATGTCCAAGATATCAACAAGGCAAACAATCTGACCAATTTTCAAGAGTACCAGGCTGAAAATATAGCATCTCGAGTGGACAAAATGTTTTTCTATGATCTGGCCCCATTATCTACTTTTCATCTGACATGACCCAATTTCAAAATTACCTGGTATATCATCAAGACAAACATTCTGACTCATAAGTATCAGGCTGAATATGTGGCCTCTATAGTGCACAAAAAGTAAATGTTGATGACCACACAACATACAAGGGACACAGCACAATCACAAAAGCTCACTGGTTCCCAGCATTTTCTGTTCTCATGTTTTCAAATACTTTATACCTTGCATCATCAAAACTCAGAATTGTGGTAAATGGATACAGTAAGAAACTTACCCCTTGATCAAAGCCTAGACTCTGAAACTGCACCCAGTGGACATAGTCTCCCTTCAGATTGACCCGGTCTTTCAAATCAGGGATATAGAATTTATGATAGGGAATCATCTGACCATTCTGCTCATTGATATTATTTAACTTTTTTAGAAGTTCCAAACATACAAACATTGCACGGAAACGAACATGCATCTGAAACAGAGTGGTTTGAAAATTTAAAGTGACTACACTATTCATTTCCAATTAACCCATTACCACACAATCCCTACTTTTGACACCCCTGAGAAAAAAGCTTTTAGAAAACATTGTGGGAAAAGGAGAAAATGCTGGTTACCAGCATTTTCTCCTATTCCCACAATGTTTTCTACCCTTCACAAAACAAATTTCAAATTTTCAGTCACTTTTATTTTGTAATCTGCAAAAGTTTTCGATTTAGACAAACCCAAAATTTTTTCGTTTGGTAATGAGTTAATTATAATCTACATTGACTTTCATTTATCAGACTATTGTTATTTTTGTGGCTCCATGACAAATTTACCCCTGGTGATTGAGAGTTATACAGATTACATCAGACAGAAAAAAAATTTGGAATTTGGCTTCAATCCAATTGTTCAATCAAGGATACTACATGATGCTTGTCATGTGACTGTTGGGTTGATATTCCATCTATTTATCATTTCCACCAATTGCCCATACAGACACCATACACCCCCTGAAGGCTGTTATTTGTGTTAAACAAAACGGTGTCCGTGATCATGAGCTAGAGCGTCATCCTCGTAACCAAAAGTCCTGAGTTCGATACCCATGAGTAGTTGTCAGCTTGGGGATTTTTCATTGGCCCACACATTCCCCATCAGTACTGGTATATTTCCCAAGAGGCAGAATAGACAGGGAAAGTCAGAAAACAAGTCCTTCACTGGTTTTTCAGATATAATCCACGTTAAGTCTTTACCACACAATCCCGACTTTTAACAACCGTGCAAGATATCCCTTGTGAAAACTGCCTGGTAACCAGCATTTTCTCCTTTTTCCTCAATGTTTTCAACCCTTCCCCCAAAAATTTCCATTTTTCAGGCACATTTATTTTGTTGTCTGCAAATGCTTTCAATTTGGACCAGCCTATAGTTTTGTTGTTTGGTAAAGATTTAATGCAGGAACATAATCCAAAAGTAATCAGTGTGCGTTTTCTTTTGTTAATTTTTACCTGGTTTTAAAACTCATTTTCCTGCCAGCTGTAAACACTTGGACCAACTGTACAATCACAGTTTGTTGTATTTACAACAAATTCCATGCTTTAAATAATAATCCATACTATAGATTCATATTTACATTCCATTCTTAATTTTTGGTTGCAACTGTGACTTTAACACTTCAAAAGCTTACCTCTGTAACAACTGGTTCTGGTAATTGTAAGATATAGGACATAGTTTCTTTAAATATCTGTAAATAAAGAGCAAAACATAATTTAGCATTAACTCATTACCACACAATCCCTACTTTTGACAACCTTGAGAAAGAATCCTTTAGAAAACATCGTGGGAAAAGGAGAAAATGCTGGTAACCAGCATTTTCTCCTTTTCCCATCATGTTTTCAAAAGCGATTTTAAGACATTGTATGGAAAAGGGGAAAACAGACAAAGTAACTCACCGACACAAGTTTAAGGAAAGTTGAAGCACCTAATGTGGCCCACCATAAATCTGAAAATAAATAAATCATATTTTTTTCAATAATAAATTTTTTTTCTATGGGACTTTAATGCCATTTTAACAGCTTAGCTCACATCATAGCAGTCAGTGATGCACCAATGTGTTTCATGACTTTATCACACCAGTACACACCTACTTTCTATCCAAAGCCACTGACTACTTTTCTCACATGCATCAGAAGTGAGAGGCCAAAAGTCACCAGAAAGAAAGATCATCACAACCGGGTATCAAACTGCAACCTCTAGCTCACGAGATAGATACGCTAACCACTGACCTACCTGGCTAGACATTTTTTTAATTGTTGTCCCAACATTACACAGTGGTAACAATCCTGAGGTAGAAGGCCTTTGATAGTAATGGGCTTTTCCTCCTTTTCCCATCATGGTCTCAAAAAGCTTATTTTGCAGGGTTGTTACAAATCTACTATGTTGATTGAATGATTGTGCGCTGTTTAACCCTTTACCAAACAATCCCTGGTTTTCATGACCCTGAGAGAGAAGCCTTTTAAAATGTTTAAACATTGTGGGAAAATGAGAAAATGCTGGGAACCAGCCTTTTCTCCTTTTCCCACAATGTTTTTAACCCATTACCACACAATCCCTACTTTTGATGCCCCTGAGGAAGAAGCCTTTAGAAAACATTGTGGGAAAAAGCAGAAAATGCTGGTAACCAGCATTTTCTCCTTTTCCCACAATGTTTTCTACCCTTCACAAAATGAATTTCAAATTTTCAGTCCCTTTTATTTTGTCGTCTGCAAATGCTTTTAATTTGAACTAGTCTAAGATATTATGGTTTGGTAATGGGTTAACCTTTTCTCAAAGAAACTTCAATTTTCGGGTCACATTAATTTTGTTGTCTGCAACTGCTTTCAATTTGGACCAGACTAAAATATTATCGTTCGGTAAATTAACAGTGTAATCAACATTACTTCAGTTATATCATTGCGGTCACTACACCTATCCCTGCTTTCCTTGCATTTTAGTACTCTGCAACATTTTCTTTCCTAGCCACTGGCTGCCTTTCTAAATAACTATGGGTAACACATGGTAAGCCCTGGAGTGAATCCTGTCACAATGAAGATAATCATTTTAGCAAAGGGTTAACTGCCATGTAATCAGATGGGAAATAGAAAATCAATCAAAATGAAAGGTGAGGTTTTCTTTGCCATTTGGGCCAACCCCTGATAGCTTAGTTGGTAGTGAGAAGGGCTTGTGAACAGGGGGTCGTGGTTTCCAGGGACTGATGATAGCATTGCGACAGGATTAATTCCTCTCCCACTGTTGATCATTGTTTCGATTATGGTCAGTTGGAAAGCAGCCAGTGCAGAGTACTGCTAAAATAGACTCCAAGAAAGCATGAACAGGTGCACTGGCCACCACAATGTAACTGAAATAATGTTGTCAAATAATTTTTATATCTGATAACTTAGCCAATTCTGTCGACAGAACTCACTCATTCCTACCTTGATAAACTCTAAACACACCTATTTTTTTCCTACTCTTTACAAGACTATCCCGAATTACGATGACCCTGGTGTATAATGTTCCAAAAAAAAAAATGTTGGAAAAGGAGAAAATGCTACCTAGTATCAGTATTATCTACATTTTTCACAATGTTTTCTACTCTTTTACAGCCAAATCTAATATTCCAAACCAAATGCTTAAAATTTGGTAAGTCTAAAATTTTGTCCTTTAGTAAAGAGTTAAATCACCACCATTTTAAAAAAGGGTGGGAACCAATCAAATTAAAATTCTGGATAAAGCCTAGAGAGCTACTTGGCTTATCAGTTATTTACTTACCTAGCACTCTGGATGCAGGTTTATCTAACTTTAAAACACAAGTACCAAAAGGATCTATAAGACTGCTGTAGTATTTGGGCTGTTCAAAAATATATAACTGTGGAAGTATGAGATATAGCCTCAAGGCTTCCACGTCTGGTGGTGAGGTAGGCAGGCTCGGCAACAGAACAGTCTCTATACTGTGTAAAATCTGTCGGGAAAGAAGCCAAACATAAAATATCTTTTAACCATTTGTTACAAGTCATTCATTGACCTTTCTGTAAACGTGGGTTTGGCAGGCATGCCCCACTCCCTCTTGGTAACGCGGTAAGTTGGTTGTCAAGCCTGACAAACTAACCAAAAAGTGGCGTCAAAGACAAAGAGAAAGAGCGTTTATTTCAGTTTTATTCTAGCTGATATTTCACCCTAGGTTAATTACAACAATTTCATTTTAAATTTTAATTGATTGATAACACAATAGCTGTTTTGATAATGATAGACACAATCAAATTATCGCATGTCTATAACAGATTGTGTCAGACTTTTTTGTTTACATGACACCCAATGCTGCTTTTTTGTTGGCTGATAAGACTTTGGAAGACCTGCCAATCAAAATCTGCAGAAAGGTCTATTTTCTTCATTTGCTGCAATGTCCAAATAAATAAGCCTCTCTCATCTAAGGGGGCTTAATTCATCTCTGCAATCCATCTTCCAAAGAAAGCCATAAAATACTTAAATGATCCAACACATCCAGTTTGTCCAACAAGCCTGGATCTGGAGGCAGACAGGTCCTTTGACATGTAGAAAATTGACCAATAGCAGCAAGTTATGGCCCAAGTCAGCTTTGTAGTTTGCGCAGGCTGACCTGGGTCTATACTTTCTGCAGATGCATTAACCCTTTACTAGACGACAAAATTTTAATGCCATCCTAATAGAAAGCATTTGCAGACCACAATTTCAATGTGGCTCAAATGAGGCAATTGTTAGTTGATAGGGTAGAAAACATTGTGGGAAAAGGAGAAAATCCTGGTTACCAGCATTTTCTTCTTTTCTCACAATGTTTTCAAAGGGCTTCTTTCTCAGGATTGGGATTGCTTGGTGAAGTTAAGACCCTTTTCACAGGATATTGCTCATACAACTATATATTATCAATTTTTCAGTCATATTCATGATATTGGCTGCAGATGCTTTCAATTTGGACATGTCTGAAGCGTAGATAAAAGTTGTAAATAACATCAATTAAGCAGCAGGAATTGTAAGACCATCATTACCTTTTGAATACATGTTACATTTGATACCTCTGAAAGTTTACCAAAGGCTTTCTGTACGGATGGCACATCTACACAATGTTTCTTACTCGTGCAACCAAACTTCTCTTCACCCCTGTAAATAAGTTTCAGATTTGAACAGAATCTTGGTATGAAAAATGAAAAAATTATGTCATCTTTGAGTAATTTGCTTTTGCTGTTGGGTTCTTGTGACATAAATTGTTGTATATCAATACAGAGTTTTGACCAATCGTGGCACTGCTTGTGTCACCCTTTACCACACAGTGAAATTCTGGACTTGTCTATACCACAGAAATCTACAGACAACAATAAAATGCTTTTCAAATGATAGTAAGTGTCCTGAAATAGATAGAAAACATTTTGAGGAATAGGAGAAAATGCTAGTTATCAGCATTTTCTCGTTTTCCCCACAATGTTTTTTAAGGCCTTCATTCACAGGGTTGTTAAAACTCTGGATTGTGTGGGAAAGGATTATGTCAGTCATGAGTAAAATCAGATAGATTTTATGGGCTACTGTCTATCATACTGAAAAAAAAAAGGATATTGATGTGACAAAAACAGTATATAAATACAGGCTAATAAAATTGTTGACTCTTTACCATGCAAAAATTTCTGGTTTTCTCCTTTTCCTGCAATATTTTCAAACACCTTCATCTTTAGAGTTATTTAAATCATACTGTTGAATGGAAATGAATTAAAGCTAAATTTACCTTACCTGAGTAAAAATGATGAATTTATGGAAGATGCTGATGAAAACACTTTTGTAATCTCCCTGAAAAGTTTAAAGATAAAAAAGTAAAAGTTTCTGGTTCAATGACTCATACTAGCTAGTCAGCTCAAATAAAAATATGGACATTTATTGGTCACATATTCATCAATTTAACTATCACTATACAATCCAAGTTTTCATAATCTTTGTAAAGACAATTTTTATTCTCAAGGGTCTCTAACACTTAAGTTAAAGTTTAGCTGCATTTTTTCTTCTCTCACATTGCTTTTGAGAGCCTTCTTCTTCAGGATCATTAAAACTTGGCAAAGAAACCAGTAAGCCATTCAGGAGCACCAAAATCACAACTGCATAATCATAGATTTTGCTTCACCATTTTGGAGAGGTGGCAAAAAAAAAATACTTCAAATGATTGATTGACTACATGGTCTTTAACCCATTACCACACAATCCCTACTTTTGACGCCCCTGAGAAAGAAGCCTTTTGAAAACACAATGGGAAAAGGAGAAAATGCTGGCAACCAGCATTTTCTCCTTTTCCCACAGTGTTTTCTACCCTTCCCAGAACAAATTTCTATTTTTCAGTCACCTTTTTTTGTCGTCTGCAAATGCTTTCAATTTGGACCAGCCTGAAATTTTCTCGTGTGGTAAAGAGTTAACTCTTTACAACACAATCCCGACTTTTAACGATCCTGAGATAGAAGCCTTTTGAAAATATTGTCGGAAAGGGAGAAAATGCTGGTAACCAGCATTTTCTTCTCTTCCCACAATGTTTTCTACACTCCCAAAATCCAAAATAAATTTTTGATTCACATTTATTTTGTCATCTGCAAATGCTTTCGATTTGGAGTAGTCCAAAATTTTGTTGTTTGGTAAAGAGTTAATGCCGTTTTCAAAAGAATTTCAGTTATAAAGCGGTGGCCAGTGTACCTAGCCATGCTTTCTGGGAATTCCTTTACCAATACTCCACACAATATTCTTTCCCAGCCCATGCCTGCTTTCCAACATAACTATCATCAAAAAAATGGTCAGTGGTGAAGGAGGAATGAATCCTGTCTCAATAACCATCCTCAATCTTCGGAAAGAAATTGGCCAAACTGGGAAACAAACCAGTGACCGCACGCTCTCAAGTCCTATATTGTACTGAGCTAACTGAGCCCGGCTGTATAAATGAATGTTGAAATGGTGAATAGGCAGGACTTGCCATTACAACATTCCCTCCATAGTAGGAAGTTCTTGTGATCATTCCATAAATACTAAATGTTACAAAGAACATGACATAGATAAAACAGACTAAAGACTACTTACTCTTCTAACTCTACTGAAAGTTTATCTGAGGCTGACAAACTACAGATCCTATCTATAAGATCTGTTGTAATGGATTTAATCTGTTCTTTTGGATTCTGTACACGAAAATCTGATGGCACAATGCCTTTCTGTAAAAGAAAATAAAAATGTGTAGACAGAGTGCTACCTAGCTCCAAACTTAGTAGAAATTAATTACTTAATCAACCTCTCACCACAGTCTGTATACATTGACCATTCAATGGAGGTTCTTAGTCTTGCTCTCCAAGATTTTCTACATTTGAAAGTAACACTGCCTCTGATTGGCTAAACCAAACAAGCCCTGGTTTTAATGACCCTGGAAAAGAAACCTTTTGAAAACATTGTTGGAAAAGGAGAAAATGCTGGTAACAGTAGGTGAAAACAGATCAAAGATAGTTCACCGAAATTTCAGTTGATAGTTCAAGAATGATTGTATAGTAAGCTAGAATGACCACTTTTCATACAGAAAATGTCATAAAAGCAAAAAGGGTCTACCCTAGTTAGCCTGCGCAATTTGCGCAGTCTGCCCAGGGCTGACACTTTTTGCAATTCCCAGATGGCCCCTTTTTGCGTGACCAGTCACAATTATCTTACCTCAGGTTTCGTCGCCCAAACACAACAGAAATCGCCACCAGCAGCTATTCTGTTTATCACAAACATTTCTTTCTGGGCAAAACCCTGTTTTTGATTGGATAAAAAAGGTCCATCAACGGGGACAGGTAAGTTCATGACCTCCGACTTTCCATTTCCCAGTTGCCCATTGGCTCCAGAACCGAAACAGTAAAGTCGCCCACTTCCGCAAACATAGGCCATTGTGTGACGTCTAGAAATAAACATATGTGTTACCATGCTATTTTCAATTAAGTCATACAACTACTTATAGAGAGTCCATACAGAATAACAAAACTTTAGACTCTTCCGAATTGAAAACATTTGCTTGCTACAAATTTTCTTGTCCACAGTTGTTAAAACTTGGAACTGTAAATATCACCACACATGATGTAGACAGGAAAATATCTCAAAGTTCTTTCACAACAATGATACAGATGCAAAAAGGGCTTTAACCTGTTACAGCATGGCAAAATTTCAGAGCGATCCAAATTCAAAGCATTTGCAGACAACCATGTCAAAGTGGCTCAAATGGTGCAATTTTGCTTTGATAGGGTATAAAACTTTGTGGGAAAAGGAGAAAATGCTGGTTACCAGCATTTTCTCCTTTTCCCACAATGTTTTCAAAAGGCTTCTTCCACAAAGGAGTTAAAAGTCGTTATTGTGTGGTAAAGGGTTAAGAATACTCTGACAATGACTTCAAAATACATGTATGTTGAACAAACAAGAGCATGGCATGCATATGCAAGCACTTGGCTGCAGTGGCTTGATTTTAAATGATACAAAAAAAGTCGAAAGTCTAAAAATTTGTCGAAAGTACTTAGATGGTTACCTGCTCTTATTTTATAGGTTCTGTCTTTGATAGCTGACAACTTATCCAAGTTAAATAAAAACTCTGCAGAAACGTAAGAGATATTATGGAATATCCAAAGTACTTGAAATTTCAAAGTTTCTGAACTACACAGACAACAACACCAGAGTTACATACCTCAATATTTCCTTTGAAAGCAGCACAGCTAAAAATCAGTTTAACATTAATAATTTTTGCTGATTCAGAAAATGTCAGACCTACCTGCCACACGATATCTGTGTAACAAAGGAACCCATAAGTTCCATAACCTTTCTGGGTAAAACCTCATTTGTCTTTGTCCCGTGACCCAACTGTCCGTATGTCCCAGCACCAAATGTAAACAGTCCTCCGTCACATGTCAACGCTGCAGAATGATCCTCTCCACAAGTTATATATGTCACTTTCTGTGTTCGTAAGGATTTACAAAGTGTAGGATGGGGCCTATCTGATGATAAAACATTGTACAAAAATACAATAATACTGAAAACATTACACTTTCTGTGGAAAGGGTAAGGGAAGTAATTAAATGAAGTCATGTCAGATAAAAAATACATTAAAAAGTCTCTGACTTGATAAAATCTTCCATTTGTAGAAGTATTTTTTCTCACATCTAATATACTTAAATACAAACATAGAGACCCAATGACTAAATGACTGCATGATACTTCATATTTTAGGCCAATGTCAACAATTTTTCAGTTTTATCATGGCTTCCAGTGCAGCTATCCATACTTTCCTGGAATTCCTTACACTGATACTACACATTATTTTCTCTTTTTCTCACAATGTTTTTCTGCCATGTCAAGAACAAATATCATGATTTCAACCACCTTAAATTTGTCATCTGCAAATGCTTTCAATGTGAACAAGTCAAATTCTTGTTGAGTGGTAAAGAGTTAGTCAGTTGTCCAGAATTGGGACATAGAAGTGTGCACTGTTGACAGTTAAACAGCCCTATAAAAACAATATTATGTAAAGTTTATCCCATTACCACACAATTCCTACTTTAGATGACCCTGAGAAAGAAGCCTTTAGAAAACATTGTGGGAAAAGGAGAAAATGCTGGTGACCAGCATTTTCTCCTTTTCCCACAATGTTTTCTACCCTTTACAAAACAAATTTCAAATTGTCAGTTACTTTTATTTTGTTGTCTGCAAATGCTTTTGTTTTGGACAAACCTAACATATTGTTGTTTGGTAATTAGTTAAATACTGCTTCAATGGCTTGTCAGTATGGACAAGCTAAATGAATCTAAAATTCATTAAGTCAAAATGAATTTGCTTGCAACACATCTATTGACTAGCACAAATAAAATCTTGAAGAACAAACCTTTTTCATCATTGAGTCCAAGTTGGCCAAAGCTAAAATAGAAAATACCTTTTTGCATAACCCAGTACCAGACATCCTCTAATTTTATCATAAAAGAAAGCTTTCAAAAATATTGTGAGCAAAGCAGAAATTGCTAGTTGCAGCAGTTCTCCTTTTCCCACAAATTTAAAAAATTCCATGGTTCAGCCACACTTAATTTGTTGTCTGTGAAATCTTTCAACTTGAGTCCAAAAATTTTGGTAAAGAGTTAACCCTTTACAATTCTATCCTCTCCTTTGAAGATTCTAGGCAAAAAGACTTTAGAAAACAGTGTGATTAATGCATTTTGTCACAGCAGTTTCTATTCTTTCAGAGAGAGAGTTGTCTAACATTATTAGTTGTGTGGTTTGGTGGCATGGGACTTGGAACTTGTTCATGGCTGTGGTAAATCATGTCACCCCAAGCCGTGCCCCTATCCAATGAAAATTGACGTCACCGGGAACTGACATCACTGAAACCTTGGTTATATACATGTACTAAAATGTGTAGCTTGACGCATAATCTTGATGTTAATCTTGATTGATACTACCATTTGGATGTTTGGATGTTGTGTTGATAGTGTAGCCATGTATACGGGGGCTCCCGAAAGTGAAAATGCTTTTACTTCGGTTTTGCCAGTGTACATGATATATATGTTTGGGGCATATTATCCAATCAGATCACGAAAAATTTCTTTGCATTATAACGAAATGTAAAGTACCTGTGCTTAGCAAATAACTTGTCTAAAAGAAGCATCAAATATCCAGTAATCTTATCTGGTTACTTGATACAGCATGTAAGACAAAAATACTTCAAAATAATTTGAGCCATGCTCTAGCAATAAGGTGTTTAATACATGTCCATGATTCATTTTACTCAGCATATCACCAGTGCACCTATAAATGCTTTCCTTGAGTTTCTTTTACCTGTACTTTGCAATTCATTCCAAGCCAATGGCTGCTTTTCAACCTAATGATCATCAAAAAATGTTAACAGCAGTGAGAGAGGATGTATCATGTTGCAACCAGTATCATCAAATCTCATCAAAAAAACAATTGGCCATCGTTGGGATTCAAAGCAGGAACTTCCTGGTCTTAAAACCAGTTTTACCAAAGTCCTACCCATGCTCTACCATTATTTGCAGACTTTAAAATCCACTGTGATTCAAGTGATGGGATTGACATAGCAAAGATTGAAAACATTGTGCAAAAGAGAGAAATTGTTTGTTTAATATCAGAATCCTCTGATTTTCTCCTAACTTTTTTTCCCTAACTGACTTTTTTTCAATCAATCAATCAACCACCTGTCACATTATTTGAAAGTTTTAATTCAGGCCATTTATTCAGCCTTTTTCAGACCATCCATTGTTTTGCCAATTCTTAGGAAGGTGGTCTTTAAAAACATTGAGGGAAACGGAGAAAATGCTGGTTACCAGCATTTTCTGCTTTACCCACAATGTTTTCTATCCTTTCAAAGAAAAATTACATCATTTAAAGGGCAAATCCTAAGATTTTTTGACCATACTGTTTTTTTGCTCCAATCAGCTGCAAATGATGTTAGTAAACACATGTCCATCAGTTTTCATAAATACCACTCTGTAACATGCCATAAATCACGCTCGAATTGTCACGCTGATATACGGCCCCAAAAATGGTGCATGGCTTACTTCCCCTGATTCGCTTATCTTCCGTACCTGTGTGACGTCATAGTCGCGTAAGCCTGTGTTTACAGTCAGTAGAAATAAGTAGGGACGCTGATGATTATACGCAGATATCTGAGTATTAACATAGAATTTAGCCGAAAAAATGGTAAATTGTGCAGCCTATGGCTTCATCGTCGAATCAGGAACACGTAGAATTAGTATGTTCAAATTTCCGAAGGAATTAAAAAGGAGGAAACTATGGATTCAACGTTTAAACCGGGGCCGGACAGTAACGGAGGATTTTGTGCCATCAGTTCATTCCAAATTGTGTTTGAAACACTTCGAGGACAGTCAGTTCTTATTAAGTCCAAAACTCGTAAAAGAAGTTGGTTATAGGAATATTAGGCTGCAATTAAAACCTGATGCTGTGCCGACATTGTTCGAAACTCCGAGTCGAAATAAGATAGGCCATAAGGCAGACATTCCACAATGGCAATCTCCAAAAAGAAAAACAAACATAAGGTTGGTAATTCCTTTAATTGTTTTTCGTAATATTTTATCCTTTTCTAGATCTACATTCTGGACAAAGTAGAAATTGGTGCCGTTTTCTCCCTTTTTTTCCCCAAATGTTTTCAACATTTAACCCTTTACCAAGAGACAAAATTTTAGAATGGTCCAAATGAAAAGCATTTGCAAACAAAGTAAACCTAACTGAAATATTGAAATTTGTTTCCACCAGGATAGAAAACATTGTAGGATAAGAAGAAAATGTTGGTTACCAGCATTCTCTCCTTTTCCCACAATGTTTTAAAAAGGCTTCCATCTCAGGGTTGTAAAAACCAGGGATTGTTTGGTAAAGAGTTAATTTGCACATGACAAAAAATGGTAATCAAAAAGTTGAAATGAAATTTGATTTGGAAAGGATGGAAAACATTATGGGAAAAGGAGAAAATCTTAGCATTTTCTCTTTTCCTCACAATGTTTTCAAAGGCAACAACATAACATATTCATCCAAATTCATAACATAGATTTTGCAAGTACCAAAGTCTGGATTGTTCAAATGATGTTAACTTTCAAGTGTTTCAGCTTTTTCTTCCTTTTCCACAATGTTTTCAAAAGGCTTCTGTCTCAGGGTTGTAAAAAACAAAGGGTCAAGTGACCATTCACCAAACACAAAAATTTTAGATTGGTTCAAATTGAAAGCATTTGCAGACAACAAAAGAATTGTGAACCAAAAATATTTGCAGCTGATTGGAGTAAAAAACAGTATGGTAAAAATATATTAGGATTTGCCCTTAAACAGTAAACATCTTTTTCTTCCCACACTGTTTTTCAAACCTCTTTCTTTGGGTATTGGAAACTAGACCTAGGGTTTGCATGGTAAAGGGTGAAGTCAGTATCTGGCTACCCCTAGTCATGGTCATAAATGTTAATCCATCACCGGCCAGTTGAAACAATACAGGAAATGGTTACATAACATTTGCATATCTCACCCCTTTACTCTGTAATGTTTGTTTGTGACAGTAAACCCATGTTACAGCTTTTATCCCGTACACTTCTTCTCTTCGACATTTTACTCTTAAAAATGATTTGACAACTTACTATCATTTTGAACAAATTTTGAATTGTATCTTTACATTTCTGATTTGTGGATATTTCTCTGTTCCTCTCCATACTCTGTCTTCTAGACAGGCTACTGAGAGAAATCTTTTGTTTTTACGACCCTTGTAAAGATAGAAAAAACTTTCGAAAACATTGTAGGTAAAAGAGAAATGTTGCTGACCAGCATTTTCTCCTTTTTCTACAATGTTTTTTACCCATAAAAAACAAGTACAAACATGCGAGTTAAATTTAATTTGTTGACTCTCATTGCTTTCAATTCGGTTGAGTCAATAAATTTGATGTTTGGTAACAATTTAACCCTTTCCCAGACGGCAAATTTTGGACCAGACCAAATTCAAAGCAAAATTCAAATTCGGATACTGCTCCCTGTAAACTTAACCAGAACTTGTGCCCAATGTGTGGGATTTATATTTAACCCTTTACCAATCAATCCATAATTTTTACGACCCTGAAGACAGCAGACTTTTAAAAACATTGTAAGAAAGTAACCAGCTACCTTGTAGAAAGTAACCTAGTAACCAGCATATTCTCCTGTTAACACAGTGTTTTACTCTGTTGGAAAAAAATTTAAATTTTTGAAATATATAACTTTATTTTGTCGTCTGCAAGCTATTTCAGTTTGGACCTGTTTAATATTTTGTCGTATGGTAAAGAGTTAAAAGTAGAAAATATTGTGGATAAAGGATAAATTGATACAAACGTGGTTACCCAGAATATAAAATAATTTTGATGATTGGATCTCGAAACATATTATTTTCTCAAATTTCACGCTCGTTAACAGCATTTCAAACTATTCTTATTCTCACGAAAATCGCGATTTATTGTGTAACCCTTCACCCATGAGAGAACAAATTTTGTACCTGTCAATGTTTACAGAATTCTTTACAAGGTACAAATATAGAATCCATCAACAAATAGTTAGAACTAACATCTCACGATTATCAATCGTAAAAGTCAAGAAATCGGTTATTTGACGTGAAACTAAAGTGTAGGAGAAATGTCTTTAAAAGTGTCGGGGAACTGTGTAGTCGTGGAACTGTCTTGAAACCGTCTTTTTTATTATTATTATTATTAATGCCACCCGTAAATCTACTGAAAATACTTCAAGTGAAACAAAGCTTATGCCGTACACTTAATTTTATCATGTATCGAATAATATTTCTGTAAGCGACGTTCGCCCCGTAGCCTAATACATGTAGGCGTGATACTCATCACGCTGTTCAAAAGTCCGGCATAACATCGTTATTTTCGCCATTGGTGGGGGAATTTTTACTTTTATCCTCATCATCAGAAACTATTAAGTTTCATTAAAAACTTGGTGGTACATGTACGGCCTTACCGGCCTAGAATCGTGTATTCCTTCGTCTTAGATATCGCTCATTTCACTATCTGAAACAAGGTCCATATTGAAACAAACGCTCCTATGACGTCACAGATCAAGGTGCGCTACAATAAGTAAGGGAGGTAAGCGATGCAAGAAAAACTAATAAGCAAAAATATAAATTGAAAAAAAGTACTTTTACTAATTTTTTTTTCAAATTACAATATTACCAGGTTGCCATTTGATAGATGTAGATTTCAAAATTAATCATATCAGAAACTTGTTGATTTGCCCTTTAAGTCATGTAAATTTTCATCTGTAAAGTTCTTACAGCTTGGACATGTGTAACATTTTGACATCTGCCAAACCATTAAAAATTATCTAGAGATCTTGAGAAGCAAGACAATTCCACATACCAGTTTCTGCCCCAGCCAAATATTGCTCCAGACAATGATAAGATAAAACTGTGAGAGCCCCCACATATCACCTGACACATCGGAATACCACGTAAACAAGCAATCAATTGTGGGGAATTGTGGGTAACAGTAGTGCCAAGACCCAGCTGTCCGAACTTGTTGTCTCCCCAGGAAAACACTCGGCCATCTGAAATCAAACACAAGCAATACAATGTAAATTTTATTTATTTCTGTTCAACCCTTTACCACACAACAAAATTTTAGACCTGTCTAAACTAAAAGCATTTGCAGACAACAATTTCAATGTGGCTCAATGATGCGATTTTCAATTGATAGAGTAGAAAACATTGTGGGAAAAAGGAGAAAATGCTGGTTACCAGCATTTTCTCCTTTTCTCACAGTGTTTTCAAAAAGCTTCATCTTCAGGGTCATTAAAAGTCGGGATTGTGTGGTAAAGGGTTAACCTTTTTGATTTTACATAATTTCATTATCACCTCCAATCAGGTCCCCTCATATCGATATGAATCATACTCTGGAAAAAAGCATTATACTATGTCTTTGGGATGAATTCAGGGCCCAAAAAATTTCAGAATTCTAACTTATCCTCCTGTCATTTTGCACTCGTCCTACAGTTAGACAAAGAAGGACAATCCACTTGCCCTCACCAAAATTTTAATAGTAAGGACAAGCAGACAAGAGGATTTTTTGGACCCTTAATTATACCAAGCAAGTTATCACATAACTATAGATCCACAAACTCAACCTTATTGAAGAATCAAGTGTTTTATGAGGTACACTGGTCCACTGACATGCTAAAAATTGACCAATGGTAAAAAGTTTTGACTCAGGTCTGATGCCAACTGTGCAGGCTAACCTGGTTCAAAGCTTTTTGCAGATTTCATAAGACTATAATTCACATGTTTAATATGCATATTTTGAAACGATACTTTCAAAGTAGTTTGATTCAACATATTTGGGCAAATATAACACCATAATGTGACAATACAGTATGACATATATCCTATAAATAGACTTACCAAGAAAGCTATAAATAGAGTATCTCTTGTCTAAGAATCTATAAATAGAATACCTTTTACCCAGAAATCTATAAATAGAATTTTTTTACCCTCAAAGCCTTAAACCTTTACTCCTGTATATTATTGAAACACTGCATTTAATAGCATTAATCTAAAACAAATATTTTGTAATTTTTTATATATTTTTTACCCGAAAAGTGGCTAGAAACGTAACAGCCTTTTACTAAGTAATTCCATTTTTCACAAAATCATACGGCACAATGGTTTTGTAAACAATATTTCCAAAGGAAAATGATACTCATAACCAATGCCTTCTCCTTATCAAGAAATATTTTCTACCCTATGGAAAACTGGTATTACTGTTCAAGTCATTTAAGTCATTAATCAACAATTTCATGAAGTCTAAAGATCTGTCATTTTGTGAAAAGAGCTAACTCTTTACCAGATGACAAAATTTTACACAAGTCCAAAGTGGCAGCATTTCCAAAGGAGATAGTAAATATAGCCAAAGAAATGGGATTTGTCTTTAGAGAATAAGAAAATATTGTAGGAAAAGAAGAATATGCTGGTTAGCAGCATTTTCTCCTTTTCCAACAATGTTTTCAAAGGCTTTCTTTCCCAGTTTAAACTTGAGATTGTGTGGTAAAGATTCAAAAAGAAATATCACTTACCATCAATAAGGCACAAATTATGATTTCTCCCACAGCTGATCTGCAGTACTGTATGAGGAAACTTGATCAATCTGTGATATAAAATAACCCTTTACCACACAATGACAACTTTTAACAACCAAGAGGAAGAAACCTTTTGAAAACATTGCGGGAAAAGAAGAAAATGCTGGTAACCAGCATTTTCTCCTTTTCCCATAGTTTTCTTCTCTATCAAAGCAAAATTGCATCATTTAAGCCAATTGGAAATTATCATCTGCGAATGCTTTCAATTAATATTGGTCTAACGTTTTGCTGTTATTAAGTCATTCCTGTGAATAGGGAGCACAACACAAGCTGGCATGGGGTGAAATGTTTTGCTATTTTAAAATTTTAAGCATGTCAAAGGACTGTTCTTCCTCATCACACAAGGGATCTTCATGATGAATTGATTGTAATGGTGTTTAATGCATTCTTCATCATTATTAGTAATATTGCAGCAGACAGTGCACCTATCCATGCATTGGAGTATGTTTAAAATACAGTACTCTGCACAATTTCATTCCAAGCCACTGGCTTTTTTTCCACATTACTATTGGCGATGCAATGGTCAGCAGAGAGAGAAGAATGAATCCTGTTTGAGCTATACTCAAATCATAAAGGCATTTGGAAACATACTGGAAAAAGGATAAAATGCTGGCCACCAGTAATATTTCCTTCTCCAACAACATGTTTTTCAAGCTTTCATGGGTAAATCTTATCATTAAGGATGGATTATTTTAACCTCTGCATTTGCTTTTGATTTGTTTTTTTTTGTGTGTTGTTAACCCTTTACCCAATAAGGCATTTCTATGATATCTCTAATTGACCCTAAACAACAGCATGAGCAATTTCACCTTTTCCCACAATGTTTTCCAAAGGCTCCAACAAGTAGTGCATAGAAATGAGAATCTATGGAGTAAAGGGTTAAGGGATTAAAAATGGTGAATCCCTGTAATGATCTATCAAGACTCAAAATCAATATTACATGTATATGACTACTATCTATACATTACTAACTTTGGTGTTCGACACAATTCCGTGGGCACTTCACCTCTCCCTAACTGTCCGTTGGTATTTTCACCCCAGCTAAACATTTCTCCAGCCTCTGTTAGACACAAACTGTGGGACAACCCTGCCTTTATTTTCATCACTCTCTGTTGTTGAAGAGCATCGACTTGTTCTGCATAAAAAAAATGACAAAACTGTATACCATGTGAATGCCAAAGCTTCGCTGCTGTTCCATATTCAGCGAAAAAAGTAAGTTTTCAGTGTAATATATGCATTAGGAGTTTCCTTATCTCACACACATTTCAGATAAGCATTGTGTGATGTCATAATTATTATGTGTATTGTCACTATATCTCTCTTTTAGAGAAGTAACTCCTGTTTTATTAGTGGAAATTCTAATGCCTGCATGTATGGTTTTGCTTTATTTATGAACTATGTCTTCTTACATATTATTACATGTTTTAACTCTTTACCAGACATTTTAGACTAGTCCAAATTGAAAGCATTAGCAGACAACAAAGTTAAAGTGACTCAAAAAATTAAATTTGTTTTGGGAAGGGTAGAAAAAATTGTGGAATAAGGAGAAAATGCTGGTATCACACCATGACAAGTTTCAACAAAGCAGACCACAGCAGAGCTATGACCAAGTCCAAGTTTAAAAGAAATTAAGCAAGACAAAATTGGACCAAATTAGCTCTCACAGTACTAACCAGAGTGTCTGTGACACAGTTGTTTTCACAGAAAATGTAGATTAGGATCACTCTGCCTTTTGCAAACATTGTAGGCAAAAAGCAGACACAATAAAATGTTTATGAATTAAAGTTACTTTAAGTTTTAAAGTATGATTTGGGTCTAACGGCACGAGACATAAACATGATGTTGGGATTTAATTCGTACATTTCAATTTACAAATACAAACCTAGTTTGGAAATGCGATTTTCTCGCCCAAGTTGTCCGTAATCATTATTACCACACGACAACAGCTGTCCACCAGTCACTAAGATCAAGGTATGGGATTCACCACAAGATATGTCCTGAATCTCAACATCTTTCATAGACTGCACAGCTGCTGGTTTGTCAACCTAAAGATAGAGTTAACCATTGCCACATAATCCCAAGTTTTAACTCTTTACATGTACCAAATGACAAAATTTTAGACTCATCCAAATTGACTGCATTTGCAGACAACAAATAAATGTGAAACACAAATTAAAATCTGATTTGGAAAGGATAGAAAACATTGTGGGAAGAGGAAAAAATGCTGGTTTCCAGCATTTTCTCCTTTTCCCACAATGTTTTCAAAAGCTTTCTTTCTCAGGGTCATTAAAAGTCGGGATTGAGTGGTAAAGGGTTAAAGACCTGCAGGACGAAAGCTTTTGAAATCATTGCAGGAAAAAGGAGATAATGCTGGTAAACAGCATTTTCTGTTTTTCCCACAATATTTTTTACCCAAAAAAAGGACAAAAGAAAAATGGAGATATATTAAATTTGTTGTGTGCAAATTAATGCTACCATTTTGTTTGAGTCCAAAATTTTTTTTTGAGGTAAAGAGTTAACCCTTTACTCCATAGATACTCATTTCTACGCATTGCTTGTAGGAGCCTTTGGAAAACATTGTGGCAAAAGGTGAAATTGCTTGTCACGAGCAATGTTTTCTATGCTATCAAAAGGTGTCATGTACCCATAAAAAATGGCTTCATCCTTGTGATTATTTAGGGTCAATAAAAGATACCATGGAAATGCCTTATGGGGTAAAGGGTTAAAATGTAACCATCTGCAGATGGTTCTGTTCAGTCTTGCTGAATAACAGTTTGAAATCACTTTAGCAAAAGGAGATATCACTCATACACTCATAACAAGCAATTTCTCTTTGGTCATGATGATTTTACATGTATTAAGGTATGAAAATTTCAAGTCTTTACCAAATGACAAAACTTTACGCTTTTTTCAAATAGAAACTGGGAAATTAAATGGTTGAAAAGGAAAGAAAAAAGTTTCAGAAAGCTGTAATAAACCAATTTCAACTGTATTGGATTTAGAAAGAGAAAAATATCCTTATCCCATTCTCATATGACAAAACTTTAGACTTGTCCAAACTGTAAGCATATGCAGAACAAAAATTAAATGTGACACAAAAAAAGAAAATAGTTCTTGAGACACCAGAAAGCATCATAGGAAAAGGAGAAAATATGTAAGCAACATTTTCTCCTTTTTCAACAATGTTTTTAAAAGCCTTGATCATCATAAAGTTGATATAACTCATGTGCAAAAGGTCAACAGAACTAAATGAGTTAAATGATACCATCTTTTACTCCCTTTTTCTTCATGAATAACAATTTCAAATTCGGTTCTAAGAATTTTCATCTATATGTCTGAAATATCTAATCTCAGCTCTGACCTAAAAACTGCTTTCTCTGATTTCACTGATTGTATGGTGTTTAACGCTGTTTTCAACATTATTTCTGTTATACCAAGGCAGCTAGTGCACCTATATATCCATGCTTTCCTGGAGTCTCTTTTACCAAAACTCTGCACAATTTTCTTACCAAGCCACTGGCTATTTTCACACAGTGCCATCGTTGAAACAGTGGTCAGTGCTGAGGGAAGAATGAATCCTGTCACAATGACTATCATCAATCCTCAGAAAGAAATTGGTTGAGCCAGGGATCAAACCCATGACCCGCTGTTCTTGAGTCCACCATGCTACCAACTGAGTTACCAGGGCTCGGAAACCTTTTAAGGAGTCAAAGCCTTGCAGATCTGTTCTCAACAAATTCAATACCCATCTGCCCTTGCAGTCCATAGATCAGCAATAACTTTACATCAGCTTTAACTCTCTACTCCATAGATACTCATTTTGACGTATCAACAATAGATAGCTTTTGAAAACATTGTGGGAAAAGGAGAAATTGCTCGTAACGAGCAATTTCTCATTTTCCCACAATGTTTTCCAGTCAATCAGATATTTGTATCCTCATTTGTCCATGTTTTTGACATCATATCTTTATTTGCTGCTGAAATGGAAGAGCCTCAAATTGGCGATCAGGTAGGGGGTTAAATAATTTCAAGTTTGAAGACTAGCAATTTGATTCTTTGAATCTGATGTCTAAGCAAACAAGACAGTTATGCTTAAAATTTAGAATCTGGACAGAAATCTAATAATGTAAACTCACCTTTGTATTTTCCAAGGATCCAATACCCAGCTGTCCAGACTGGTTCCCTCCCCACGTAAATAGCTGGCTCATCACAACACTGATATTAGCCTGGCACCATTAAACTTGTATCTGAAATTGTACAACATGAAGTGAACCACATGAGAACATGACATCAAATATTTCTATCACTTACTCCATAACTTTTTTCTTTCTATAATAGAGGTGATATTTGGTGACTTCCCAATTGCAAAATGCATTCTTTTTGCCAATTTTTAGTGATAGAATTCCCCAATTTCGCTGAAAAAATTTTCCAGTACCAATACCTCAAAATCTATTTCACATGATCAGACATAAAACTTTTGTTATTTAGATTGTTATTTCGCAGTGATTGAAACTGAAAGTAGGCTTCTAATTGATCAATACCGAAAACTCGGCTGATACATTGCAGTATAGCCAAAATGTTGTGATTTTTTGGTATCATTTGGTTGTTTACTGGAGACAACCTTAAACAAACCAAGTTTTTTTTTTTTGCTCTTTAATACCAAGCACATGAACTTGATGTAGTTGTTATTTCCCGATCATTCAGTATTAAATCCTTTGACATGTGAAATATTGTTTTTCCTTCTACAAAAATTTATAACTGATTAAACAAGTTTTCTTAATCTAATATTGTAGAAAATATTCTAACTCAGTTTCTGTGAACAAAAATCACTTCTGGATTTCCAAAAATCAACGGCTAAGGCCCCTTCCCAAGTTTTTGAAAGAAAAAGCCCTGTATTATAACCTACCCTTTACCCTCTGCCAACCCTTAGAAAGAGGGCTTTTGGAAATATCATGGGAACAAGAAAAGCTGCTGTTAACCAACATAGTTTTCCTACCAGTTCAAGGACAAAGTCTATTTGAAAAATCTTTGAATAGTCGTCTGCACATTTTCTCAATATGGACCAGTCTAAGATCATGCTTTGTTCTTAAGAGAAAACCTTTAACTATTTATTTTATTACCCTAAAATACTACAAACTAGCATTTCCTCCCTTTCCAGAAATGTTTTCTATTATTTGAAACAAATCAAATCAGCCACATTTCATCTGCCTTCTGCAAAAGCTGTATGCAAATTCTTTGAATTTGGTCCAATCCAAAATCTTATGGTTTCTCCCTTCTGACAATGTCTATAAATAACCTAATGGCAATGGCCCAGGATTTCTGCTGACATCAATCATGACTTAATGGAATTTGCTACAGTAGAACTCTTGTAGAAGGAAGTAAATCTTGTATCGTAAGAGTTTTTAAAACTCGTCTGCAATAATGTCAGTTTGATGCTCAAAATCTCAGTGAGTCGATCACTTTGAAGAAAAAAAAATCGATGGTAATTGAAAACATACAGCAGTTTAAAAACTGTTTGAAATGAAAGTTCCAGGCCAATAATTGCATAAGATTATCAAGTGTCGACGCTACTTTCGTTTATGTTCTGTTGCTCACATTGACAAGTAAGCCAAATCATCAAACAGCTTGTCCTGTAGAGTCCATAATTCCTCATTAAAAATGTGGTAAGAGAGAAATAAACAAACCTTTGCAATGTTTCTAGAAGATTATTCTATTTTGGGTTTTCTTGAAAGTTTTTTTTTTCCGATCAATGTTGATGAACGCTTTCATACGAAATCGACATGTATGAGCTGAGGCACAACTATTCATTTGCGGTTAATTAGATAAAAACAATTAAAGGTTTAACTTTAATTGCGGATTTGAAGAGCTTATTCTTTCTTTTTTTCTTTCTTTCTTTCTTTCTTTCTTTCTTTCTTTTAAGAGTTTACTTGTGACTTGTCTTTGTAAAGATGTACTTACTTGGCACGTCCATGCAGTCTGATGTTGGTATGGATTCCTCTCACGGTCTCAAAAAGTCTCGTGACCACATTATATTGAACAATCTTCAAAAAACTGAACACTTTATTGCTGAACATAATATCTATGTGTTTCATCTTGTGATAAGCTTGTATGAAAACCCGTTATTTACAGCATTTGCAGACGACAAGTTAAAGATGGCACAAATCATAGTAATTCCTTTGAAAGTGTTGAACAATTATGTGTGCGAAGCGGATGAACTTCTGGCCGTTTTCTCATTCTCTCACGATATTTTCAAACTACTTCTTGTGTTTGCACGGCGTCGCGAAAACCCAGTTTTTCTTGCAAAGGGTTTATAATAATTGAAGCCTGTCGATAAAAAATCATAAGCAGAGCTGGGTTGCCAGTTGATATCATGTTTTATTACCTCTTTACCACACACTCCCGAGTTTTCACGGCCCTGAGAAAGGATTTTTAAAACATTCTGGGTTAACAACTTTTTCTTTTTCCCACAAGTTTTCTACCCAGGCAGAAATCATCGTCTAAATTACATTTGATTTGTCCTCTTTACATGCTTTCAGTTCGGTCGAGTCCAAAACCGTTTTGTCGTTTTTGCAAAGAGTAAAGTAGACCTCTAGATAGAGGGAGTGATTTTGATTTCAAAATTGAAAATATCAATTATTCTGCACTAAACCCTATGTTGTGGGTACTCATTAGAATCGTCTCATCGAGACGATTCTAATTAGTACCCACAACATAGTGTTTTGAATAGAAATAATGACTTAAGAATATCATCACTCCCTCATAGCTTGGAGCTCTTGTTAAGTACATTTCAAGATTCTGCCCGTAATATCACAGCTCAACCAGTGTACAGCACCTTTCCGTCCGTTCAATGGGATTCTATTACTGGCTTCAAGTTCGCAGAAAAGAAATTCAAAGCCACTGAATAATTACCCATATAAACATTTTTGTATCTACCAATGTTTAGCAGTGCTAAGAAGAATGGATCCTATCAGTCTTTTATCAATACCCGAGAGGATTTTGCACCCCTCCCCCCAGATTCCCAGATTCGAACATATAATTCCAAGATTGTCAGCCCTACCGAGTTGTGATGTGCATACAGGTATCTCTAATATGAAAACTTAACAAGAAACCTCGAACAAAAGGTGTTGTTTTAAAACTAGTGTTTCGTTATGGTGGCAAATCCTTTCAACATTTGGTTGCAAATGCTTTTTACTTAAGTTCAATAAGAAATTCAGTTTGTCTTTATCCCAAGACAAATAGAATTTTTAATCTATATTCAGGCACCTTTTACTGTTGAAAAGATGCAAACTCGTGCAAAATAGGCCTATTGAGTAAGATGGGTCTTTGCTTTCATTCATATCCACTAGTAACGTCGTTCCACGATGATGGATGTACACCTGTTTTCTGGCTAGGTAACAGTGGGTTGTATCATCGTTGACAACAGAATCTGAAATATTTCATGACTAAATTTTGACCTCCTGACTTTCACAGTTTCCAGACATATTGGTGTATTTTCTTTCTCAAACATATCGGTGAAATGAATATATTAGATAAACCATGTTGATCACAGATATGAATATATAAGATGAATAATAAATTTTGGCGAACGGGTTGCTAGCTGTTGCCGCTTCTGCCAAGTTTAAAACTAGTAAGTTTTCCCCCTAAAAACATAATATAACTATATGTGATTTACAGACAGTATGTTTTATTACTTTGTGATTATACTTTACAACATAATATAGTAAAATTGTATTTCCCATGTGAGTTTTTGTAAAAAGCAATAAAAAGTTTGAAAATAAAATTACACATCGAAACTAATAGCCTATATATACGCAGTATATGGTCTATTCAGATATCTATAACATTCGACTAATTCTAAAAATGGAACACAACAAAGATCATTTGATGCAATCTTAATGTATATAAAGCCCATATTTAATTTATATGTTTAAACAATCATTTTGAGAGTTCGTTATTCACGGATTTTGTTTATATAATAATAACCAGAGCAAATCTGAATTTTCAAACTAAAGATCTGTATAATGAACCTAAACTCAGAGTATGTTGTTGGAATATCGAAGATCTTTCTAAGCATTGCAATGACACAAGTTTACATATGTAGTGAGTTTAACATTTTAGAGGTTTTGAGAATAAGAGAAAGGAGTTTAGAGGTGGAGAGTAAAATGCGACATTCGAAAACAGTATGCGAGGACAGCCTATACAAATTTATATCACGCATATTTCATAAATACAAAGGCTTTGTTCATTTCACACATATACACGTAAAACACTGGCGGATCCGGGGGGGGGGGGGGGTTCGGGGGGTTCGGACGAACCCCCCTAAATTTCCAGATTTTTTTTTATTGATGGACTTACAATTCATTGGCGACTGATGTGTGCTTTGGGTTCGTGTCTGCATATCCGAGATTGACTGCGTTGAACCCCCCCCCCCCCTGAAGAAATCCTGGATCCGCCCCTGACGTAAAAGTTTGATTTTTTTTTTTTCAGACACTGATAACCTGAACAAATCTGAAGTTTCAAACTTCATATACATGTACATAACAGAATATATAACTGAAAAATGGACTTGGTAAATTTTCAATTCATTAAGTAGTAGCGATCTATAAAAGGAAAACTAGGCTTGTAAACTTCTCATATCTAGTGGTAGTTACGCCTTGCAAGCACAGTAATGAACTAAATCAGTAGTTTATGATCCGCATCTAGTTTAAAAAACGTATGAATTAAGATGTTCTGTTGTTTTCTGAGTCCCGTTTTGTCCGGAATTTCTTACACACCAACAACACCCAAAACGCATTTCTAAAGTCTTGGTTTCTGTATCCATACACCAGCCAGTTCAGTGAGGAGTTTACAAGGCCGGGAATCAGCGTACATCGTCGAATGAACAAGGTGTGCGAATTTTCGTTAAATGTGATAACAATAGACATACAAATATATGGGAACCAACAAACGGCAAAAAGGCCAAGAATCAGTATCATAGTCTTTAAATTTTTTAAGTCCTTTTTTCGATTAACTTGAACTCGCATATTTCCTAAAATCATTTCCGTGGTTGCTTTTCTTACAGCAATGTACATCACAACAGCGTAGAATGTTACATTAATAACATAAGCTGTTATAATTAACCAGGCGTTGAACAAATCGTAACCATTTGTCCATACATGGTCTGGAACACAATTTGTTATATTTCCGTCTTGACCATTCCAACCAAGTAGCGGCAATAAACTATCGACAAGGCTAAAACCCCAGCCTATAGTAATCATCAAAATAATCCTCGTCCTGGTGAAATATTCATTTTTCTTTAAAGGAAACACAACCGCAATAAATCTTTCAACAGAAATCAAGAGAAGATTAAAACAAGAACCTCCAAGACTAAGCACAAAGATGGCGTATTTCCCGAGACAGAGGTATTTATTACGATTCATATTAGTCATATCTACAATAAAGTCAAACGGGATCAGTAGAGCACCAACTATAAGATCTGCAATCGCTAAATTAGCCACTAATATGTTCATAGTGCTTTGTAATTTTGGAAATTTCAGAATACTAATGATTATAAGTAAATTTCCAACTATTGTAGGAACGACAACCACAAGATAGACACAGTGCCACACGACATAAATGTTCGAAATGTAAAACATTTTGAGAAGTTTGTCACTCTCAGAGACACAGGTCACTAAATGAATATTTCCATGATAAATACTTCTTATAATAAACACTTGATGTCCCACTGGCTCCGGTTGATAAACTTATCACATTAGGAAGTTCTGAGTAATAACGAGTAATAACCCTTAGATCCCCATGCACAAGTTCTATTGTTATCCTACGGACAGTTGCAGAACAAAATCATATTTGCATAGAGCGTGCCGTATACTGGTCTTTGATCCGCTGCATCTGCTTTTCTGTGATCTATTTTGACCAAAGCAGAAGAGAAAAGAGCATTTTTTTTTTTGGGGGGGGGGGGGGGTAGGGGGTCTTGTTTGCCTTACTGAAATCTCCTTTTGACATATTCAGGGATCTGTGATAAAATCCTGGTTATTAAACGATCCCTTATTTGAATAAGGACCTTTATATATGAAAAAGAACTTTTGAAAATATTCTCCCATTTTTTCCACCTTTTACACTCTTTCACCATTATCTTTTATTTGGGTTGAATTTTATTTGTCGTCAGTGAATGCTTTCGATTGAAACATGGACGAGTAAAAAAAAAAATTCTCGCTTGGTAATAAAGGACCATCCCTGGAGGGCTCAACATGTACAGCTACAACTTTTAACCGACCCCAACAGGCAACACGTACATGATGTTCCTATATAAACATATTGTTTGCATTGAACGTTTCGATCTCCTCAGAACAAAATTAATCATTATTTTCCAGAATTACCAGGGTAACGCTAAAACTATCTGTTAACTCTAAAACACATAACTCCGACTTTAAACGACTCTGATTTAAAAAAAAAAAGGCCGTTTGAAAACATT
Source organism: Tridacna crocea (assembly GCA_943736015.1). Lineage (NCBI taxonomy): Eukaryota > Metazoa > Mollusca > Bivalvia > Cardiida > Cardiidae > Tridacna > Tridacna crocea. The sequence continues at coordinate 76,720,817 of OX031056.1, read as the reverse complement.
GTGGGAAAAGGACAAAATGCTGGTAATCAGCATTTTCTCTTTTTTCCCATAATGTTTTCTTACCCTTACCGAACCCTATTTCAATTTTTCAGTCACATTTATTTTGTCGTCGCAAATGCTTTAAATTTGGACCGGTCTAAAGTTATCTCATGTGGTAAAGAGTTAACTAACGTTAGACATTATTCATTAAGAACCCTTTGAGCCACTAAAAGAAATCTCACAAATATTTCCGGAATAGACCCTCCCCGAATTGTAATTGTAAAGTTACTCAAGTCTGGATTATCTCAGCGAAGTGGATGGTATTGACAAAAAAATAGGCAACAGTTGTGCTGTCTGACCTTCATAGATCTACACTGCCCGTGAGGGCTTAGAAATAGTGAAAGGCGCTTTAGCACTATACCAGACGACAATGTTTTAGCCTTGTCCACATTGAAAGCATTTCCAGATGATAACTTCAATTTGGTTCAAACGTTGCAATTCTTCTTAGATAGGGTTGAAAACATTTTAGGAAAATGAGAAAATGCTGGTTACTAGCACTTTCTGCCTTTCCCATATTGTTTTAAAAAGACTTCTTCATAAGGATCGATATTGTGAGGTAAGGGGATAATGGTTGAACAAGAATGTCATTATTTTCCACTATTTGTTTTCCACTTCAGCATGCATAGGTCAGAGACATTATCTAGCAAAGATAACCTTGGCCAAACAAACAGCAATGTGAGTCCGTTAAATGCCTTACAGACACACTCCTGCCTCCTGTCTAAATATAGCTTCGTAGTGATCTAGTCTCAATAATGAGACGCTACGGTGATTTTTTTCATATTTGGACTTTTTTTGTGCACCGTAGCGTCTCATGCCCATCGTATATTTTCCAGTATCAAAGATAAAACCCTATATACTGCCTTTTTGTGTCGTCTTGCAGTTTCTTGCCAATCGTCGGTTTAATCTGTATTACAGCGAAATGTAAAGGCGATGCTACTTTTTGACTGTTCGACTCTGGGTACAGAGACGATCAAGACAAAACCAGTTGAAAGTTCCGCACAGATTTTGTGCGCAAGTTTGAACTCTCATAATTTCGGGAATGTAAATAACTCAAGTAACAGATAAAATGCACGGTTTTCTCTAATATTTAGAGAAAATACAAAATGTTTAAATTGAAAATATTTGTATTTTAAACCAAGGATTCTTAAATTCACAAGCAAAAGGTATGTTTAAATCCTAGTTTTGTGCTCTATTTGCGAAATTATGAGAGTTTAAACTTGCGCACAAAATCTGTGCGGAACTTTCAATTGGTTTTGTCTTGATCGTCTCTGTACCCAGAGTCGAACAGTCAAAAAGTAGCATCGCCTTTAGGGACGGTTATCTGTACTACGTATTGATCACGTGAGATCTGTGATCTCAAAATGTTAAAACATTCGTCACAACTCGGTCGATTCCGTGCCTACATCAATGGATCACTCGATGTTTGCCAAATTAGCGTTGAAGTATTTGTTAAAAAAATATATTACAGCTGAAATAAATTTATAAAAGACGATATGAAATACATGTTTGTAGAATCAAATTCATAGCATTTGCAGACGACAAATTAAAAGGGCACAAGTGACACAAATTTAATTGTCTCTGAAAGCGTTGAAATAACGTGGGAAAAGTGTGGAATGCCGATTATTGGCATTTTGTCCCCTTTTTCACAGTTTCAATAGTTTATAACCTCAGGGCTGTTCTATTATTATCTTCGCGAGCTAAGGTTACGATCACTACGTGAATCTTACCTTGGCTGACTGCGAGCTCGATTTCGACGGTTCTGCAATGCTCCCTCTATTGGATGCTAGTTATTACCCCCTTTACATCATATTTCTGAAAGCCAATGAAATATCGTTTTACAAACCGCTTACGAATACAATCCTTCAACATGAAGCGATAAGCAGATATCCCCGTGGGTTTCCATGTTTACCTTCAATTCGAAAGGTCGCTACCTTACTCTATTTTTATCAAAGTTGAAATGCTACGAGCGATTTCATTTGTTGCAGTTCGAGCTGGCTGCATCCAGTGAAAAGGCATAACTGGTGAATGTAAAAATCAAGCTCGATCCGCCAAGGGTAGAGTAGCGCAGTGAATCGTCAGCCTTGGCTGTCGAAGATGTATTATTATTGGTTTCACCAGAACTCGCACCCTGGATAACTCGTTCCCCAATCTCAAGGATACAAGTTCTCTGGAGAGTTCGTACCCCGACTAATACATATAATGATAGTTTACCAACATGTTGTCAACTTTTATTTTTATGCTGTTATTGTGATGTAGATTTGAAGAAAATGTTTTTTTTTTTTAATTGTACATCTGTTGAAAAGACATAAAAAAAACTTAAGAAACTTGTGTGTTTACTCATGCAGTGTTTATATTTTATGTTTGATAATATTGAGTTTAAGTTCTTCACAAGTCAACTCTCTACAACACAATCCGGAGTCTAAACGAACCTGGAGGAGAAGGATTCTGAGGACCTTGCGGGAAAAGGAGAAAATTCTGGTTACCGCTGTTTTTTTCCCCATTTTCCACAATGTTTTCGACCCTGTTGACGGCTATTGTTTCATTTGTCTCACCTTTGAATGTTTTTTGCAAAAGTTTTCAATTTAGAAGATTGTAGATTTGTCGTTTGGTAGTTAAAGCAGTATACATGTACATGTATCTACTGCAATAAAAAATTTGCTGTGCAGTGTCAAATGAATATATCTGCACAGATTTGTTGTTGTACGGATTATGGTTGAATATGTCTAAGAAAAAATTCTCTTTCGCCCTTTCTAGGCTTTGCCTATTTTCATATTAATTTGTGCAACTTATAGAAGTCCCTGTTTTACATAAACACTTTTACTTTTTCTTTACGTCAGTGGGAAGTCGTGTGTAGCACGAACCAAAACCGGCTAAAATAGGAGTAATTTTAAGGTCGAAGGGAAAAAACTCGTATTTACTGACATCACTTTTTTATGGAGAGTTACTTCCCTTACATTCTAGACATCATAAAACCGAAGACGAATAAACATCATTGCAGCTTGAGAAGACGATCTGTATCGAAAAAAAAAAGTTCGTACAGCTGTCATTATTTCTGGTAATGTTTAGGACAGCCTTGTAGATACTGCTACTTCTGAAAATATCATGACAGAGGACATAAGAAAGAAAGAACAATTGCTGGGGTGGTAACTATTTTGTAAACAAAGGGTAGTCTCCCTTGTATTTCGTCACATTTGTAAACAAGTCGACCGCTGAAATTTGAACTTGGAAGTAACAATTCGGTTATTAAAGTAAGAGCTCACGCAGAATCTAAATGTAATTTTTACAATTAAATTTAACAACTGATGAATGTATACGATAATAAAGCTTTACTATGTTGCAATATTTAAACTTATGAACCAACGACATGTTTTCGCTCAATTACGTTTTCGAGATTATTAATAAATATCGTTAATTAATGTGGGCTGAATTGTCACATTCTAATCATTTCTTTGATCATTGACCGTAAGGAACAGGGAACAGATGGTGAAAGCATACAGGTCTAAAACTTCCAAGCGAATAAATGGAGATGATCGCTGTGTCTTTTTCCGGTTTTATTAATGTTGATCCCAGTTTAGATCCCCTTTTTCAATAGAAAGGGTTGTAAGAGGACAGGTCACTCTCTATTAATATTTTGAACACATAATCCCTGAGACATTATTTAAATTGATTTTACTAAAATACTGCAACAGCATCCTGTCGTTGACTGAAAAATACCAGCGGGGAAACCATTAGCACAGCCTTAACTCGAGATCTGGTGTACTTATTGTTATTTATGAACGTGCAGGCTTATTTTGAATCTACACGGTGCATTCAGAGCATTTTTCCAAAAGAAAACTCCTTTCAAATAGCAGAAATTGGGTTTCAAAATCGGCATGAAAGTCTCATTTTACTTATGTATCAGAATAAGTGTTGACAGAGGGCCCGGGTTTTTCGATCGACCGATATAGGTATAAATTTACCCTGCAACGGTTGGTAAAGTTTTGGTGTGACTGTTTGTAATGGTTGAAAAAAAGACTATTCCAATAAGGGAGAGTACTCTTCTTAAATAATGGATACCAGATTGTTTGAGTTCTTTCCCTTTGACCATAAAATTACAATGGAATCTAATGAAGTCTGAACTTATCTAGGACAGACCCGAGACCGATCCATAGCGATATTTAGGAGCTTTCTTAGGTTTTTGACTATACTGTCTATGTTATGGCGGGGTTTCCGTCATCCGTTCGTCTGTCCATCCATCTGTCTGACTGTCTGTCTGTCTGTCTGCCTGTCTATGTCCAATCCGTTAATCATTTTCTTGTTTATGCGATAAAGTCTGCATTTCTCATCATATTTTCGTGAAGCTTACACATTTTGTTAATCTCATCAATAGCTTGAAACCTATTGACTTTGACAAAATTTCAACAAATTGTATGAGAAAAGTAGCCATTTCAAGTTTGAAATTTCCATTTCTTGTTTATACCATGAAGTCTACATTTGTGGTCAGATTTCAGTGAAACTTGCAGTTTCATTATCTTACCAATAGCTGCAGTCCTACTGATTTTGAAAAAAAAATCAACCTACAGATTGGGAAAAGTAGCCATTTCAAGTTGAAAATTTCCATTTCTTGTTAACTAATGCGAAAAAGTCTGCAATTGTTACCAAATTTTTGTAAAACTTTCCCAGCTTGTTAATCTCATAAATAGCTTGAACCCAATTGAATTTGAAAACAAAAATCAAACAAACAGTACAGGAAAAGTGGCCTTTTGCTGATGAAAATTCCCATTTCTTCATTTTTATGCAATGAATTCAGTACTTGAGGTCAGATTTTCATGAAACTTACATCGTTGCTTTGTCTTACCAAAAGCTTAAACCTTATCGATTTTGAAAAAAAAAATCTCACAATCAGTACAGGAAAAGTAGCCATTTAATCATCCATTTCTTTTTAATGTGATGAAGTCAGCATTTGGTGCCTGACTTTCATTAACTCTTTACCAGAGGAGAAAATTTTTGAAAAAGCATTTGCAGATGATAAAATAAAGGTGACTGAAAAATTGAAATTTGTTCTGAGAAGAGTACAGGAAAAGTAGCCATTTAATCATCCATTTCTTTTTAATGTGATGAAGTCAGCATTTGGTGCCTGACTTTCATTAACTCTTTACCAGAGGAGAAAATTTTTGAAAAAGCATTTGCAGATGATAAAATAAAGGTGACTGAAAAATTGAAATTTGTTCTGAGAAGGGTAGAAAACACTGTGGGAAAAGGAGAAAATGCTGGTTACCAGCATTTTCTCCTTTTCCCACAGTGTTTTCAAAAGGCCTCTTTCTCAGGGGCGTCAAAAGTAGGGATTGTGTGGTAATGGGTTAAACTTGCACAGTTACTTTGTATCATAAACAGCTTGAACCCTATTGATTTTGAAAATAAAAACTGACAATCAGTGTGAGAAAAATACCCATTCAAAGTATAAAAATTTCCATTTCTTGTTTGGTTAACGAAGTTCACAGTGTTGATCCAATTCTGTTGAAACTTGCAAAGATTGTCTGGTTCATGAAGGAATTAAACTCTATTAAAAGTGAAGAAAATCAAGTAAACCATTTAGAAAAAGCAGCCATTTGATGACTTACATGTAGTATTGTTTACTTAACAAAGTCCACATTATAAGTCACATTTCCAAACATTTAGTTTTGAGAAATTGCACTTCATTTTTCAGTGCATCATAGCTACTTAGTGGGTTGAAGCCAAATTGAAAAAAGACACTTTTTTTTTCTTTTTATATTTTTACATCATAAATTCAATGTGTATGTTAGCACAAAATCAAATTCACTGCCAGTAGAGCAATTTCAAGCCCTCAAGGGCCTCTACTTTTTATTCTAGTCCAAGTTAGATCTATGAAAATATTCATTTCCTCCCATAGATCTATTGCCTACTACCTTTATTCACAATTTTGCTGTAGATCTAGATTGAATAAAATTTAGTTTTCATATTACATGTAGTTGATTGGGACACAAGGCCTACCTTCAATTCAGAGGGTAGGTCTGTTGTTATTATTGTGGCTTTAGGCTCAACTCATTGGAAATTTTTTTTGCTTTTCAGCAGATAAGAATTAAATATGTATGTAAATTATGGCAAATAAGATGTTAGGGTTAAAGCTAATAGGGTTGTTAATTAAAACACAGTTGCTGTTTGAGAAAATTTACGCAACTAGACCATGGCTCGAACCCAAGAACCCTCGCATACAGGGCAAGTGCTCTACCAACCGACCTACAAGGCCACCAACATAAATCGCTGACCAATGTGGGTTCTTAAACTGTTACATACTCTAACCTGGGACCCCTAACCTGGAACCCCTTGCATAAAGGGTGAGTAATCTACCAACCGAGCTACCAGGCCGCCTGCATAAATTTTCTCACCTGGTTACATTTTGCGCCCAACATGGGATTCTTACAATGATTGCTTGGTCAATTAATTAGTTCTCCCATGTATGTATAACTGCTCTTGGGTTTGTCAAGAACATAGCAAGTTGTTCTTTGTCCTGTAGGGGATGAATTCCAACTTTGCAGTGGACTATGTAACGGCCCATAATGTAACAGCTTAACCCATTACCACACAATCCCTACTTTTGACGCCCCTGAGGAAGAAGCCTTTAGAAAACATTGTGGGAAAAGGAGAAAATGCTGGTTACCAGGATTTTCTCCTTTTCCCAGAATGTTTTTTACCCTTCATAACACAAATTTCAAATTTTCAATCACTTTTATTTTGTCGACTGCAAGTGCTTTCAATTTCGACAAGCCTGAAATATTGTCATTTGGTAATGGGTTAAGAACCCATATTGATGAGAGATTTGTGTAGGCAGCCCGGTAGCTCGGTCAATACATCTTCGCAAACCAAGGCTGACGATTCACTACGCTACTCTACCCTTGGCGGATCGGGCTTGATTTTACATTCCCCCAATACACTTTTTCATTGGATGCAGCCAGCTCTAACTGCAACAAATGAAATCGCTCTTAGCATTTCATCTTTGATAAAAATAGAATAAGGTCGATACTTTTCTAAAAGAAGGTAAACATATCGCTTTATGTGTATTCGTAAGCGGTTTGTAAAATGATATTTCATTGGCTATTAGAAATATGATGTAAAGGGGAGTAATAACCAGCATCCAATAGAGGGCGCAGGAATCACAAAATCGGGTTCAATCAGCCAAGGTAAGATCCACTTAGGTCGCGAAAATGGGTCAGTAGAGCACTCGCCCTGTATGTGAGGGGTTCCCGGTTCGAGTCCCGGTCTGGCTGCATAAATTTTCTCACCTGGTTACATTTGGCTTGGTACCCTTTGTATCATCTGTAACCTGTTGATACCAAAACTGAATAAGAGGCCTAAATACATGCAGGTGGCTTCCAAGCATATTTTCTTCCTATTTTGTCAAATTCCTTTTGCCGTATTTTCCAGTAACGCTGCTCTTATTCTACGGCAAAATTATTTCTAACAATCCATTTCATAAGAAATGGACTATGGATCCAATTTCCAATGCGATGGTGAAAAGTACACCCAACAGACCTTTAGATGCAAAATATTTTTTGCCGCGGCAAAAGATCCGCAAAATAAACAGTACCCATAAGCTCTTCACAGAGGAGGTTTTCCGTGGGCAAAGGTAACCGAACTAAACAAGAAGAAACAGATCCCTGTTCGACTACATTTAAGCCTTGTAGTTGTATATCGCGTGGTTAATTTGATTTGAAAGAGTACCAGAATTATATGCCTGTTCCTAGTTCCGCACTCAAATGTATGTAAAATGAAACCGAAAACAGCAGAAGCACAGTTTTGTCTTGGTAGATGGTCAATGAAGTAGCTAGAACTCGAGTCGGAAGGATCTGATTTCGGACAATGAATATCATAAACTGAAAATTTACCTGAATTTAACGTGTCAACTTTTTGTTGTAATTATACAATCATGATGGGTTATGCAAGTCAGCTAGAAAATGTGAAAAACCGGCAGATGTCAGGAGCAAGATCAAACTCCTACTGTGTGCTTGATCTAGAAATAGACCACAGTCTAGAGAGTACACTTAGTTCAGGCCTCTGTGATGTGTCAAAGAAAGACATTCCACTTTATGAATACAAGAACATTCCAGACTTTCTGAAAGGAAACCCATTTTTAACAGATGGTTACAGAGTTTCACTTCCATTCAGCTTATGTTTAAAAAGGTTTGTAATCATATCAACTTATTTTTTCCAGATTGTCCTTGTACATGGAGGGGGAACCCCTGGAGGCAATCAGTAAAAAATTAATGTTGCCTCTTGAGTACAATTACCTGTGCTTATGTTGCGCTAAAGTTACGAAGAAGTACCGTTATTATCTCGTTATGGAGACAAATGGTAAATCTGCTTCAACCGGGCATGACTAGTTAAATCTTTACCAAACGACAAAACTTTAGACTTTTCATTATTGAAAGCATTTGCAGATGATAAGAAAGCCTTAACTCAAAAATTGAAACGTGACTTTGGAACAATAGAAAACATTATGCAAAAAGGAGAAAATGCTGGTTACCAGAAGGCTTCCTCCTCAGGCTTTTTAAAACCAGAGATTGTTTGGTAAAGGGTAAAATCTTGTAGAAAAATGGCTTGATAGACAAACAATACATCCATTCCATTTGGAGTTAGTCTGGAACAATAATCAAAAGTTTCTCAGCAGCGGAAACAAGGAAGATGCCTTCTGTAGATTTTTCGAAAGCTAAAAGATGCCTTTGCAGTTTTGCCCGTTGTTTTGACCTTCAGAGGTTAATTTGAATATAACCATGTTCTGTGTCTACCAACGCAACATGTCTCGAGTATCAAGCTAGCAATGGAATGTTTTCAGGGGTATACTGGAATCATCCTGTCTGTCTGTGTGTATGTGTGTGTACAAAATCATAGTGCTGGCAGCGGTATTAACTCTTTACCACACAATCCCAACTTTTAACAACCCTGAGAAAGAGAGCAATTGAAAACATTGTAGGAAAAGGAGAAAATGCTGGTAACCAGCATTTTCTCCTTTTCCCACAATGTTTTCCATACTACCTAAATCAAGATTTCTATTTCTGAGTCACATTTATTGTCATGACTGTCTGCAAATGCTTTCAAGTTGGACCAGTCTAAAATTTGTAGTTTGGTAAAGACTTAAATCACATTAATTGACAGCTCTAGTTTATATTGTGGTGGGTTGTGTAGCTCTCTGGCTAACTGACTCATGATCTGGTGAGTAGGTAAACTTTCTTATGGTGATTTTTGGCCTCTCACCCCTGATGCATTAGCTCACCTCTGATGCATTAGAGAAAGTAGTCGATGGCTTGGAAAGAAAGTTGTGTTGGTAATTGCATGAGAAAGCCAAGAAACATAATTATGCATAGATGTCCTGGCCACCTTTATATGACCAAAGCTGTCAAATGGCACTTTATTGCAATACAAACGAAAGGACAAATTGATCTGTATTAATTTTGAAATGAATCAATATCAGCATGTTTTGAATGTAGTATGATTTCAATTGATTTAAGTTTAATTTGTATTGATATCTGTCGATATATGTTTTTATCGTTTTCAGTATGTTTGTATGGAGCAATGAGACAATAAATATATGGTCCCACCTTGGAGGGTTTCTCCTGTTCTTGTTTTTAATGCTGTATGACAACATTATAGAAATTCCATACAACGAAGGAAATTTGACTGACCATCTTATCGTAACAATTGGATTGATATGCTTTCAGGTATGGGCCTTAATCCTTTACCACACAGTACAGACTTCTTTTAACGACCCTGAGAAATAGGCCTTTTGAAAACATTGTGGGAAAAGGAGAAAATGCTGGTAACCAGCATTTTCTCCTTTTCCCACGATGTTTTCTACCCTTCACAAAACAAATTTCAAATTTTCAGTCACTTTTATTTCCTCATCTGCAGATGCTTTCGATTTGGACAAACCTAGAATTTTGTCGTTTTTTAATGAGTTAAGTCATAGACTTTACCACACAAGACAAAAGTAGACTTGTCCAAATTCAAAGCATTTGCAGACAAGGTGACTCAAAAAAAATGTATTTCTTAAAAACATTGTTGGAATAGCAAAAATATTATGGTTTTTGTTTAGATTTAAAAAAAAAAGCAACAAAACTTACAGCAGGAAATCCTATATAGTGCTGCTTTAATCCATTACCACACAATCCCTACTTTTGACGCCCCTGAGAAAGAAGCCTTTAGAAAGCATAGTTGGAAAAGGAGAAAATGCTGGTAACCAGCACAGTAAATGTAGTTTTCACCTGCCACCAAAATTTGTAAGTTGACAGGATAGATATAAAACCTTATTTCTTTATATGGATACCATACTTTAACACTTTTCCTAATCATGCTAAATTTTGTTGATGCAAGAAAAAAGGCTTTTGAAAAGCATTGTGGAAAAAGTAGAATATGTTGGTTACCAGCACTTTCTCCTTTTCCCTCAAGGTTTTCTGCTCTTTCAAAGACAAATGTAAAGCAATGGGTCTGTTAACATTGTTGCCTTGCTTATAATATTAAGAAGTCGAAAGTTTTTGTTCTGTGGTCAGAGTTATTACAAGGGATGTTTCAGAGAAGATATGAAAAAAGTCCAGAAGCTTCTGGAACAGCCCTCTTACCTTTCCACCACGATAAGATCTTGTTGCAGTTTTGGGAAACATTTTGGCAGAAGGAGAAATTAATGCTGAGAAGCTATGATTATTTTTACCATTTGCAAAAGTATTTACACAAACAGTTTTATGATTTTTAACTCATTACCAAACGACAAAATTTTAGGTTTATCCAAATCAAAAGCATTTGCAGACAACAAAATAAAAGTGACTGAAAATTTGAAATGTGTTTTATGAAGGGTAGAAAACATTGTTTGAAAAGGAGAAAATGCTGGTTACCAGCATTTTCTCCTTTTCTGACAATGTTTTCTTCATTCTCAGGGTCATCAAAAGTAGGGATTGTGTGGTAATGGGTTAAAAGGTATCTGTTGTAAATTGATAGGTTGGATAAATCAGCAAATGTTCACTGTATTTTCAGTTTTGCATGTTATGTTCTGCTGGCTATCACATGTTCGGATGTCATTCAGAAAGAGCGAGTAAACGATGGTTAGCCGTTGATCTAGCTGGTATCCTGATTGGTGTGATTGGCTGCTATCTGCCGGCTGTTCATTATGCTTTCTATTGTTTATCTGTAAGTGCAGGGTTTGTCTATAGGTTTGCTGTCCAATTTCCTCTGTTACGTCCAATGGATTAACCTATTGAAACATTGTTGGAAAGGGAGAAATGTGGGTAACCTACATTTTTTCCATATCCAGAATGTGTTCTCTCCTTTCTAAGAGGAATTCAGCCAGTTGAGCAGAATATGGATTTCGTCTGCAAATATTTGAATCAGTTTAAGATATTATCATCTTGTAAAGAGTACTTACATTCACACATTAGGAAGCAATGCCATTGCAGGAGGTTAGTAGACCCACTTTAACATCATAACAGTTAAATGTAAACCAAACAAAGTTTTAGACCAGTCCAAATTGAAAGCATTAATTTGCAGAGAACAAATTTGGCTGAAATTATGGAAATTGTCTTTGGAAGTGTAGGAAACTTTGTGGGAAAAGGAGAAAATGCTAGTTACTAGCATTTCGAAGTTTTCAACAAAATGGCTGCCACCTCAGGGTTGTTCAACTTAGGGTTGTACAGTGGGAAAGAATTAAATATTTGCCTTACAACAAAATCTTAGACTTGACCAAAATCAAAGCATTTGCAGACAACAAATTTAATTTGGCTGAAATGGTGAATATTGTCCATGAAATGGTAGGCAACATTGTGGAAAAAGGAGAAAATGCTGCTTACCAGCATTTTCTCCTTTTTCCACAATGTTTTCAAAAGGCTTCTTCCTCAGGGTCATGAAAACTCGAGATTGTGTTGTAAAGGGTTAAAGTATAGTTGTTTTTGTGGCCAGTACAGATAAAGATTGACTGGACATATTGTGCAACCTGATCTTGGATCTACACTGTGGGCTATACGGAGATAAATAAGCCAAAAAGGAACCTTAAAATGGCAGACATTTGCATTTATTTTCATTATTGAAAATTATCCATTTCTTATTTTTAATTTTTTTTTTTAGATATGGAGAGATATCTATTTATTTACCATAGCAGTATTATCTGGTGTGACACTGTTTGTCCAGTTTAATCCACGATATCTAGCGGACGCCTGGTTTTATCACAGAATAGCAGTTTATATAGGTCTTGTGGCATTTGGTATCATTCCGGCTACTCATTGGTACATTCTGAATGGAGGATGGAAGGCAGAGATAGTAAGGGTAAGTGGATGGATGAATGGATTGACAGATAGACCTTTGGATGGATGGACGGGCAGACAGATGGCTTATTTATTGATAGTTATATCTAATATGTAGCTAGCACCCATGAGTCATGACAAGTGAAGTAGTGTCATAGGGATATTAAGGTTTAAAGAATGCAATAGAGGAAATGTTTTGTTTTTGAAAGACATTTCAAGCAAATGAAAATAATTATGATAGGAGTGAAATTGAAAAAGACAAGGCAAAAGATTTTGTAATGCATTATGGAGGGATTTTCTTGAAATGTAATTTTAATGGTTCAGAGACCGTTTTGATGATTCAGAAAAAGAAGCTGTTTTAATTCTTTACCACACAACCCCGACTTTTAAAGACCCTGAGACAGAGAGCCTTTGAAAACATTGTGGGAAAAGGAGAAAATGCTGGTAACCAGCATTTTCTCCTTTTCCCACAATGTTTTCTACCCTTTCCAAATCAAATTTCAATTTTAGATTCACACTTATTTTTTCATCTGCAAATGCTTTCAATTAGGACTAGTCCAAAATTTTGTTGTTTGAAAAGTTAAAACAAACACTGTGAGAAAAGGAGAAACTACAGGTAATCATTGCATATATTTTCTCCTTTACTGACAATATTTTCCATACTTTTGAAGACAAATCCCATCATTTGATCTGTCTTTTATTTGTCATTTTCAAAAAAACTCTGTCTGGTAACGAGGAGAAGGCTTTCTATCTTGTTAACAATCAACAAAATGCTAGACTTATAAAATTGAAAACATTTGCAGGCCACAAAAAAAATTGTATCAAAAACTGAAGTTTGTCTTTAGAATGATGGAAAACCTTTTGGGAAAAGGAAAAAAAGTTGTTTACCAGCACTTTCTTTTTATTTTTTAGAATATATTTAAAAGCCGTCTTCATTAGGGTCATTAAAATTCGAGGTTGACTGTTAAAGGGTTAAAACAAAAATTTAAAGTTTTTTTACCTCTACTCCGCTGTCTTAGGTTCTGAGATCAGTCGTATTTTCTCTTTCAGTTATTCATTCCAAAAGTTGTGACGATGTATGGTATAGGAATGCTGGCGTTTTTGTTCTATTTAACCAAATTTCCTGAACGATTCTTTCCAGGTATGATGACTGCCTTTCATGTACTTACCCAATTTTATAATCGGACTTTGTTGACTTTTTTGCCTGAAAATCACCTGTTTTGGATGACCCTTACAGACGGCTTTTGAAAACATTGTGGAAAAAGAAAAAAAATGATGGTAACCAGTATTTGCTCCTTTTTCCACAAGATTTTCTATCTTTTAAAATAATTATCTTGATATACTGCTTTGTGTCTTTTGCAAATATTTTGGTTTATTGAGGAATTGTTTGGAAAGGACAATCTTGTGGTTTGTCGAAATTGCGTTAAGATAATGCATATGGAATCAATAAGGCATAAGACAATGACAATTTGTGTGTGTTCTTTTCCTTTTCCTGTGTATATGTTTTCCCATTTATATGCAAATGTTTGTTAAGGACTTTCACTTAATCATTTTTTTCATGAACAAAATACCACATGTTTTTTAATTTTTTTTTCAATGAAAGAGAAATAATTTTTAAGGTTTTCTATTTTCAAATTAATGTTTTGACAATTTTTGTTTCAGTCAAATTGAAGTTAAAGGTTGCAAATTCAATCTTTTAGCCAGTTGATAAGCATAGTTGCTTTTACAAGAGCAAAATTGTGGATAAATCAGAAAAGAGCATGAAGTCTAATCTAAGATGACACTGTCTGCTTAACAGAGACATTTCGATAGAAACTGTTCTAGGAATTGAAATTATCAAGATCCTTTTTCTAGGAAAAAAAAAAGAATTTTGTCAAGTTTGCATCCCATACAACATTTTACACCAATCTTACAAACTATATGAGCCATGCCCCATGAAATTGGGGGCTTAACCCTTTACTGCATAGATACTCATTTTGACGCATCAACAACAGACAGCTTTTGAAAACATTGTGGGAAAAGGAGAAATTGCTCGTAACGAGCAATTTCTCTTTTTCCCACAATGTTTTCCACTCAATCGGATATCTGTATCCTCAGTTGTCCGTATTTTTGACATCATATCTTTATTTGCTGCTGAAATGAAAGAGTCTCAAATTGACATATGAGGTAAAGGGTTAATGCATCTGGGAAAAGTGTCAACTCATCTCAGCCTGTACAGGCTAATTAGGGTCAAACCATTTTTTATTGGTAAATTTCTGGCATGCCAAAAGATACTACCTCCTGCATCAGTTGATTGTTAGACTAAATGGATTTTATGGATCCACTATAATTATGTGATGAATTGCTTGAACACATCACAGAAATGCATCAAACCTCCTTTTGCCAGAGTGTGGCACATATAGTTGTGTTTAAACTCAATTTTTCATTGTATTTTTATGGCTACAAAGTTGCCTCAACAATAACTGTGGTATTTTGTTTCATTTACAGGGACATTCAACTATGTGTGTAGCAGTCATCAATGGTGGCATATTCTGATCGTGATTGCTTTTTCTTTCTGGCATAAAGCAGGCAGAGAGTTACTCTTTTACCATTCAGAGCATGAGTGTCAATTTTAGTGGAGCTTCTGTCGATATTTTCCTTGTGTCATAATGTTTGCAGATCTTGAATATTATTTTCAAGGGACATTCCACAAAGAGAAATTATTCATTTCTATCATCAATCTATGGCACTGTTTTTTTTTTATAACCTAGCTCAGAACATTTCTTTTCCATGCACTCGCAGATCATAAATTTAAATTTTAATTGAACTTTTGCAAAGAACTTTCCTTTTGTCACAGTTGTGGCCCTTTTTAGCTCACCTGAGCACAACGTGCTCAAGGGGAGCTTTTAGGATCACCCGGTGTCCGTCGTCCGTCGTCCGTCGTGCGTCGTCCGTCGTGCGTCGTCCGTCGTCCGTCGTGCGTCGTCAACAATTCTTTAAACATCAACTCCTCCTAAACCGCTGGGCGGATTTGGACCAAACTTGGCAGGAATGTTCCTTGGGAGGTCCTCTTTAAAAATTGTTCACAGAATTTGATTCCATCAAAAACTCTGGTTGCCATGGCAACCAAATGGAATTTTTTAGCAAATTCTTTAAAAATCTTCTCCTCTGAAACCGCTGGTTGGATTTTAAAATAATTTCACAGATATGTTCCTTGGGTGGCCCTTTTCAAAAATTGTTCGTGAAATTTTGATTCGTCAAAAAATGTGGCTCTGGTGAATGGGGGCTTCTTGCACTAAACAGAAATGAAGGAATTCTTTAAAAATCTTCTCCTCTGAAACCGCTGGTCGGATTTTGAAATAATTTCACAGATATGTTCCTTGAGTGACCCTTTTCAAAAATTGTTCGTGAAATTTTGATTGGTCAAAAAATGTGGCTCTGGTGAATGGGGGCTTCTTGCACTGTACAGCAATGAAGGAATTCTTAAAAAATCTTCTTCTCTGAAACCGCAGGTCAGATTTTAAAATAATTTCACAGAGATGTTCATTGGGTGACCCTTTTCAAAATTTGTTCGCGAAATTTTGATTGGTCGAGAAACATGGCTCTGGTGAATGGGGGCTACTTGCACTATACAGAAATGAAGAAATTCTTAAAAATTCTTCTTCTCTGAAACCGCTGGCCAGATTTTAAAATAATTTCACACAGATGTTCCTTGGGTGACCCTTTTCAAAAATTGTTTGCGAAATTTTGATCCGTCAAGAAACATGGCTCTGGTGAATGGGGGCTTCTTGCACTATACAGAAATGAAGAAATTCTTAAAAATTCTTCTTCTCTGAAACCCCTGGCCAGATTTTGAAATAATTTCACAGAGATATTCCTTGGGTGACCCTTTTCTAAAATTGTTCGCGAAATTTTGATTGGCCAAGAAACATGGCTCTGGTGAATGGGGGCTACTTGCACTAGATGGAAATGAAGAAATTCTTGAAAATTCTTCTCTGAAACCCGTGGTCAGATTTTAAAATAATCTGACAGAGATGTTCCTTGGGTGACCCTTTCCAAAAGCTGTACATATAATTTTGATCCGTCAAGAAACATGGCTCTTGTGAATGGGGGCTACTTGCACTATACGGACATGATGAAATTCTTTAAAATTCTCTTTCTCTGAAACCCCTGGTCAGATTTTGAAATAATTTCAGAGAGATGTTCCTTGGGTGACCCTTTTCAAAACTTGTTCGTAAATTTTGATCCATCAAGAAACATGGCTCTCGTGGATGGGGGTTACTTGCTCTTATACAGAAATGAAGAATTCTTAAAAATTCTTCTTTTTGAAACTGATGGTCAGATTTCGAAATGACTTTTACAGGTGACCTTTTGAAAATTGCTTGGCAAAATTATAAATTTGGTTCCAATGTTTCAACGCTAAAAAAGAAAAAAAAAATAGACTATGGTCATCTCAAAAATTCAGGTGAGCGATCCAGGGCCATCTTGGCCCTCTTGTTTCCTGGATCCAGTGACTTGGAAATCAGTGGGAGTTATTCACTGGGATAAGCGCTCAATTTTCATTTTGCTATTTTTGTATATATAAACTTGGTATTGTGATACTTGAATTTCTGTGATTTAAGTTAGGGTTAGGCATTGGTTAAAGTCACTGAACTCGACCAATTTTGGACTGTTTCATTGATATGAAAACTTAATTGAGATGAAAATACTTTTTTTTATCAACTTTTTACATACCATAGAGAACACCAGAAGTTTGTGTGAAAGTGTAAATCAAGATCAGACTACACAGAAGGTGAACTCTGATCCCCGGTCTACACTGCCTTCTTCTTTATTCTGGATTATGGATGAATTCTCTCTCTTGATCTATCAGTGAAACTGTATTTATAGACTTTAACCCTTTCCCAAATTTTGGACCAGGCCAAACTGAAAGCATTTTGCAGATGACAATTTAACAGTTGCTAAAAAGATGATTTTTCTATACGATAGGGTAGAAAAATATTGTGGGAAAAGGAGAAAATGCTGGTTACCAGCATTTTCTCCTTTTCCCACAATGTTTTCAAAAGGCTTCTATTCCTGACCCGTAAAAACCAGGGATTGTTTGGGAAAGGGTTAAGAAAATGCAATTTATTTATTCATTATTGTCAAAGAGTTAAGAATGGCATATTTCTCTTAAAGATGGCCTTTCAGATTTTAGGACGAAAATTTTACAAAAATGCAAAAATAATCATCCTTGTACTCTCAAAGCCGTTTAATTTGCATTCAAAAAATCCTAGTAGTCGAAAACCATCCAACAACAAGAGAAATTAGAGATTTATTATGGCCCAGATCAACACCAACAGGAGACGTGTTCTATTTTTACATGGGCAATTCGCTCATTTACATACAGGAAATAAACAGAGAAGCTTCAAACATAGTGTCCGAGGAGATATTGTGGAAAGTAATCATTACATGTTATGTTATGGAATTTAAGCATTATTAGTCACATGCAAGTCACTTGATATTCCTGCAATGCTTTTTTTTATTTTTGGCGCGTAACCTAAAAATACCATCAACAAGAATTTTTTTTTTTTTGTAATTTTATGAGTCTTAGTTACTGAGGAATTGTATTGTTTTTTCATATAAATTTCAGTGATATGTAACTTTTTTAATTTGGAGAGATGTTAAAAACCTGAATACCCACCTTTAAGTTGTCAGCATTTTCTCCTTTTCTCACAACGTTTTCTACTCTATCACAAAATAAATGTGTCATTTGAGTCACTATGAAATTATCATTTGAAAATACTTTCAATTTGAATAGGTCTGAAATTCTTACATGTTGTAAAGGGTTAAACAATCCCAAGTTTTATTGACCCTGAAGAATAAGACTTTAACCTTTTACCAGACGACAAATTTTTATCTCTGTCTAAATTGAAAGCATTTGCAGACGATAATTTCATTGTGGCTCAAATGGTGCAATTGTTAATTGATTAGATAGAAAACATTGTGGGAAAAGGAGAAAATGCTGGTTACCCGCATTTTCTCCTTTTCCCACAATGTTTTCAAAAGGCTTCTTTTCCAGGGCCGTCAAAAGTAGGGATTGAGTGGTAATGGGTTAAAAAACATTGTTGGTAAGCAGCAATTCTCCTTTTCCACAATGTTTTCTGTCCTTCCAGAAACAAATTTTAAATCAGATTTATTTTTGTCATCTGGAACCAGTATTTTCTCTTTTTCCTACATTGGTTTTCAAATGCATTCAGGTGTGTTAAAATTTGATATTGTGTGGGCGAGGGGTAAGAAATGCAAGGCAAAATTAGTCCTTTTAGAGCTGAATAAATGAAGTTGACATTCCCAGTCTATACATAATGTTGAAATATTGCAACTTCAGAGTATTTTTGTCAGAATGATTATGTGGAAGAAGGGTGAACAGTGAAGATAGAAGATAAGGCTGCTTGTTGTGTGCAATCTGATCTTGATCTGCATTATTTGCAAGAACATTTGGATTTGGGTTCAGCAGTAAAAGAGAAAAGAACATGTACATATACTTGTATTCACACATCCTCTGTGCCATATTCAGATAAAAACCATATAGCTTTTGGGCCATTATATACCACATATTGTCGGTTTA
The DNA here is from genome assembly GCA_943736015.1 of Tridacna crocea. Lineage (NCBI taxonomy): Eukaryota > Metazoa > Mollusca > Bivalvia > Cardiida > Cardiidae > Tridacna > Tridacna crocea. Next base: position 76,701,917 of record OX031056.1, on the reverse strand, counting down.
CTTCAAAAACATATGAGGCTTTTTAATTAACCGATGATATATTCATGTTTAACTCTACCAAGTAACAAAATTTTTGTCTTGTCCAAATTGAAAGCATCCATTTTATAAATAACAAAAAAATGTGACTCAAGAATTGAAATTTTGTTGGGATCAATATAAAAAATTGTTAGAAAAGAATTTTTCTCTTTCCCAAAAGGAGAAAATGCAGGTTACCAGCATTTCCTCCTTTTTTCACATTGTTTCGAAATTATTTCACAAGCCAGGTTAACACCATTTTTTCATTTTCCACAATGTTTTCTACCCTTCCTTTAACAAAATTCAATTTTTCAGAACTATATGTAATTTTGGCAAGCCTAAAAACAACGTTGTTTGGTAAAGAGATAATCTGTCTTTGTTAGAACAGTTGAAAACAAGGATTTTGTGGTAAAGAGGTGAATGAAGTATTCCATTAGTTTAGACAAATTTATATTCAATATCATTAGATTTTGTCCAAACAACAAAATTTTAGATTTCAGCAAATTGAATTCATTTGCATGTGACAAATTGAATGTTGCTCAAATGATGACTTTTGTCTTTGAAATACACATACATGTATATAAAATATATATTGTGGGAAAAGAAGAAAGTGCTTGTAACCAGTATTTTCTCCTTTTCACTCATTGTTCTCAAGAGATTCCTCCATCAGGGTAATGAAAACCAGGGATTTTTTTTTCCTGACTTTTAGTAACCTTGACGTTGAAGGCATTTAAAAACACTCTTGGAACAGAAGAAAATACTGGTAACCAGCAGTTTCTCCTTTTCCCACAATGATTTCTACCCTATCAGATGCTGAAGTCACAATTTCAACAAAAATGGATTTGTTGTCCATATTGCTTTCAACTTGGTCAGGTCCAAATTTTTTTTGTTTGGTACAAAAGCATATACCTCAAGAAATTATAGTTATTTATGTGCCCTATATTTTTTTAGAGCTTTTCCTTCATATTTTTATATGTTATTGGCATTATTTCATCTAAACCCCACCCAACTCTTTACAGAGTTTACATTTAAGTTATAATATCTTTGTATATAATAGACATTATGTCGCAACCTCCACCTACAAAGTTGAAGCAGTCAGGTTTGAAATTATCATGTAAAATAGCTTGGAAGCCCAGAGGTTAGCAGATCAGATTCATGACTTTGTGGTTGTGAGACTGATAACTGGTTGAGGCAAACTTTCTCCATGGCAACTTTTCTGATGCATGTGAGAAAAGTAGTCAGTGGCTTGGAAAGGAGGTTGTGTCAGCGCTGGTGTGAGAAAGCTAGGAAATACATGGATAGGTGCACTGACCACCACGATATGACCTAAGCTATTAAAATGACTTGAACCACCAATACAAATAAATTGTGAAATAGATATAATGGTCATTGTAACTATGGCATTATGTAATACATAAATATATGTAAAACATTGTGGCTAGAGGAAACATTGCTCAAAATAAATGTGACTCAAAAGTTGTAGTTTGTTTTGTAAGCGTAGAAAACAGTGTTGGAAAAGGGGAAAATGCTGGTAAAAACCAGCATTTTCTCCTTTCCCCACAATTTTTTTTAAAAGCTTTCTTTGTCAGGGTTGTTAAAACCTTGGATGTTGGGGTAGAGAGTTACTTAACCCATTACCACACAATCCCTACTTTTGATGCCCCTGAGAAAGAAGCCTTTAGAAAACATTGTGGGAAAAGGAGAAAATGCTGGTAACTAGCATTTTCTCCTTTTCCCACAATGTTTTCTACCCTTCACAAAACAATTTTCAAATTTTCAGTCACTTTTATTTTGTTGTGTGCAAATGATTTCGATTTGGACAAGCCTTAAATAACTTTGTTTGGTAATGAGTTAACTTGAATCTGTGTGTTAGAAACTTACGAAGAATAAGATCTGAACATGTTCATTCTGCAATATAAATTTGATAATAGTGCAAAATTGGACAAAAGCAGGTTGATATTGAATTGCTAGAAGCAGGGAAAAGCACCACTCAATCATTCAATCCATAATTTTGTCATTGTTATTCATTTATTGATTGTATGCTGTTTTACGCAGTCTTCAACATTATTTCAGTCATACCATATCATAATAATAGATTACATATTCATGTTTTTTTTCCTTGGTTGCACCATGACTAGGCTAGGGCTCTGAAGTGTTTTGTTCAAAGACACTCTCAAGAACAAGCCCAGTGGATCCAGTGAAGCTCAAACCTGGGAACAGCAAGTCAAGGGTCCTACACTTTAGCAATGAGCCATGAGATATTTATTCATATCTAGCCATTTAGTTGTGCTTCTGCATTGAAATTAATCTCTGTTTTGATCTTTTATTTTGATATGTTAATGTTTTTTACTGTCTTTTTTCATTTGTAACTTTTTTTAACTTTTTTTCCAGTTAGAAATCTGTCATTCATTGATGTTCCCACCAGTTATAGAAATAAAAACCATTTCTATGTATCCCGAAGGGCAAGCATGTAGTCACCACTTTGACTGTCTGTCCTTAGATCTTGTTTTTGTTTTGATCTGATGTTTTATGTCCAAAATAAACCTTGTACTTTACAAGCATTCACACAATGAGTCAATTTTTCAGAAAGCCCCTTCCTATCAAAATACATGTATTATTACAATTTTTAGCTCCACTAGCCAAAAAGCCAGTGGGCTTATGTCATGGCCAGGTGTCCGTCGTGTGTACGTCCGTGCATTAACTTTTATTTCAAACATCTTCTCCTTTGAAACTACCCATCCAATTTTGATGAAACTTCACAGAAATGATCCTGCTTTGGTCTTCTTCAGAATTCCTTGAAAGAATTTTATTCCTTCAAAAACTCTGGTTGCCATGACAGCAAAACTGAAAAATATTGAACATTTTTAAAAATCTTCTTCTCTGAAACCATAAGACCGAGGGCTACCAAATGCGGTATGTAGCTTTATCTAGTGGACATCTACCAAGTTTCTTCAAATAATAGCCCTGGGGTCAAAATGCCCCTACCCCAGGGGCCACAAGTTTTATAATGGCTTATATAGGGAAAACTTTAAAATCTTTCTTGCACTTAGCCATAGGGCCTAGGGCTACCAAATTTGGCGTCTAGCTTTATCAAGTGGTTGTCTACCAAGAGTGCCCAAGTGATAGGCCAGGTGTCAAATTTGGCCCGGCCCAGGGGGTCACAAGTTTTATATGGGCTTATGTAGGGAAAACTTCAAAAATCTTCTCATACCAAGCCATAAGGCCTAGGGCTACTCTATTTTTCATCTAGCATTATCAAGTGGTTGTCTACCAAAGGTGCCCAAATTATAGCCCTGGGATTAAATTTGGCCCCGTCCTGGGGAAGGGGGGGGGGTCACAAGTTTTACATGGGCTCATACTGCAAAAATTTTTAAAAATCAACTTGTACCTAGCCATAAGGCCTAGGGCTATCAAATTTTGCATGTAGCTCTATCTAGTGGGCCTCTACCAGGAGGGCCCAATTTATTAGCCTTGTGGTCAAGTTTGTCTCCACTCCAGGGGTCACAAGTTTTACATGGGGCTTTTGTGGTGAAAACTTTCTAAGACATCATGTCACTAACTTTAATAAAGACTAGAGCTACTAAATTTAACAATGTCTCATGGGTTGGTTTCCTGTTTTACAGCGCCTTTTATTGAGAAAACTTTGAAAATCTTCTTGTATAATCACACATTCTACACCTGTTTTATTTGGTATTGGGCTTTATCTTGTGAACCTCTACCAAGATTCAATTAGTTATAGCTTTGTGGTCAAAATTGGCTTTGCCTGGGGGTCACAACTTTCTTGTCGGATTTTACAGAAGAAATTTTGTATGTCCTCAAGTTTGAAACCAATTGGCTAAATATTGTAATGTTTGGCTTGAAGTGTTTTTACTTATTAGCCAGTGGAGCAATAGAGGGCCATCATGGCCCTCTTGTTTTTTTTATTGTTTTTTTTCCAAATCATGTGTCCAATTATCACAACTTATTCCTTTACGCTGAATTTAGCTCTGTAATTCTTTACCCAGCACCAATTTTTATACTTTAACAATTTACCAAACAACAAAATTTTAGACTGGTCCAAATCAAAAACAAAATAAACTAAAGTAAAAAATTAAACGTTTCCATCAGGGTAGAAAATATTATTCCATGTTTTCAAAAGGCTTCTTGTTCAGAGTCAAAACTTTGGATTTTATGTTAAAGAGTTAACTCTTTACTAAGCAACAAAATTATAAGACTGGTCAATATTGAATATTGAAAGCATTTGTAGACTATAAACTAATGGTGATTCAAAGTGTGGAATTTACAAGTATCTTTGAATCTGACAGAAAACGTTGAAAGCATTTGCAAATGACAAAATTATTACCTGAACTTCAAATGATGATATTTGTGTCTGTAAGTGTAGAAAACATTGTGGGGAAAGAAGAAAATACTGGTTTCCAGCATTTTCCCCTTTTCTTACTGTTTTTTCAAATGCACATTTTATCAGAACTGTGTGTATGTATGTGTCTTTTCTTTTTTTATTTCACATTTTACCACACAATAAATACTATTGACAACCCTGAGGTAGAAGTCTTTTGAAAACATTGTGGGAAAAGGAGAAAATCTCCCTCAATGATTTCTACCCCTCCCAAATCAAATTTTGATTTTTCAGTCACATTTATTTTGTCGTCTACAAATGCTTTCACTTTGGACCAGTCTATAAATTCAGGATTGTGTGGTGAAAGGTTAAGTATCTTTTATCTATTTTCAGGTTTCTTCAACTACATTGGATCTAGTCATCAGCTGTGGCATGTTGGCATTGTTTTGGCGTTTGTATGGATGATTGTCTCTGTAAGGGAGTACAGGAGCTATATCAAACAGGGAGGCTGTCAACATGTGTTGAGTGAAACAAAACTTGATATCAGTGTCTAAAAGTGTGTGTTTGTAGAGACCACCACCAACCTTGGTTCCAATCTGATCATTTTTAACCCTTTCCCAAACAATCTCCGGTTTTTACAGGTTTGGAATAGCAGCCTTTTGAAAACATTGTGGGAAAAGGAGAAAATGCTGGTAACCAGCAATTTCTCCTTTTCCCACAATGTTTTCTACCCTATCATAGACAGAAATCATCTTTTTAGCAAGAGTTGAATTGTTATTTACAAATGCTTTCAATTTGGTCTAGTCCAAAAGTTTGTCGTTTGGGAAAGGGTTAACTCTTCTTTCAAATTTAGCAGATATTGGAGAACAAAACTAAGAATGTTTTTAAGAATAGTTGGTGAATACCCGATACGGACCCAGGTCCATCTACTTCAGAACAACCCGTCTTAGCCATTAGGCTGCAGATCGCGACTGGCTGACCTTTTGTGGACAGTGTAGATTCAAGATCAGACTGCACAGAACATGCAGGCTAATCTTGGATCTACAATGTCTGATTAGGAAATATTTTTCTTTAAAGAATTGCATTTGAAATAGTGTCAATTACTATGGGCTTGAAAATTAACATTTAATTTATTCAACTGGATAAAGGTTTAACCCTTTCCCAAACAATCGCTGGTTTTTACGGGTCTGGAATAGTAGCCTTTTGAAAACATTGTGGGAAAAGGAGAAAATGCTGGTCACCAGCATTTTCTCCTTTTCCCACAATGTTTTCTAGCCTATCATAGACAGAAATTATCTTTTCAGCAAGAGTTGAATTGTCGTCTGCAAATGCTTTCAATTTGGTCTAGTCCAAAAGTTTGTCGTTTGGGAAAGGTTTAACCATTATCCAGCTGTATAACTAGCCGAGCCCGGGAGCTCAGTCACTAGCGTGTAGGACTTGAGAACATGGGGTCCAGGGTTCGATCATTGGCCACGACCCCTGCCTCGGTCAATCTCTTTTCGAGGATTGGTGATAGTTCTTTTGACAGGATTCAATCCTCTCTATCTGCTGACCACAGTTTCGATAATGATGTGAGAAAGCAGCCAGTGGTTTGGAAAGAAAATAGGGCGAAGTACCGGTAAAAGGGACTCCAAGCCCCAAGGGTAGATCCAAGATCAAGCTACATGTTGGTTCCAATCTGATCATCGGGGTAATAGAATTTTCAAGGTCGCGAGAGTACTAATGTCCTTCATAATCCAGTCTGAACGACCTTGGATCTGTATGTACACGTGGACCGGTTTTCTCTTGAGAAAAGACCTGTCCACGTGCAAGTAAGACTTGTTTATGTGCATGGATGGCTTCGTGGTCGTGCACACTGCATGGAACCCAAATGACATTTGTACTCTCGCGACCTGAATTCTGTTGAAGAAATTGTTCAGCCGGAAGAATTTTGATTGATTTTAACGTATTTTCCAGGTTGATCAAATCATCCATTATTAATACTTAAAAAAATGGTCATAAAAAAATCTGTCAGTTCCTATAGATCTAAAACATGTGATATCAGATGTTAGTTTACCTTCAGAACACTGTCTATGTTCCTACCCCCATAATGTGAGAAAAAGTAAAGAGTTAAGTCTTGTACGTTTCCGACTGCGCTAATGGTACTCGGAAACACGTTCATCACGCCGGCGTAAGGCAGAGAAATGACAACCGACCCCCCCTACAAAATGACCCATGGGTCATTTCTGTACGTAGAGGAATGATCCGGGTCATTTCTCTACGTAGAATAATGACCCTTGTCATTTCTCTGCGTAGTGAAATGACTTCTTGGGTCATTTCTCTACGTAGAATAATGACCCGGGGTCATTTTGTAGGGAAGGGTCATTTCTCTGCATTACACCGGCGCCACTCGTTGTCTGCGCATGTCATATTCTTCGAAGATTCGACTGTCTTATATGACGCATCACGAACCCCAAAAGCCATGATAAAGGTAGTTACTTTGATACATAAATCCTTTATCACAGAGTCCAGTTTTTTATCGACCCTGAATGAAAAGATTCTGGAGAAAGAAAAAATACAGAATTTCCTGATTTTCCCGCACTATTTTCTACCACGTGTCAAGGAGGACCTAATCCCTAGATCCCCATTTGTCTTATGCAAATGCTTTCATTTAAGGTGTGCCCCCTTAACTCTTCAATTAAAATACGAAAGCTACCGAGATTGGCCGAACACGAAAGTTACGTCGATGTAACATGATATTTATCAATGAGTTAGAAAGTCTATTATAGCCCCCTTACTCTCATAGTAAAA